>JANRMT010062854.1:33604764-33642092 GCA_026402145.1 Polypterus bichir lapradei
ATTTATATTTGTTGAGAAATACTATGTTTTAGTTATATTAGCAATTACAAGTTCATATAAAATGACATATGCCTTAAGATTGCACTATCCTGCTTGAAAACATTAAGGAACTGGTTGTGATAAATTGATGACCTTTGTCATTAATATCTTATGTTAATTTGAATACTGTTACTTTTGTGAAGAGGTATTATAGGCAACATGCAAATTGCAAGCATTAATGTAGTATTGAATAAGAATGTTATTTGTTTTTCACATAACTATTATATCAACCTCTTAAAATTTAGCTTGTAGACATTTAATGCTACAAAATATTTAAAGAAATGTAATATTACTTGTATTATAACACATATAGTTAAAATGATAATGTCACACTTAAGTGAACGAAAAACAGGAAAAAGTCATTAAACATACTGTATGTTAAACATTACATTCTCATATACTGTAAATGATGATGTGAAAGTATGCAGGCAACATTTTGTAACAGAAATAACTTAGGAAAATGCTTTTAAAATAAATCACATTCTAAACATTTCCAAATTATTTTTGATATATGCAAATAATGTATCAAAGTAAATCTTTTTTTGTGATGGTTTATGATCATGGTGAACAACTAGAAAATGTATACATTAAGCATTTTACAGTTTCTTCAAGAATAAAAGACTCAGCTAGAGAATAAATTGTCGATTCAAAAGCAGGGTTGTGCAGTATATCAGTCAAAAATCTTTGATTTTTATAATGAAGCATTAGGGTGTTATGCCGTGTTAGCCATTATGAATGTAGTGAGAAATCAAGCAAAATGACACCTTTTATTGGCTAACTAAAAATATTACAATATGCAAGCTTTTGAGGCAACTCTGGCCTGTTCTTCAGGCAAAATGTCATGATTACATCTTGTCTGAAGAAGGGGCCTCAAAAGCTGCATATTATATAATCTTTTTAGTTAGCCAATAAAAGGTGTCATTTTGCTTGACTTCTCACTATAATGAAGCATGAAAGTGGTATATGGCCCAATTAAGTAACCATGATAAAACAGTATAAAGTCTTTTTTGCTACTGAACAGTGAAGAGGCAAGGTATTACCAAATGAAGAATACATTTTCATTATATATGAAAGCTTTTTTAAGTTCTTTTGAGAACCCTAGCCTAGGTGGATATGCTTTACAGTTCAAACATACCCTGCGGAGAAATAAGAGATGAGCTCTGCAATAGCTAAGACAATAAATGATAAGCAACACAGCTCTGTTCCTGTTATTATACTATTTTTGGGACACTAGTTATCAACAAAGCTTGAGATGGTTGGTCGGAGGAAAATTCTCAAAGAAACTCTAAAGGATGTTAGAAATGGGGCCCAAAAAGTGCATATTTTAGGTAGTATAATGCATAATGCATATGGTAGTGACCTAGCAGGAATTGCTGCCAGCAATTCTCTGGGTACCTTTCCTAGCCTTTCCACAAAAATTCCATCAACCATAAGTTATAATATAAAAGCTCAAATTTAGATATATGAAGCTTACAATGAAGATTGGAAATTTTAAATTATGGCACAGTTAAATACATACCATACCTATTTGAAATCAAAACATGTAAACATTATGACATACTGTATGATTTATAGAACATAGATGGCAGCATGGTAGTCCAGTGTTTAATGCTGAACAGAACCAAAGTCCTGTGTTTGATTCCTGGCCCAAGCATAGACCGTTATGAGTTTGCATATTGTTGTTGTTTTATTCCAGCATCTCAGTTATGTACAGTATAAGGTTGATTGACATTTGTAAAGCAGCTGAGTGCAAATGAGCTGGGTATATGTGTGAATGTGCCCTGTAATGGACCTTTATTAGTACTGATTCCTGTGTGATACTGAACTGGATTAAATGAATGGACTAATGTGTGTTACATATCACATACAATGTGTAGCCTCTCAGTAGCAAATTCTGATGCCTAATGGTTACATAAAAGTAGATATAAATTGTAGACTATTCAGTTTCTGCTCGGATGTTGCAAGTTCTTCCCAAGTCAGTGTATTTATTTTTCCAGGTAACCTTGGTGAGGCTGAAATAGGTTTCTGTCCTTCAAGAGTAAGAATTAGGTCGGTAGTTATATAAAATAAATGCATACATACATATAGCATATCTTCTAAATTGCTGCCCTCCTGTACCAAATTAATATTTTAATTTAATAATATGCATATGTTTATGTGTCTGTGCATGGGTGATTAAGAGCTTTCATTGAAAAATATAATATACATGAAAGTACAAGTTTGTGCATTGGTTTTGTGTGAATTAAAAATAATGTCTTTGTTAAAACACAAAAAATATTGTAAAATGCAAACTACAAAAAAAGAAGAGTAAAAAGTACTAAATGTTAAGTCACATATAGCTGGTGTGTAAATATAAGTCAACTACCAATCATTTACCTGTCTGTTAAACAAATGTCTATGCATCTTTCCTTTCAGAACCTGTTAATTGCATACTCTATTTGGGAGCTCAAATTGTAGGTTGCCTCCTTCTAACTACATTGTTAATTATAAATCTTATTTGCTGCTGGGTCAAAACACATTCAGGTAAATTTAAAATATAGTTTGACATTTTATGAAAAGTGCATCTAATATGGACCATTGCAATGTACTTATTTATGCTTTTCTTTCATAGGTAAAGCAAATAGATATGTGAGTGATGATAGGTGAGTACTTATTGTAAACTAACTGCTGCTTATACAATACACTTTTTATGAATTACAGCAGAGGTTCTCAACCTGTGGGGCGGGCCCCCCTAGGGGGGCGTGAAGTAACAAAAAGGGGGGCGCGAAGATGTGAAAAAAAGAAAACAAGAAATCAAAAATATGAAAAAAACATCTGTTGAAACCAAAACAAATTAACTTAAACTACATTCTGATACTAGAACAATAAATATAGAGTTAGATAAATGTCGATAAAAGTTAAGTAGGTATAATAAAATATGCATCTACATATGCATCTACAAAAATGTTAGGGGGGTGCGATTTAAACTGTTATGAAAACTCGGGTCGCAAATACTTAAAGGTTGAGAAACGCTGAATTACAAAATATTAAAGTGAAAGCTCTTTGCTGTTGCTATTTAAACTCAGTTCAATTGTTTTCACATTTAGGGTACATATTTACTTAAAAACAAGTAAAGCAGATTTTCATCTGATCTACCAGCGTAGTGATGGTACTGAAAGAGTTAACACTTCATGTTGCTTGGACCCCCGCTGGGGTGTTTGTGTGTCTTTCCCTTTAGGAACTCTGGTTTCTTGCAACTGTCAATTTTTCCCATGTGTGCTGGTCTTTGTATTCATCTTGTGCTGGATTTATGCATTCCATTTTGAGCAGATTGCTGCTAGGCTAGACACTGATTCTCTCAAAAGAGCTACACTAGGATTTACAGGATATTAAAGTATTAATAATGCATACACTCAGTACAGTGTTTTTATATTTCCTAGATTTGGTTGTGGACTTTAAAGTTAATGAATTGCACAGTTACATGAAATATTTATATTGTACATATTCCATTAACTAAAAGCACTTTAGATATGCAGACAATTTCTTTTTAATGAATTTAATTGCAATAATTTCTGCTTAATTAATTTAATGTATATTTGCGACAAAAAAATAACCAAAAAAACATAGATGATTTTGCTGACAAGTTTTTAATATATACTTTCAGAATACAAGTTAAAAATGATTTATGGTTTTGCTTATTAAGTTTTTTGACATATAACGTGAAAACATGTATTCTTATGTTTATCCGCATTAATGAGTGGGATGATTTTCTAAACATTTTTAAAAATTTGGCATCCTTAGTCTTCAATAAAATTTGTAAAATGTTCATTGTGACTTCTAAATAGAACCTTTTAAGTTTTTAACACTCCATTTAAAAGAGATTGATGCATTTTTTTTAATTGTCCATCTGAAAATCAAGACACATTTTTAAAGACATGTTTATTTAAGTCTTTCAAGTTTACCCAGAGAGAGATTATTTTAGCTTGTATATGTTCCTTATTTATTAACACCCAATAACAATGTTGGATGCCTAACCAAATCCCTGATGCAAGTTATTGAAGCAGCAACATATAGGAGGCCAGGAAACATGCCGTCAAGCCAGCTGTATGCACAGTGGACTTCATATTTCTTAAACATAGAATTTTGAAAGAAGTATCAAATGTAGGTTTAAAATCAAGGTTGAACTGCAATTAGCTATAGACCTCACTTCAAACAACTAACATTAGTATGGCAATTGACGCAATTTATATCACTTATCAGATATAGCCTGATGTTTGTGAAAGCTATTTCAGTCACCAGCAGATTTCATAAATAATGAAGAGTTTTTTTATGCCTGGAAGCAAAAATTGGATTGACTCAACTTATTTAGACAATCCGGCTATTTCTGATTTGTCTTCAGTCTCATTTGACCCCACTGTAGTCAATGTGTGCCCAAAATCAGCAGCTCCAATTCAGATGTAATGTGAGTGGGTAACAGAGAAGAAGTCTAAGAAGTCAAAATGTTGTCCATCAGCAGTCCTGACTGTTCCTATCACTGTTGCCTCTGGTTAGAGAAGGTTCCATCTTTAAAGCTATTTAAATCTCGTTTGAGATCCACCATGTGCAAGGAGAGCCTTTCATCCCAAGCTCTAACTTCAATTGCCCGCAGTGATTTTGAAAGTTACAGTAATACATTTACAAGCCATTTTTTGCTTTTTAAAATTTCTATTAAATGCAGTTTTTAGATATTATTTTAAATATTACAGCATGCGATTTGTATTTATATTTTGCTTGTACACCTTACATTTATTTTCATTTTATTCATCTTTTAATTTATTTTTAAAATGTACCTTATTCTATTAATGTTTTTCCATTTTCTATATAAATGTTATATTTATTGTGTTGTTTTATTGTATCTGATTTTATCAGAATTAAAATACTCTTGGAGTTTTTTGCTTGGGGCACCCAGAGTCCCTAGAATCACTTCTCTGCCTTCAAATATTATTAGCACAGCTCTCTTCATGCCACTGGCTACACTACACACATGAGGTACAACTGTCTTGACAAGGTTTTTCTCCCACTTTTATCATCAATTGCTGGTAAACAAATAGAATAAAATAAAAACAACTAATATTAAGTATTACTTTTATCACACGTTGAATGGGTAGACAACGTCTGTCATTCAAACTGCCTTATTAACCTGTTTATTTCATGGGAGATGGAAGTTATTCTGACAACACTGGGTGCAATACATGCCAAAATTTGGAAAGGGTGACAATTTTCAGTCATGCTGTGCCAATTTGAAGCTGCAAAACAAACTAACCAAAAGTGTTAGACTGAGAAGAAATCAGAGGATTCCTGCAGACATATGGTTACAACATGTAAACTTCACATAGGGCAGCGTTTCTCATCCTTCAAGAATTTGTGACCCGAGTTTTCATGACAGTTTTAATCGCGCCCCCCTAAAGTTTTTTTGAAAGGAGCCCACTAATACCAATTTGTTCTTTTTTAATTAATGATATATCATAGATGCATATTTTATTATACCTACTTAACATTTATCTAACTCTATATTTATTTTTCTAGTATCGGAATGTAGTTTAAGTTAATTTGTTTTGGTTTCAATAGGTGTATTTTTCATATTTTCGATTCGTTTTTCTTTTTTTTACTTCTTTGCGCCCCCCCCCTTTTTGTTACTTCGTGTCCCCCTAGGAGGGCCCGCCTCACAGGTTGAGAACCACTGACATAGTGTCAAGGACTGGCTTTCAGTGCAGTTTCTTGGAACTGTAAGATTTCAGAATGAAACCACCATAACACAGTCCCATCAACAGAAAAAAATGTTAAGCATTATTAAACATGCATTGTAAAGTTTTTTTTCCTCTATCATTCAAAGTATTTTAACTTGTTACAGTGTAAAATATGTTGTAAATGCATTTGATGTGTTATAAACTAAATTAAAAAGGTGCATGTTATTTTTAATGTGAAGAACTATACTGTCTTTTATATGTACCGTGCAATTTTTCTTGATATATATTTATAATCATCTTTATTAAGTCTTTTTTTGCATTTTACTTAGACAGTTCACTGTTGCTACTAAAACTGTTTTAATTCAGACAAACCACAATTAATGCTTGACTGTGTGTACCTTCAATAAAAACATATGTTTATACCTCAAACACAGAAGAACAGGAAGACAGTGAGGCATTGTTAATGATTGTGGCCTATATCTGTGAAACTGGAGGCAAATTATTTTGTCTGTGCTAAGGCTTCAAAGATTAACACAATAAGCTATCTGTTATTCCACATTTTGTCTCATGTGGACATTTTGCAATATCCAATCTAACAGTAACAAAATATATGAATCAAAGAATCAACCTTAGATGGGCTACAATGGCATTGCAAATAACATTCATGCACACACATTCTCACAAGGTCAGTTAGAATCACCCACTAACCTAACCTGCATGTCTTTGAAATGTGGGTGGAAGGCTGACATACCAGACTAAAAAAAAAAACACATTCATAAAGAATGTGTACAAACTCCACACACGCAGAAACCATTTTTTTATTTTAATTAACATTATTAAAACTGTTAGATCCCCTATCTGACTTTACAACCTTGAAAACCTTAATATGTACCATAGTTACTAATATTTTATTACATCTGCTGAAATGTATCCCATATTGACCTTTTTTGCAGCAAAAATGAAAGGCAAGCACATTTAAGATGCAAAAAGCGGACAGGTATGTTATTTCTATACAGGTCAGTGTAATTTTATATATCACTAATACTTTAATAATCTCCTTGATGGTGCTCAATTACAACTGGTCTAGTGAGGCGAACGGCAAGATGGTTTTTTTATAGCTCTGTTATTGTTTGCCTGTCTAAGTGTTGCATTTGTCCTCACAGAAAGATGTGATGAATTATGAAGCACAATATAGTATTTTTTGGAAAGAGTAAGGTGTACACTTTCAAATAGTTATTACAAAGATCACCTCTTGTTTATCTTAAGACCCGAAATGTAAAAGTGGCTTTTTATTTAAACACAATAATGATTTGGTGCTCAGACATATATGAAGGAATGGATTGACAGACTAAGAAAAAAGGAATTATCCAAAAAAGCAAATGATCTTGGCGTTGTGTGTTAATATTGTTAATTGCTTGCACGGTTATCTCTCTCTGTTCAGTGGGACATTTTTCCAGTATTTAAAAATAATAGGTGGGCAGGAATGTTACTTTACTTTACTGTCCATCCAAGGCTCCAACATGTTTGCCTTTGATATTAATGCTGTCTCCAGGAGACATATTTCTCAGAATGGCTCCTTAAAAAAGGTATGAGGGACATTAGCACCGAGAAAATAGTGACCTGCCCTTCTTCAGTTATTGCTACAGCGATCCAACAGCTTGCCCCAATTTTCAACTCCTCACTTCTTGCGCCAGACATTTACAACAATTTTACCAGTATCTACAAGTTCTCCACTCCTCACATAATGTAGATCGCATTTCCTAGGAGTGAAACATTCACTAGTCAACAGGATGTTGTAATGTTGAATAAAAACTAGCATTTTCTTCTTCATTACTTTTAACTTTTTCAGGACAAAAAAGTGCAAATCGATTCCCCCGAGGAACTCAAGAAGTAATGGTAAACATTTTATTTCTTAAAAGTTAATGTGGTCTAGTTGTCCTTTACCTATCATTAAATAATAATTTACTTACTAAGTTGTTATTAATGTTCTATAAAATATTAAAGAAAAAGCAAAAGACCTAAAATATGAATGATTATCTTCTTTTAACTGCAGGAAAGGGAGGAGGTGCAATATGCCAGTCTGTAGTTAAGACCCCAGGTTAAACGGTGGTGTAGAAATCAGGAATGACAACGATGTACAAACTGTGCTGACTTATGGAATGTTTTATGTTCTGTGCAAATCAGCTGTTCTTTAAAAAAAATGAAGAAATATATGTAAGGATATGTATGTAAATTAATTAAAATAACAGTGTGGCTGTGCTTCTTTTGTTGAATAAATATTATCAAACTGAATATTACACAGTATATGGAGAACAACAAAGAAATGTATTTATCTTGAAATACTGGCATACAGGCAGTTTACAGCAGACATTTATTCTCCCAATGTGTAATTTTGTAACCTACTATATTTAGTCTCTTACATTCACAGTCAAAGCTTTTCAGAAGATTGTGGAATGGAAATCATCACAGCATCTGCAATGCTTTATTGTGATGAGCAGAACATGTGAAAGGACCTTTTAAAATTATACATATCACTCTAGTTATACTGTACAGTAATACTCCAAAGATTGTACAGTTTGATGAGTAGACCCTTACATGTTGGATTGGGCAGTTTAAAAATACTTAAAGATAAGAAACATTTTTTCTATTTATATTTTATTTATATAGTGAGTGAATATTTCACTGAGGTCGGCGTCTGACCATTTTTCTAATTCCAGTATGGTGACCAATAGGTTAACAGATTTGACAATTACAGTTTTGAATCAATAAAAAATATTAATATAAATATTCAGAAATAAAAAATATAAAAACTAAGAGCAGCCCAATTACACAGTATTCAGCAAAGTAGTATACTGAGTATACTGTATGTAAAGAAATAGGAAATGAAAAAACAAAACAAAATACAAAAACCAAAAGCAACACAATGAAGAGATTTAATCTCTTTAATTATCTTACTGATAAACAAATAAACGTTATTTCTAAAAATCTGTCTTAATGTTGTAAAACATATTAATTGTATAATATATTTCCTTTAAATATACCTTAGATATAAGTAAGACTACCTCTTGATCACTAAAAACAAATGGAATTTAACCAGTGACAAGGTACATTGCTTGTTACTTTGTGAAAAGCATTCAGTAATTTAGAATAATGTCAAACATAGGTTGTCTCTCTTATCTCACCAAAAATTAGCATTTGGATACTTTTCTTGCTTAGTTTTATGTTTTAGAAATTCTCTACACTCAGACCATACTGGACAAATATTTGTTTTTGCTTGTCAGGTAGTTCTGGCTTTCCTACTCCTCCAATAGCACAATTTGCAGTATTGTAGGATCAGATGAATTATACAAGACAAATTATCATGAAAAATTCTATTATGGTATCTTACACCAGATTGCTGATCACTTATCTAAGATTACATTAGCCCAGTTTCCACAACTCAAAGAGAAAATAATGTTTTACTTTATCTAAGGTTAGAAAAAGTCATATTTTTTTCTATAAGGAATAACTGAAATGTTTCTCAGTTTCTGGAAGGATTTTGTCAGTTGCTATTCTAAAATAAACATTCTGGTCCTCTGTTTAATCAATTCTGATGTCTCAGTGTAATTGAGATACTGGTTTATACTAGGCTTTCTATCACATAGCTCTCTAAACTGGGTAAAGGAGGAGTTCTCAGCTTATTTTGCTATGCAACATAATTTTTTAAATTTGAGTTTTGTGTATATTGTGTTTCATAAATTTAATAAGAATAAACTTTCAACATTTAGCTTTTATATTTGTTTCTTTTTTGCATAATATAATATACAAAGGTCATAATTTTTATCAAGCATAATTTATTATGAATATTGGCCATGTGAACTTTTAAAACTTGGGTTAAAATACATAAATAAAAGCATCAAATGGGTAAATTGATTTCTAACCAACTGAAAAAGCACCACTGTGGAGGTTGACATTGCAAGCCTTATGTAAGTGTCTTGAGATTACTTTAGCCAGCTTTTAACTAAAGGCAGTCAGACCTATAAGCCTTGCAATATTGAAAAGCCATCTTTTTTCTAACAAGTGTATTGTTCAAGTGGAATATAGTAAAAATGGTGAGAAGTAATTTTGTTGTATTTTACCAAATACAGGTTCCCTTACTATTGCCATAGAAATATCAGCAACACAATATTAATTCAATATAACTGGCAAAATAATTGATATTATAGAAACCAGCCCCATGAAAGTGGTTTGATACAGATTATTTCAGTTAATTTATGGGTGGCACAGTGGCAGCACTGCTGCCTTGCAGTACAGATATTAGGGTACACGTCCCAGGTCCTCCCTGCTTGGAGTTTTCATGTTCTCATTGTGTTTGCATGGGTTTTCTCTGAGTGCTCTGGTTTCCGCCCACAGTTCAAAGACATGCAGGTTAGGTGGATTGGCAATGCAAAATTGGCCTGTGTGTGTGTGTGTGTATGTAACCCCTGTTATGGATTGGCACCATGTCCAGGGTTCGTTCCTGCCTTGCCCCCTATGGTAGCTGGGATATGCTCCAGAACCCCTTGTGACCCTGTTCAGGACAAAGCAGTTTTGAAAATGACTGACTGACTGAGTTCATTTTTGTCCTAAACAAAAGGTTACCACCTTGTCACTGGCATATTCAATGAATTGTATATGTATATATTGGGAATAGATTAAAATTAAGCAATTGCATAAATGTATGTAATTTATCACAATTAATTGCATTTAACATTAATACATGTAATTATAAAATTAATACATAAATCATGAAGTAAATACACACTGGATCACAACTTTATTGAAGAATCAACACAAAGAAATTAAAAAATTAATGGCATAGTTTAAACTTGAACAATTACCTTCAACCTGAACTTTTAACAAAATACTTCTTGAGCAAGTACAATCTGAAATTGAATATCTTCCTAAAGCTCAAGCTGAAAAGAATGCAATAAGAAAACAAGGCTAATGTATTAATTCTCGGGTTGGTATAGCATATGAGACACAGACATGCCAAAGTAAAAATTAAGCGATCAAAGTGACTGTTGACTTTGAATGCATTGCTAAAGACTCATTTAATTGAAAGAATAAGCATCCTTTAGTGCCCCTGGTTCCAGATCTGAGAGAGACACATTCCTCAGGTGGTCGAGACCTATCTGAGGAGAGCCGGACAATCTGGAGAAGTTGACATGAAAGCAGCTCTGTGACGCAGCACTTAGACAGCACTTTAGAGCCCAGAAGATATGTCGGGGTCCATCTGCCTGGGTGCATGTTTGTGGTGTGCCTTGAGATTTTTTGGGTTACATTACGTGTGCCACCACTGAAAACTGTTGGAAAACATTGCTCTGTCTGCATATTTGCTCATTTCATGTTAAAAAAGATCTCTGTAGCTGCTGTCTCACAAAAATTGACACCATGCATTACATGGGTGGTTATGTTGCATTCTTTGCATAAATTAGTGAAGATATTGAAACCTTGAATCATAGGTAGGGATAATCATTACACTTCTATTTTGAAGAATTTTTTTATATTATATTAGGGCTGTCAGCATTGAGAAGTCAAGCAAAATGACACCTTTTATTGCCTAACTAAAAAGATTACAATATGCAAGCTTTCGAAGCAACTCAGGCCCCTTCTTCAGGCATTACATTTTGCCTGAAGAAGGGGCCTGAGTTTCCTTGAAAGCTTGCATATTGTAATCTTTTTAGTTAGGCAATAAAAGGTGTCATTTTGCTTGACTTCTCACTACATTCATAATAGCTAACATGGTACAACACCCTAGTATGGCTGTCAGCATTGTAAGCTGGCTGGTAGACTAGCTTGTTAAATACAGAGATACTAGAGACTTATTTTAGTTTTAGTGCCATTCAAAGATAACTTATTTAGAACTTATGTGATATGACATTGATTCTATCTTCTTACAGAAACATGAAATGAAAAAAAAGGAGTGTAATTTTTACCTTTCCAACTTTACTCTAGCACTGCACAAGATCTGCCTTAAAACCTCTCTCCCTACCCCCCTTTCCTTCCATTCCTTTGCACCTATGTCAGTATATATAAATCAAGAAAATAAACAGTAGGGCTACGTATTGACATATGGTGTATCATTGTTAACTGCGTACTAGGAAATGTTAAACCTTTGAATGATTTCATAAAATTTATAAGGGTAGTATATAAATACGGTGATGGATGTGTATGTAATTCGTCAATTACACACTTATTTGTATTATTGTTTCACAATGTTAAAAAAAAAAAAATACATGAAAATTCTGCCCTGACCAAAGTACTGTGTGAGGTGTTTGCCTCGTTTCTGGCTCTGGATGCAACAATATTTTTTAACATGGCACATTATTTGTAAGAATTAACTTTTCCCGGCTGGTCACATGGGCTCCAGGCAGGAAGGGGCAGACAACGGAAGTGACGCTAGTGGTGGAATGTCCATCAGTCTTTCATTCTGCAAAGGGAGGAAGAGAGAAGGTATTAGTACACAAAGCCAACTCTTGGTTTGGTCAACACCATCACTAGAACCCTTAAGCTGCCTCCCAAGCGCAGGCACGTGACTATATATATATATGAGGGAGGTTCAAAAACTTTCTGCACTTTTTTTTTAACTCTATTTATTAATAGTTTCAAAAACAAACTATATCACTTTTCTACATAGTCACCTTCCTTTGTTATGTAATTTTCTCAGTGTCATGCCAACCTTTTAAGGCCCAATTACTGCTTCTCCTGCCTTCACTGTTTCCAATGAAAATATGAAAGTGCGGTAAGTTTTTTAACATATACGAGGTGTGGCAGAAAAGTAATGAGACTGGCAACACTGCAAATGATCTGGCAACGCTGCGCTGTTGTCCTTGATAGAGCACGTGTATCGGTACCCTCCCATAGCTCAGTGCGAGTTTCAACTCCTTCTGTTAACTACGTGATTTTTGTGACTGCTATTAGCGAAGTTGTGTTTTTGGTTGTGCGTCACGCAAAATGGAACAGCGGAATTTGGAGCAACGTTGTGCCATTAAATTTTGTGTTAAGCTTGGAGAATCGGCAAGTGTGACGTTTGAAAAGTTAAAACAGGCCTATGGGGGACATTCTTTATCCTGAGCTCAATAATTTTTAAGCAGGCCTTCAACTTCGAAAACCAATGAAAACATCGAACGTGTGAACACTCTTGTGAGATCAGACCGTCGTTTAACATTAAGAATGTTGAGTGAACAATTAAATTTGAACAGATTTACCGTTCATCAAATTTTGACTGAACTTTTGAACATGCGAAAGGTCTGTGCCAAAATGGTGCCGAAAAACCTCACAATTGAGCAGAAGGACAATCGAAAAAACGCATTCCTGTGGTTCCCCAGCCCCCTTATTCACCTGACCTCAGTCCGTGTGACTTTTTCCTTTTTCCTAAACTGAAAAATGTCCTCAAAGGACGTTATTTTGGGACTTTAGGAAACATCCAAAAGAGTGTAACGGACATGCTGAAGACCATACCAGTTGAAGACTTCCAGCGCTGCTACCAACAGTGGGAACAATGTCTCCATCGGTGTGTAGCTGCCCAAGGGAACTACTTTGAAGGGGATAACATTGATGTTTGAAAAAAATAAAAACTTTGGTAAATAAAAAATCAGTCTCATTACTTTTCTGCCACACCTCGTATATATATTATGTCAAAATTATTTTAAATGATTTTTATATATTTTACAGTTTTTCATATAATAAAAACAACAATGTTGTGCTTAGTTAAAAACATTGCAGAAAATAAATATAGGTTTGAAATGATATGTACAGTACAGTAATGTAGAATGAAATTTTACAGAATATTTCATTAAATCTTAAAAAAGAGCTTAATCTCTGGTAAAAGAGAACTTAAATGTACAAAGAAAACAACATTTTGATACTTATTTACTTTGATTATTTAAAAATAAATCATACAACATCCACTTCCCACTATGAACATGTAACTCCCCTTTGGAATGAAAGATTCACTACACTATAATCAGCAGCCGTAATTTAAACCAGCCATTTCCTGTGAGGCGGAACTGCTTAAACGCAGTTACATTTGTGGTCCTACTGCACATCTCGTTCAGGTTTTATATCTCGACTGCATCTGTTTTGACTAGACCATTTCAAACCTCAGATTTATTTCTCTTCAGTGATTCTTCTGTGGACTTTTCTTGTGTGTTTTAAATTGTGGTTTTGATATATGACATTAATAAGGTTTAGCTTTACAACCATAGATAGAATACCTGAAATTGATTTGTAAACTTCTCTCATACAGAACAGAATACATGGTTGTTTCAGTGATGGCAAACATATTCAAGTCCTAATACTAAAGGGCATTTTCAGTCTTAGAACCCTGCTTTACAAATACTATGAAAGATTTTACTGTGAAATACGTTGCTGACTATCCGCCATATATATAGGGGCATATGGCTTCCAAACAATTGCACTTTCAAGTCAACTGCTCATAGAACAATTTCAGAAGTTTGAGGATTACCCATTTGCATTCTGTTTAACTTATGGACAATGGTTGCATTTTAGCCTAGTGTGGTTCCAAAGAAATTAAACATCGCTGCTGATACATAAATGTTGTGATTGGGTTCTTTATAGACTCTTAGGAAATACTATGCTTTGGCCCTGGGAAAATATTTATAGTACAGCCACTGCTTACAAAGGCAGTACCTGCAGAATAAACAAAATGGCACTGTGGCAATTTTGTACAATAATATTAAAATAAAATAGCAACTATAAACTTAAATTATTCACAGAATATTATGGTAGTATTGGGGCCCCACTATTTCACAACCAAAGTAAAAGATTAGAAAAGAACAACAAAAGATTTATTCGGTTTAAAATGGATTAAAGAAATGAAAGCCAACCCAACAATTTTCTTGAAAAATCTACAGAAAATGGCAATGCATACATTAATAACAATCCAAAAAAATAGAAGCACAGTGTCATAAGAATGATAAAAATAAATACATCTCAAAATAACAAGATCACTGTGGCAAAAAAAAAAAAACATACAGTATAACTCAGCATGTTCTGAGACATGCTTGTGACAGCAGTATGATTTGGGACATGCAAGAACTAATATTATTTTGTCAGTTTATATAAGTCGGATCAATGGATTCTCCCAGAAACAATTTTTTTTGATATTTGAAAATTCTCCGGCATAGTTTTTTTTTTTTATAATGTCAATATTACAATTCACACCAACATGTTCCATCCACGTTAACACTCATCATAATTCTTTAAGCTTTTTCCTTTTTTTAACTTTTGGACATTTGTTTTATACATTGTAAATTAATTGCTTTTCTTTGTTGAAGTGTAATTTACTAATTTTATTTTTTCATCTCCAGGTCAGTAATTGCTATATACATATAGATAGATATAGATATGGATGCACGCAGACTGTTATGTCCCAGTATTTATTCTTATGACTGTTCAGTAACCTTATGACTGTCCCTGAAGTGACTGCTGTGAGTGACAACAGTTCTCTACCATCTGCCCGAAGTGCAAAGTGACAAAAATCAGTGTGCAGAATGGCTGAGATCTTCAATACTTTTGTGTGCCTTTCTAAGACAGAGAGTGTTGTACAGTCAGGGACATTTCTTGAGGTGTTACATCCTCCTTACAGTCAACCAATCTCATATGCCTGGCCCAGCCGATCCTGCACAGCCATCATTGTAAATCAAAGGTGACAGAACGTTTCCCCTTGCTTTGGTGATGTTCTTCATTTATACTGGGATCACCAGTCTATAGTGAAGCTGGTGCTTTTACCTAAATGCTTGCTTACCTGGAGACACCTATCTCTTGTCTTACCTCAACTGCCTGCAAGTTTTATTTTGTTGAAACAGGTTATGGTTTATACAATTTTACAGAAATATTCAAAAGTAATTAAAACTGCTTTCCTGGGGACTGGAGCTGATGAAGTGATTTTTCAGATATGGACACTAAATGATCTGGCCTACATGGCTGTCCTTCAGTCATATTATTCATCATCAAAGGACTCAGTTAAGGAACCATATTTTAACTTAGTGGTTTCAGATATTAATGATGTCACAATTAAATTAATAAACCATGGGACATATCATTAACTGAAAAATTCCTTTTAGCTCATATATAAAAATGTATAAAATATGGTCTACAGGAGTCTCCTGTACTAAAAAATCAGTGGAGAACAATTATAAATAGCAAAGATTTTCAGCAATTTTGGATTGCAGTTCAAATAATTAAGTGTAGTGCTGGTTGTAATGTACATTCATGGTGCCAGAATAACATTTTTAAAGGTAACTGCAACAGTTTTCTGTCTTTTGGAAAAGTAAAAGATAAGATCAAAAAAGAGACAAAACAGAAAGTTCCTTTGGACTCTAAGAGCACTTTTCTCTCTATCATATCATTCTTTTTATAATGTACATTTACTTCATCTAGATGGCAGTGTTGTCTTTTGAGTGTACAGTAATCTGTTTTAAAGAAAGAATTGACTGGAGTTTAATTCCAAGACAGTAAAGAAGAAGGTCCAAATAAAAGGTGTTATTTAGGTAGAGCCTTATTAAATTAGGCTGCCTTGTACTTTCTCTATGGCCACAACAGATATTTGTGAAGGAAAGTGCACCTTCCTATATTGTTTCTGCTTTTCCAGGTCAAACCGCATTTAAAATGTAAATGAAAATAAATTACTAACATTAATAATACAGATGATGACTGACTTACAACTCATAAGCAAACTAACATGCTGCCCTCTTGAGGTACTCAATGGTAAAGAATTTGCTCTGCGTTACTGGACACATATACCACTCTCAAGCAAACAGGATGGCCGTGGGATTAGATGTTAATTTTAATATTGTTCTGAATATTTATGTTGAAAGGCATTCCGTTGTACACAAGATATAAAGACTAAATGAAAGGATCTTGCTATTTTAGTCCTAAAATGGAAGAAATGCAGGTGGCTAAATGAACTGAAAATTTTTCATTTGCATCTAGCACAAACATGATGCTTACCACCCTATTGTTGTAACTTTCTTTTCACAATGGCTTGTGGAGATGGACTTCTGCCTCTTTAAACAGTGCAGACATTTTATCCAGTGTTCAGCCAACCTAGTGGCAGTTTTACTCATGATCAACCCTTTGAATGAATTCTCTGAAACTCTGAAAAATAAATATGTATAATTGAAGGTCTCTTCACACTAGTACTGCAGCCTAGGTTTTTACTCCATGTCTTGTGACAGTCATTTCTTGGAATATTTCAGGATCTGATAATGTTTAGAATTTAGTTAATATGATTAATGTTATTTTAATACATTTGAATTAATTTATTTTTATTTTGTTTGCATTTTGCATCCCACTCATTGGGTGTTGATGAACTCCTCTTTGTGTGAGTTTCCATGTGCAGAGGCATGAGATGTCAAGGGTACAATGAATGAACTAAATTACTTCCAATTATTACAAACCAGTAATGGCGCACTGCACAATAACGTGCAGTGAATACATTTGACTTGAAAATTCATAGTTTTCAGACTCTTTCTCTGTACGTTTAGCATATGTTTGCTCAGAGGGTGATGCACTTGCTGCTTCCTGAGCAGCTCTTCTTTTCTCCACCCTGCGGCCCACTTCTCTTCTTTCGTCTGCATCTTTTCGTGTTAAAACTGATTAAGTCAGTGTTTGTGTTGCAATTTTTCATTTAAGCTGGTACTTAAGTCTTCAATCTGCCTCAACAATGATTTAAGATATGAAGAGGTAGGCAAAGGGGGTAGGGATGAGAATGGCACCTGTACGCATGCGGCGTACGGACGCCCTGCTGGTTGCTGCCGAGAGTGGATCTATACTAATAAAAGGCAAAGCCCTCACTCACTCACTCACTCACTCACTCACTCACTCACTCACTCACTCACTCACTCACTCACTCACTAATTCTCCAACTTCCCGTGTAGGTAGAAGGCTGAAATTTGTCAGGCTTATTCCTTACAGCTTACTTACAAAAGTTAAGCAGGTTTCATTTCAAAATTCTACACGTAATGGTCATAACGGTCAATAACGTTCGACAACGTTCGCCATGTTGAACTTTCTTATTTTTTGGCCCCATCTTCACGAAATTTGGTAGGCGGCTTCCCTGCACTAACCAAAACCAATATACATACTTATTTTGATGGTATGACGCCACTGTCGGCCGCCATATTGAACTTTCCAAATCACTAATTCTCCAACTTCCCGTGTAGGTAGAAGGCTGACCCCATCTTCATGAAATTTGGTAGGTGGCTTCCCTGCACTAACAAAAACCGATGTACTTACTTATTTCGGTGGTATGACACCACTGTCGGCCGCCATATTGAACTTTCCAACATCACTAATTCTCCAACTTCCCATGTAGGTAGAAGGCTGAAATTTGGCAGGCTCATTCCTTACATCTTATTTACAAAAGTTAAGCAGGTTTCATTTCGAAATTCTACGCGTAACGGTCATATCGGTCAACAACGTCCACCATGTTGAACTTTCTTATTTATGGCCTCATCTTCACGAAATTTGGTAGGCGGCTTCCCTGCGCTAACCGAAACCAATGTACGTACTTATTTCGGTGGTATGATGCCACTGTCAGCCGCTATATTGAACTTTCCAATGTTACTAATTCTCCAACTTCCCGTGTAGGTAGAAGGCTGAAATTTGGCAGGCTCATTCCTTACAGCTTACTTACAAAAGTTAAGCAGGTTTCATTTCGAAATTCTACGCGTAATGGTCATAAGCCTGCAGCTCGGTCACCGTGTGAGGCGGTGTTGGGTCCCCCATCCCAACGCCTCCCACGTTATTGGCTGCCTGCCTATATAAGGCCACCCGTCGCTCCAGTCTCTACATTACCTTCCTTGCTACGCCACGGGATTCACGTCTCCCTGCTGATAACTACAGCCTTTTAATTTAATCCACGGCTTCTCTGCTGTTTTATTGTTCATTTATTACGATTATAGTTATTGTGTAGGTATTTTAGATTTACTTTACATTGTTCAGGTACCCATTTTCTTTATCATTCCAACCGTACCCCCATTAACATGTCTATTGAGGTGATCACCATCGATCAAAGAACTGTCACTTACCGAGTTGTTTCCATGCCCGGAGATGGCACCTACCGTTTCCATTCTCTTTGTTACATATTACACGGCCATATCAGGCTCACTCTTGATATCCGGAGGAACATTGTGTCTTATGTATTGAATGACTGGGACAGGTTCAAGGTATGGACTGATGATGGTACAGGAGATAATTATACTACACAGGAGCACTATAAGAGTGAAATGCTTAAGCCCTTCACCTACGGATCTGCATATGAGTTGATGGCTGCCGCTGAATTGTTCGGTTGTCTCTTTCAAGTGTACCGAAATGGACAAATATTTTACACCTTTCGACAACCGCCAATGCCTCTTAAACATCTTAGATTCACAGGTGACGATTTTAGTAGTGGACACTTTGATGTTTATGAATGTTTAAACTCTCAAAACCTGGATGTGAAGTTATCGATGAAACCGGTTGTATACTTTCAACGCTTGACAGATGCCGAATGTCTCTTCAACAAAAGTCCTACAAATACTGTCGTAATTGAAACAAACCATGAAACTCAAACCGATTATGACAGCAGCAATCCAAGCTGTGAGATTTGAAACAAGATTACTTTTCACATGGCCAACTGTACGTTGCATGCTCAAGAATAAGCTCAGCGCACAGCTTGGTCATATTACAACCGTAGAGCCGAACTCACAATGTGGTATACAAAGAGATCCATAACAAATAATTATTGGTATATTTTCCCTCAGTTTAAAAAGGTTTCATTTTCTTCTTAATAAAAATTTTAAGGCAGTACTTCGCCACTGCGAAGCGTGGGTATTTTGCTAGTTCTACAATAAAAGAAAAATAAAAATAAGAATAACCTTGGAGGTTAATCATCACCCCGAAAGTGGATAGCAGACGTTATGTAGTATATGTGTATCAAATTACAGGTGAATAGGTCAAATGGTTTGCGAGCTACAGGTGATTTAAAATCCTGGACAGACAAACGACAAGCCACGGTAGCATATTATATATAAAGATGTAATTATTTAGTCCCCAAGAATCCCTTTTTAAAGTAAGGCTTCTAATTGTAGATGGTTTTTTGCCTTTAGCAAAGAACAGCTTAGAACAGTGAGTCTTAGAGCACTAACAACCCCTATGGGGTATCATCTACCTCCTTGGTCATTCCTGTTACTGCTGAGAAGTTATCTACTAATTCATATGTGTAAACTTCAGAAAAAATGTATGTTTAGATCATTTGCTTTAGCACTGTCAGTATATTTTAGTTTACCCTTAATGTTCATAATACACTTCACTTCATCCTTGACTATTCTTGAATTAATAAAATACTGAAAGAGACAGCTTTTTCACTACTAAAAATTACTTTTACTACAACTATGTTGAGACCCATATCAATATTGGCACTCAGCCTGATTAATAGAGAAATTAATCAGGTACAATTACTGAGAGACAGTACAGGGAAATAAAAAAGAAAAATCAAGTAAATTGTAATAATGGCTAAGCAAGGTACACTTTATCCTAATACCAAATTACAATATTGGTATGATTTGTTGAAATTAAAGATGTTAGCAATATCATACTGCATATGTTTCAATATTTCACATGACTTTAGACACTTGTTTTCCTTAGGAGACAGAAAATTAGGACACAATAAGAGATTAACCTCTGTTTGATAACAGTCCATCCGTGATATATTGGGAGCTAGGATTATCATCAACATAAAGTTTATGAGCATTATATTTTGTCAAATTCCTAAGTACCTGATAAATGAAAATACTCTGTGGCAAAAAGAATGCCTTTGCTTTAAGTACATTATGCCTGAGTGAAAGGATGCAGATTATACAGTATAACACGACTTATTTGGTGACGTGAGCACAAATCTGTGTTTTAGAAACAAGTGTTAGGAAATTATTAAAGAGCTTGTAATTTTGCTGTTTTTAGTCTGAATTGAAACATGAACATCTTTTGTCTCTAAGAGGAAAACTCAATTATGAAATCTCAGGCTGAGAGTATTTGCATTGAAGATTTAATGACAGATGCTTGAAGAGTTAAATGGTACTTTGTTTTTTATTGTTTCAAGACTAAGCTTAGTGCAGCTCAGACATTAATTGTTATGTTTTATTTATTTTTAAAAATTTTGTTGTGTTGGCAATAGTGTTTTTAACTCTTAGGAACTGCTGTTAGGGATTTGTTGGGTCTGTTTATGACAATACAATATGTTTCTTCTCTTATGGTACAATAAATCAATTTAGATTTTAATTTTTTTTAATCTTTATAGTAAGAGTGCAGAATAAGCTATTACTATTTCATATGAAGAATAGCACAAATATCATAGGTTATTACTGCCAGGATATAAAATGTTTATGTGTGTATATACAGTGGAATGCAAAGGTTTGGACACCCTAACTTAAAATATTTGTAACTGAGAATAGTTAAGTGAGCAGAAGATGGACTGATCATAAAGGCATAAAGTTAAAGATGACATATTTCTCCTGTCTCTACCATGAAAGTCACATTAGTTCAGATGTCACTGCACAGTAGAACAGTGCACCACAACTCCAGAGTCTGCTAAATCTTCTTGAAGGTCTTTTCCAGTCAAACAGTGGTCTTTAGTTGCCTTCCCAGCAATCCAATTAGCATTTCTTTCAAAATGTGTTCTTGGTCTTCCAGACGTCAACTTAACCTCCACCACTCCTGTCAACTGCCATTTCTTAATAACATTGCTAACTGAGGAAACGGCTACCTGAACATTCTTTTCTATCTTGCTATAGCCTTCTCCTGCTTTTTGAGCATCAATTATTTTAATTTTTAGATTGTTAGGCAGCTGTTTAGAGGAGCCTATGGCTGCTGATTGTTGAGACAAGGTTTGAGAAGTCAGAAAATTTATAAAGCATCATCTGGGGTTTCCTAACAATTGTGAACAATGTCACCAAGTTCCTGCCAAGTTCCTGCCTCGCTAAACCATGGAACATAAGAAACATAAGAAATATTAGAAAAGAGAGGAGACAATTCGTTCCATGAAGCAACTTTGTTTAATGTATATAGGGATTGTCTTACACTCACCTCATATTGAGGAAAAAAAAGTCGGGACAGCAATTGGGGATGTCAAAAGTTCTCAGGTGAAGGTGGCACCTGCTCTGAGTCTATTGCTTTCTTTGCGATTGATGGGGGATTTGACCAGAAAAGGGGATCAATTAATGTCACAGGAGCCCTTGTATGCTGATTTTATTTTGATTTCAAAAATGTGAAAGATACTAAATTGAAAAGTTAGTTTATAAGTAAAAAGTCTTGAGGAAAAGGCAGGAAAGTCCAAGTAGATGATTGAATATGAAGGGATATGATACATGGAAGAGGTAGATAAATGACTGTGTGGTGTATGTGGTAAAGATATATATATATATATATCCATCCATTATCCAACCCACTATATCCTAACTACAGGGTCACATGGGTCTGCTGGAGCCAATCCCAGGCAACAAAGAGAGCAATGCAGGAAACAAACCCTGGGCAGGACATCAGCCCACCACAGGGCACACACACACCAAGCACAATTTAGTATCACCAATGCACCTAACCTGCATGTCTTTGGACTGTGGGAGGACACCCATGCAGACACAGAGAGAACATGCAAACTCCACACAGGGAGGACCCAGGAAGTGAACCCGGGTCTCCTAACTTCAAGGCAGCAGTGCTACCACTGCGCCACCATACCGCCCTGTGGTAAAGATGCTGGGAGAAATTCAATCTAATGGAAGGTTTGCAGGAAATGGGTGAATAAAAGATATCGAAGTACTGTATGTAAGGCGGTCTAGTGGAGTGAAGAATGCTCATGTGTAAATGTATGCTGCTGTGAAAATGCATGAATCCCCTTCCTTTGTTTTAGCAAGTATTACACAATGAATGACCTCAAACCTTTAGACAAAATACAATTTAAGAGAAAGGGAACCGGGGTGAACACATAATACATTTTTTCAATCATCACATTCTTTAATCTTTACATTAGTTATTTATTATAAGATTATGCAAACTTAAATTTTACAATCAGGAAATGCAAATAAGAATTTTCAATATTGAAGGATATTGAAAAATATTTCATTTTTTTGGCCATATCATCCAGAACTATTCCAAACTCAATCAAAGTTATGTTGAGGAAAATGTAACAATTTGTCTCAGTAGCAGTTTTAATCTGTCTTTAGCTCTTCTCTGTGTTTTTTATCAAGTGCAACCGGAATTAGGGGATTAAAACTGAACAACTATTCACTTGCAGCATTTGACTGATGAATAGGGACAGAGAGTGTGAGTTGTGGCATGGTCACCTTCTATTTATTGGTAACACAGCATACTTACCTACACCTCTTGTGAAAGCTAAAGGTTCAGTAAGGTGCACACTTGAACTCCCCCCACTTACCCCACAACATACCGCTCTCAAACCTGTATGAAATAAATGAAAATATGGAGCTCTGAACTGAATTCTGCCTAATTAAACAGATTATCCTAAGTGTGTTTGAAATGTCTCTTCAGTGCTGTCATTTAAACAATCCACAGTAAGAGGACTGAGGTGTAATGGAAGGTCTGTACCTCAAGCAGAAACAGTGGAAATCTAATCTATAGCATCATGGACAGAAATCCCAACAAACTATAAAATTCTGTTTTGACCAGAGACAATCACATTTCTTAACATTGATTGAATTTTGAACAGGATCCATATCCCACTGTGATTATATGCAGTCTTTTTAATGCTAATTTTTCTAGTAAAAAGAACCAAAAATTATATTAAATAACTCTTGTTTTGTCTTGGTAGAGTATTATATTACTCTACTTTCCCCTATTGTATTATTAATATGTAGCATCTGTCAGAATGCCTCAAATCCCACAGACTTACCACTGTTTATAAGGTATTATAGTATATAACTTCTCCCCATCCTACATCTATAACCTCAGGCAATTAGGTGTAGTAAAAGACAAGCAGGAGTTAAGTTACAATTTAAACAATGTATTATTAATAATATTCATAAATAATAACAATATGCAAAGTACATTTGAATATTGGCAACCATACAACCTGATAAATGGTGATGTGTAGTTTCAGGAGGCACACAGACTTATTAGTTACTTAAAAATGTCTCTAGTTAAGGCATCATTGGTGGTCAGCTTTCTTCAGAACAGGCCGCATGCATGTTTCAATATGACTGCCGAGCTGTGCTCTCCATTGTGTTGTCCTTTCAGTTCATCAGTTTGGTAAGAGAGAGAGTGTGAGGTTAAGCAAGTAAATTTTTAGATTCTCTGTCCAACCCCTAGAGCCAATAGGACATCATGATACTTAAAAGCTTTTGATACAAGCCAATTCCAAACACCCATACTTCAGACAAATGGAGGAATAGAACACCTCCACACCTGCCCCCAAAACCATATGTTGAGCTAAAGTTTGCCAGTTAGGCAGCCTGGCTTTCTTGTGGGGGGATAAGAAAGACTTTAGCAGAGAAACACTTGCCAAACTGGTTTAAGGCACTTCCCCCAAATCCTGTCGTAAAATTCAAAGTGACTCAGTCCTAAAGGGGGGAGTGGGGGGCGGGGGGTTTAAACATGAATGCTTCTCACTAATGTAACACTAAATTACATTGCTTTGCCTAAATTACAAATACAAAATATTTTGTAACTTTTATACAAAATCTCACATCACAACAACTCTGTAGAGGAAATGTGTCGCCATCTTTTGAGACTGCAGCTGTGACAAAAATAGTAAGAGAAATGGTGGGTTGAAAGGCTAGCACGCTTGTACTGTTTTTCTGTTGACAGATGACATTGTAGTATTTCTTGCCACTTGCTCTTACTACAAGTCACACTTTCTGCCTGTGAATGGGGTGAAATTACATGTTAAAAACCTGAGTCATAGACATATGTACCCGTGTGCCAAATTTCAAGCATTAGGCTTGAAAAACAAAGCTGTGCATAAAGGCATTATGCTTTATACATACAGATACAGTATAATAAATACAAAATAATCAACCAGCACCTGGTCCAAATGCACATTAACAGCTGTATATGCTCACAGAAGAGCAACTCAGTTGTCAAACAATGATGTAGTGGATTATTGGAAGAAGTCAGTTAAAATCAAAGAGAAAATTAGAAAAAAACAGAAGCTTATTTCTACCACTCAAAAAAAAAAAAAAAAAAAAAAAAAAGATTGTGTTATTTCATAAAAGTAATTTTTTGCCATAGGTATTTGGTGACAGCTAGTGAGGAAAAGGTTAAGCACATGCATAGTATAAAATCAAGTGACAAGAAGTGAAAGAAACTTTTAGGTATACATTTAGCCCTACTTATGCTGATGGGGAAATTGAATCCACTCCATTTAGAATAACAAGTCCTAGGTGGGAAACAGCTGTGGCAGACGATATGTCTTTCGCAGGGCACAACCACACAGCCAATCACAAAAGAGTGTCCTCCATGCTGTCCAGTAACAGAAACTTTTAAATAAACTTTTTGTTTAGTTTTAATCCAGTTATTTGCAAAAGGTTACATGTATTTTGGAACAGACGTGATCTGGTTGTGCAATACACAATGTTTATACCACTGGCTTGGGTTGGGGATGAAAAAATGGGATGGATGCTATTATTTCACACCACATGAAAGATTAAATGTATTTTCTTAATTGAGAAGTATTAGTGACATATTTCCAGTATTCAGTGTTAAAACAGGTAGCCATACACAGTTAAGCACACTCACTGATATCAGTCAACCCACAAATTGGGGAGAGCATGCAGACCCTGACACTACAAGGCAGGAATGAATGCTCTGCACTACAACTCTTCCAGTGTTAAAACATCTGTATTCAACTTAATAAGCTTTAACCTGATTAAAACTAAATGCATACCTATAACCTTTTAAAGTTCTTATCACTTGATAGCAAGCTACATCCATTGTAAGTTAGTAGCCATTACTAGAACGTGCATATCAGATGATAATTACAACAGCAGGCAAAATTTTTAAGAAATAACCCAATAATTATTGTGAGAAGATGCCATACATTTACAAAACAATGCATTTTTTGTGAGTGGCAAGAATAAGCTTTTGTAAGAAACTCCACACAGAGAAAACAAAATAGGCAAGTGGAAAACTGGAGCTAAATGCTATATTAAAAATTATCTCATTATACATCCACCTACTTATTAATCCATGAACTACTTTTCCTCAGTTTTATCATTCAGTTCCTTAGTCTAATGTTATGCACTTAAATTACCTTTAGAATCCAGGCTAACATCATTAGATGCAAAGCAGAAAGCAACCTTGACAAAGTGCCAGTATCATGTAGTTCTTTCACACGTATGACTGCACTCACACAGGCTGGTTAATTTAATCACTGGAGACCAAATGTCACTGGGTGTTTGGCAGGAGCCAGCATTTCATGTGATACCAGTAAGTCACAGGGCACACTTGTTAGAGGCCAATTCAGAAATGTCAATCAAGCTACATGCATATCTTTTGGATGTGGAATAAAACTGGAACTCTCAGAGGAAAGAGATAAAGGGTCAAGGAGGACATGAAAACTATACACAGATGAATTGCAAGATGGGAATCAAAAGCACGGCTCTAGGGCTGTAAGGCTGCACCATTAACTACTACTACTACTACTACTACTACTTGGGCCCCAGTGAGGCCAAAGTCTCATAATATTACAAAAAAATCCCCTTTTTATATGAACTTTTAACATAAGTAAGCACATTTCTGCTTTTTAAAATTTAACACAAACTAAAAATGTACATTTACTTATCTGTAAGTGTAAAGGGTAAGTATATTTTTGCTTTTTTATGTAACTGTTCTAAAATTATGCAATTATTATATTGCACTACTGCAATGTTTTCATTGCCGTAAACCTGTCCTGTTTTAACTGCAGAACAATTTTTCTATGCTGATTTAAAGTACTGTGCTCATGCCCTACTGAGAGTTGGATACAATTTTCCAAAAGCTTTCAGCAAGACCAGATTAAGATCCTTAGAGTTTCCAGGTGACCTAATGAATAGAGCTCCATAGCACAGAATCAAATAAACTTTTAAAAGTACAGCATATGGATACCCAGAGTTTTCATGCTGCACAACAATGAACCACTTTTGATCTCTTCAATGAGTCAGTCCCCCATTCTTAAAAATGAAGGTGCCACTGTAGTTCTTCAGAGCGATGCCACAGGAGAACCATTTTTTGGTTACTAAAAGACCCATCCGCATGAAGATTCCAGATAGACCCTTTATTTATTTAGATCCATAACTGCCTCCATATAGGAAATAGCCAAGATGGTAACAGATTTGTGAAATCTAAATGGATTCTTGCTGCATACAACACCACAAAGTAAATCCAGGTTATGTTAATCTTTTTGTGTCCTACCATACATTAAAGATTTCAGGGTTTTCTACATATTAGGAAATTTTTCAAAACACAAAAAAACAACTGGATATGCTAAAAGCACTTCTAGAAGGAAATGGTTCTTTGTCAAGCAATAGTTCTACAAGGAACCACACAACCCAGTGAAGAACCATTAAATACCATTAAAAAAACAGTATTTTTAAGCATACCCTTCTTGATTCCTGCGTCATAAGCCATTTCTTTTGGTGAACCATTTTTATAAGCTCTGTGCTCAGTTCTTTGAGACTTTGTATAACTATTAACACTCTACCAAAAGAAATTCTCCTTCAGTTCAATAGAATGAGTCATTTGCTTTGCATACCTAAAGTTACAGTCCAGCTTGGGTTTAAATCCCAGCAGAAACCTTTGTGTTATAGACTTAATGTGCACTGCATGGAAGGTCTAGGCATTGTATCATTATCTTTTAATTAGATCGTTTGTGTATGGTATATAAACTGCTCAAAAAAATTAAAGGGAAAAATATAACCCTGCTGGATATCTATACTGATATGAACTGGGTAATGTGTTAGGAATGAAAGGATGCCACATTGTTTGATGGAAATTAAAATTATGAACCTATAGAGGGCTGAATTCAAAGACACCCAGAAAATCAAAGTGAAAAAATAATGCAGCAGGTTAGTACATTTTGTCAAGATTTCATTGCAGCAGGTCAAAATCATATCCGGTAGTTTATATGGCCTCCAAGTGCTTGTATGCATGCCTAACAATGTTGGGGCATGCTCCTAATGTGACGATGGATGGTGTCCTCGGGGATCTCCTCCCAGATCTGGACCAGGGCATCACTGAGCTCCTGGACAGTCTGAGGTGCAACCTGGCGACGTTGGATGAACCGAAACATAATGCCCTAGAGGTGTTCTACTGGATTTAGGTCAGGCAAGTGTGGTGGCCAGTCAATGGTATCAATTCCTTTATCCTCCAGAAACTGCCCATATACTCTCGCCACATGAGGTTGGGCATTGTCGTACACCAGGAGGAACCCAGGACTCACTGTACCAGCACAGGGTCTGACAATGGGTCCAAGGATTTCATCTCGATACCTAATGGCAGTCAAGGTGTCATTGTCTAGCCTGCAGAGGTCTGTGCATTCCTCCATGGATATGCCTCCCCAGACCATCACTGACCCACCAACAAACCAGTCATGCTGAACAATGTTACAGGTAGCATAACGTTCTCCACAGCTTTGCCAGACCCTTTAATTTCTGTCACATGTGCTCAGGGTGAACCTGCCCACATCAGTGAAAAGCACAGGGTGCCAGTGGTGGACCTGCCAATTCTGGTATTCTATGACAAATACCAATGAAGCTCCACAGTGCCAGGCAGTGAGCACAGGGCCCACTAGAGGAATTTGGGCCCTCAGGCCACCCTCATGAAGTCTGTTTCTGATTATTTGGTCAGAGACATTCACACCAGTGGCCTGCTGGAGGTCATTTTGTAGGGCTCTGGCAGTGCTCATCCTGTTCCTCCTTGCCAAAAGGAGCAGATACCGGTCCTGCTGATGGGTTAAGGACCTTCTACAGCCCTGTCCAGCTCTCCAAGAGTAACTGCCTGTCTCCTGGAATCTCCACCATGCCCTTGAGACTGTGCTGGGAGACACAGCAAACCTTCTGACAATAGCACGTATTGATGTGCCATCCTGGAGAAGTTGGACTACCTGTGCAACCTCTGTAGGGTCCAGGTATCGCCTCATGGCTACTAGTAGTGGCACTGACCGTAGCCAAAGGCAAAACTAGTTAAAAAACAGAAGAGATGAGGAGGGAAAAATGTCAGTGACTTCCACCTGTTAAACCATTCCTGTTTTGGGGGTCGTCTCATTGTTGCCCCTCTAGTGCACCTGTTGTTAATTTCATTAACATCAAAGCAGCTGAAACTGATTTACAATCCCCTCTGCTACTTAACTGACCAGATCAATATCCCAGAAGTTTCATTGAAATGATGTTATATTCTGTTTAAAAAGTGTTCCTTTAATTTGATGCTGAGAAGATGTGCAATGTCTATGCCAGCAGTGCCCATGATGGGATTTGAACCTGGATTCTAGAGTTGTGGGGATGGCAGAACTAACTTACTACCCTGGAAAACAAATTTGTTCACTATGTACATGCATTTTCATACATTTTAGTACAACTTTTTTTTTTTATATACAATTAATTTTATAGTTGAGCCCCAGCTTATGTGCAGAATGTTCTCCTTTTATTTTAAGTGTGGTGAGTTTGCCTTTTTACTGGGCGCTGCAGTTTCCTCTCTCAGTCTTAAGACATGTAGTTAACTACAAGACCACTCTAAATCTGGTAAGTTTGTATAGGCTGCTGTCAAAAAGTTCCTAATACTGAGGGTTTTTTTTTTGCCTTATGCAGGAAGATACTAAAATATTGTTAGATGACATTTTACTACAGAATGCTGGCTGATAAGTACAGATAGACAGAGTTTTGGTTTTCTGGAATAAACCTTTAATTGCCTTTCTGACTTGATTATAAAACCATTGTTGGGATTCCTTCCTCTTGCCTATAGTTTTAGTTTTCATTACCTTTAGTAAAACATCTGAACCTTAACACGGGATTATATTAGAGAAGATTTTATTGTTATACTTATTTTAACATTAGTATGTCTGTCTGACCAATATATTTTTTTATTCCGAACGCCCTAGGAATACATAGAAAGGATAATAAAAATGGATGGTTAACAAAACCAGAAGAACCTTTGAATTATATTTAACACGGCACATCTTCCTTGGACTATTTTGTTATTTGTACTGTACTCAAAACATACAGGGATGTCACCGATCAAAGAGATAATCACCGGGAAAAATGGTCCCTGTTAATGAAGCAGGATTAAAAACAAATGATTTACTGCATCAGGTAAGGTGAAAAAAAAAAAAGTCTCCGAGTTGTGTAATCCTCTTCTCAGGTGGTTAGGTCAGTATTTACTGAATACATTTGTCACCGCCCAGAAGGGAGAAGGAGCGCGGCTTTGGAGCGTCAGGACACCTGATCAAGTTTATTTTTTCAACACGAGCAGGTGAGCCTTTTTACGGGATTTATTACATTATAGAAATGATGATAAAAGAAAGATCAAATATGCGTGATTGGAATATAGATGGTAGTTTACATGTAGTAATTTGATAAAATGTTTAAACGATGAAGTGATCGTGGTAGTTTTAATTTTTTTTCCAGAGAAACACAGTTAAAAACTCCCGTTCCCGTTGTTGATGTGCTGATGTATCACTGTTTTCACCGATACACTGAGTTATGCATGGTGTGAAAGCGATCGGGAAAGGTGATGTAGCTCCTTGAGTTTCTGAGACAACCTTTCAACGCAGGCAGGATCACATCTCCATTCCCGACAAGATTGCCACCTATTGAATTTCTACTCCATTTTTCCTTTCAGATTTTAACAATCCGTTTTGTTAATTGCAAAAGTCTAACTGGGTTCGAATTCAGCATCTGGTTATCTACTTATGTATGTCGAGTTTTTCCTCCTGCGTCTCAAATTGTCCCTTGACACCTCAAGGAAGGAATGTGGTGCGTGTGTGTGAGTGAGGGTCTGAAATGAACTGGCGCTCAGTCCAGACTTCGGTCCTGCCTTGACACATGGATGCCGGGACAGGCTTCAGTTACAGCGGCCATGAATCATTTTAAGCAGAGAAAAAATCCTTACGAGGTTGTTTTAAATTGGCCGGTGTGCTTTTGCTCCATACAGCCCCGATCAGGAAGAGGCTGGTATAGTGCCGGTATAACCTTCAGTATGAGGAAACAAATCAGCTAGCTTGATGTACTCCATAGAAATAGGTGATTCAACAATAGTTAATAGTCTTGCTATTTTAAAATAGATTTGATTATGTTTTCAAATTACTTCCATAAAAGCTCATAAAAATGTTATCCTTTTATATGAAATAATCTAGAACAGTGTCCACCTGTGAATGTGCATTTTGTGTTTCAGAACATTATTCTCAGCAGAAGAAATGTCTTCTTCATCTGTTATCCAAACTCATGGGATGCTGGTAGTAACTCAGATCATAACACCAGAAAATGGACCTGGCTATGTTGTACCAAGTGCTGAGATCCAGAAAGGTGCATTTTGTCAGCTTCCAAAGATGTTTCACAAATTTCTTAAAGGGGAACCAAAGCCCCTTGGAGTAAGTTGGTGTTGTTTTTTTTTTGTTACCTTATAGTTTACCTGATTAAAACATTCATCTTTGTGCACTACATCTTGATTCTTATGAAAGTGATATGTTAAACAGTTTACACTCTGAAGGTCTGTAACATATGGATCAGTAACTCAGGGTCTCAAACTCAGTTTCTGGTGGGCCACTGTTTTTTACTGTCAACTGTTTCTTTATGAAAAGACAATTCTAGGTATTAATGGAACACAATATTTAGTTTTACGGCTTTTTAGTCTCATTCTGCCATAGAAGACACTGCAAAAACTGTTAATTGTCCTTTTTCTGAGAGCATGATCAACATGTTTTGTTGCACAGCACACATATATTTCTTTGGCCTTACTTTTTTCTTTTTAAACATTTTTGTAAAAAAAAAAAAACGATATAGTACTTTATAATGGACAAATAAGTGCAAGTTGGATCAAGTTTTCTGGTCATCTTTTAGATCAGTTTGCACCATGAAGATTTTGGAGTGTTAAAAAGCCATTCATTAAATGTACTCTAAAGAATAAGGTTCTGTTATCAGCAGTACTTGATTACTTTAAGAAAATGACTGGAAAGAAAAACCAGCAGTCACTGCAGAGCCCAAGGGTCTGAGTCTAACACCCATGTTCTAACATATGCCTGTGACTTGAATGGCATTATATATGACCCTTGCCCTTCAAATTGCAGGTGGTTAGCCCACATTGTGGCACCATGTGGTTTCTCTGGGCTGAGTCCAACCAAACTACATGGTCTAGATGCCGACTCTCGAACACACACCATCCGCAGCAGTTGGTCACAGTATGTGTTTTCTGAATGTGGATTGATTTATAGGACCCAGAATGGAAATCTAATATTTGTATTGTTCTTTCACAAGTCCCATCTCATAGTCCTTTTTTTGCCCTGTATAATCCTAAGAGGAGCAGAAGACACCAAAGCTGTCTCTAATGTGGGAAATCCGTTAAGTGTCTTGGCATGTAGTTAGGATGCCCACTGGGTGCCTCCAGCATAAGCTGTGCCAGGCACAGTCCACTGACAGAAAACCCAGAAGACACCTAAGAAAAAAGTACCTGTAGAAGACACATTTGTTAGACTTTAGTAGCCTTGTCTGTCCAACTTGGCATGTTGCCATTGCAGTTCACACTAGGCAAGAGGACGAAGAGTGAAGTAATTGAGATAAAACTTTAATTATGAAAAAATGCTCTCTGAAGTGTTTTGGGAAATGATCCTTAAAATCCTAATTAATCATTTTTATGATTATTATTACAGGCTGTCCAGATCATGATAGGGATTGTGAACTTCTTATTTGGCATCGTTCTTTGCTTTATTCCATCCCTTGCAGCATTTACTGGAATTCCGTTTTGGACTGGTTTAATGGTAAGCAGTGTTCAGTGGGATTTGGAAAGTGAGGAGTCCAACGTGAATGGGGGAAATGAGTTGGGGTGGTGACTGTTTATTTTAGTAGAAAAACCCAATGTATGATATACTGATTATTTTATTCAATATATGTTATACTGCATATTTGAAATTTCTATGGCATTATTTAATTGACGAGGGACATTCAAAAAGTTTCCATACTTTTATATTTTTATTGGAAATGGTGAAGGCGTGAGGAGTAGTAATTGGGCCTTAAAAAGTTGGTATGACGCTGGGAAAATTTCACCACAAACAAAGGTGACTATGTAGAAAAGTGATGTAAATTGTTTTTGAAATTCTTAATAAATAGAGTTGAAAAAAGTGAGGAAACTTTTTGAACATCTCTCGTAATTATATCATACATGATAGAAACAGCTTAAACTTGTGTTTTACCAACCATTTTCCTAATAATGTTACTAATACAGCAGAGGCGATGCTTTTATTTTTCTAGTTTAAGCACAGAAGCTTATTTTACATGTAAAAGTAAAAGGAAATTACCTTATGTGAACCTAATCATATAATTTACAAAGCAAGACAAGTGAACATTATTTTGCACACTTTAAACAATGTACACAACTCGACATCGCCCTGATCTGGCTTCTGTTTTTCATTTTTTGTAGCTATTCCTTAGTCTCTAAAGGTATTTGTAACATTCTTTTAGGGAGTTTGGAGGCCAAGGTATCCAATGCCTATTTAGTTTCAACATGTTTTTAATGATGTTAAACATGAAAGGCATTCTCCCATCATACCATCTTGTTTTTCTTGTCGGCACTGCCATTTTCAGAACTACTTGTTGAGGGTTGCTAAACTGTTGCTAGGTAAGATCAACCAAATGTGTGGGGTGTGTAACATAACCAAGTTGAAAGGATAAAGATGTTGCCCAAACTATGTGGATATGACCTAAAACTTAAGGCCACTTCTGATCACTGCACAACAAAGTTTTTGCTTCTTGAACACTGTTGGATATTTCTTATAGATTTTTGGGTGCTGATCACGAATATCAAATCACAATTTACCCATCACGTACCGTTTCAGTTTTGTCATGATTTTTTCTTATATTTGTATCCAAACATTTTCGCTCCCGCAAGTGGCTTATCAACAACGGTTTGTGCAGCCTGGGCATATCCAGGCATGGAATCAAGCCAGGTTGAAAGCTGTTCTGTGGAAGTTGACATTCTGGGCATGACTGGGCAGGTCTGAATGAGCTTGACGCTGTCTCAGCATGCTATAAAGGTGGCTTGCATACACCAATCCTGCTCATTTGGTTAATATACTGTAGATAGTCAGTGTGTATGTATAGTATCAGTAGAGTAAAGTATAGTATCTGTAGCAATATAACAGTAAGTAAGCTTGATGCTATAGACGTTTTGGTGTCGGGCGATATGTTGTAACAGCCGCGATACATTCTGCTATATCTGTGGCGAATATACACTTGCGCCTCAGAGACGTTGGATGACTGCTTTTGTGAAGAAAGCTTATCATCTGTATTTCGGCTGCAAAATAGGTGATCAAGACAAGGAATGGGTACCTCACATTTGCTGTGCGACATGTGCTGTCAGTCTGAGAGCCTGGCTCAGAGGCACTCAAAAGACGATGCCGTTTGAAGTTCCGATGATATGGCGAGAGCAGAAAGACCGTGTGACGGACTTTTACATCTGTTTGACTAATGTGTCTGGTTTCTCTGCCAAAAACAAGAAGTCAATTAAATATCCTAATCTGCCTTCAGCAAAGAGAACCGTGCCACGTGACGACAGTCTTCCAATTCTGAAACCATCAGAGGATTGGACCTTAGACGAACCAGATGAGGAAACTGCAATGCAGGATACTGGCAGTGACATTGACCCGGATTTTGAACCATGCTCATTAGGTGATCCACATCTGATAACACAGTCCGAATTGAACGATTTGTTCAGAGATTTGGGTCTGTCAAAAGCAAAAGCCAAGCTGCTGGGTTCGAGACTGCTGGAATGGCGTTTGCTGACACCAGGTATGAAAATTTCTGTGTTTCGAGGCCGACATCATGATATAACCAAATTTTTTGCACAAGTCGACAGTCTCTTTTTCTGTTGTGACATTGAAGGATTGTTCTCGGCCTTAGGTTGTGATCACAACCTGGAAGAGTGGCCTCTCTTCATTGATTCGTCAATGTGAAGCCTGAAAGCTGTTCTTGTACACAATGGCAATGTTTATCCTTCAGTACCTGTTGGCTATGCAGCACACATGAAAGAAACGTATGAGAATATGGAACTGTTGCTGAAGCACGTCCAGTATAGCAGATACAACTGGCATATTTGTGGAGATCTTAAAATCATTGTTCTGTTACTAGGACTGAAGCTCGGCTATACAAAGTACTGTTGTTTCATCTGTGAATGGGACAGCCATGCCAAAGAGTCGCACTATTCTTGATAGAACTGGCCACTCCATAAAAAGCTAGTTCCAGGACATAAAATGTGGCACATGAATCGCTTGTTAACCTGGCAAAGATATTTTTACCTCCTCTTCACATAAAATTGGGGCTCATGAAGAATTTCGTGAAAGCACTGAACAAGAAAGGCAAAGGTTTTTGTTATTTAAGACAAATGTTCCCAAGAATAACTGACACCAAGATCAAAGAGGGCATTTTTGTTGGCCCCCAGATCAGACATGTTGTGAGTGACAAGCGGTTTGAAGATCTGTTAGTTGGGTCAGAAAAAATTGCCTGGAGATCCTTCAAAGACGTTGTTGACAATTTCCTGGGCAATTATAGAGCAACAAACTACATTCAGCTGGTAGACGAACTTCTCAAAGCATACAAGACAATGAAGTGCAACATTTAACGCAAGATTCATTGCCTCTACTCACATTTGGACTTCTTTCCTGCAAATCTCAGTGCTATCAGTGATGAACACGGTGAAAGGTTTCACCAGGACATTGCTATGATGGAGAAACGATACCAGAGCAACTGGAATCCATCAATGCTTGCTGACTACTGTTGGACACTGCAACGTGATGTGCCAGACATTGAATATAAAAGAAAATCAGGAGCAAAACACTTTTAATTCTGCTGAATTTAATAGCTTATGCAAAATATCAATGTGACTAAATACGTTATTGTCAGTAAACATATAAATGTCTATTTCTCAGAGTTCTTACGTGAAAACCAAAACTATATTTGTGCATACCCAGTAGGTACCTGTCACAATCAGCAAAAACTTTTCAGGAAGCAAGACTTTTCAAAAAAATTGTTGTGCAGTGAATTGTTATTATTTGATATCTACTGTTGTTCCAACTTGGTTTCTATTCTTTGAATGAACCTTACATTTTTTAATTTGGCTCTGATTAAATGATTTATTGTCATTATTGACTCCCTTTCAACTTTCTAGAACATGATTTTTTTATGTTCTGACCTTTGTTTGCTAAATCTTTGTCTTTCTGATATCAACCGTTGTCTGTTATATAGACCTTGACTCATCTCCTGATTACCTTTCTGTTTTAAAATCAGCTGCCAGTTTTATGCAGGCGGTTCATGAATTTGTATAAAATGAATTACTGATAGTTAACTTAGTTGGGCAGTAAATTGTTGAATCTTCTAAATGCTGTATAGAGTAATAGTTAACTGTAGAATCCGATTGGGTGAATGCCGATTCAAACTACAGTTTAATCATCCTGCAACAAGTAAAGTAGATGGTGAGATTTCTGAGCTCTACAGCATAGGGGGGAATCAGACTTAAGTATCTATACTAATAAACGGCAAAGCCCTCACTGACTCACTCACTCACTCACTGACTGACTGACTGACTGACTGACTGACTGACTGACTGACTCATCACTAATTCTCCAACTTCCCGTGTAGGTAGAAGGCTGAAATTTGGCAGGCTCATTCCTTACAGCTTCCTTACAAAAGTTGGGCAGGTTTCATTTCGAAATTCTACGCGTAATGGTCATAACTGGAAGCTGTTTTTCTCCATTTACTGTAATGGAGTTCAGCTGGAGGGGCGGAGTTTCGTATGACATCATCACGCCTCTCACTTAATCCCGCATTACGTAGAAAGCCAGGAAGAGCTACAAAACGCGCTTTAGAAAACATGCATTATATAATTAAGAAGGCAGCGAAACAATTAGAAGCGAGCGACTGACATATAAAACCATATTCAGCGGCTCACGTGAACTGACGCAGTGCACAGACAAAAAGTAACAGTTCCAAAGAGTGCTGAACAAAAACCGAATTACACTGCTACGCTCAAATAGATAAACCATATGCAGTGGCGCGATAGTAAAGCATTCGCCTGTAGCGCCCACGTTCGAGGTTCGATTCCTGAGAGGGGATGCACTAAGTATGTACGCGCGCTTCTCGATTTATTTTAACCTAACATCACATTAGTTTGAGACGTATGAAAACGCATGCGGTTAACGCAGAAAGACAGATCACCTATTCACCTATTATAGCTTCATGAATAATGGATACTTTATTCGCGATCAATGATTGTTTTGGTAAAGCCATACTCAGTGTATTCATTAGATGAACGGTAAAAAAGTAAGAGCGAGGGGACGGTAACTTACTGAAGCACACAAGCAAAACCACAATAGCACGC
>JANRMT010062854.1:33643273-33657904 GCA_026402145.1 Polypterus bichir lapradei
GGTCGGATCATCTGCTGGCTTGCTGCTGCTGGCGAGCTGCGTGTTCCGCTTGTCGTGCTGTGCATCGATCATTTAAAAGCTTGTACAGCAGCTGTCCTTTTGTCACTTTGCGTCTCTGCCACTTGTGTTGTAAAGGTGGGGGCTGAATACACGCTAAGGAGAAGTGGTTGGATCATCTGCTGGCTTACTGCTGCTGGCGAGCTGCATGTTCTGCATGTTGCTTATCGTTTTAAGAGCTGGGAGCACATGAAGTGTGTCTGCCAAAAGCATTCCAACAACTGCTTGGTTAGATGTACGTGAACTTGTTTTAAATGTTGTCCCACTGCCTTGTCTCAAGGAACGTTAAAGTGTTTCTCACGGGACGTCTAATTGAGTTCGAGAAGATCACGTCTAGTCTCCTTAGTCTCCCTCCCAATATTTTTTTTATAATAGAGAGATATGTTGAGCCCGTGAGGACAGGGACTTCTGATGCTAAAGCTGTGCCTAACTAAGGCCTATATCAGGCCTTGAAAGGCTCAGATCTGAGCCTGACTCTCCTTTTGCTATTCACCATTTTGTAGCTTCATGGAATTTTGCTCTTATGTTTGGATTTTGATAAAATGTTCTGGACCTTTTATTTTGTTTGCTTTTGGGTTGCATGTGCACATTGACTTTGATTGCTGCTTTCTGAATAAAATTCTTTAAATGTTGCACTTTTGGATCTTTTTATTAATAAAGATTATATTCTAAGAAACTAGTTTTATTCTTTGCTGTGGGGGATTTAATAGGTTCTCTCCTACTGGGATTTGTTTTGTTTAAGCCAGGGCCAGTACATTTCTTGATGTATAAATTCCTTTTTTATGTCCCTTTTGTCAATTTTGGCCTTTTGGTTATTATCATTTACTCTAAAGCTGTAGTTTATGTTTATTATTTTTATACTTGTGTATTTTTATCAGTTTTGTTTATTGTTTTGTTTTTCATGTGGATATTTTTTCTGCCATTTTCCTTATCTTTCATGGGTGGTTCCATATGAGGCCGGGGCACCTCTCAATCGAGTCTCTAGTGAGGGACTGTTCCCAGCCCAATAAAGGTTCATGGGAGTTGCAGTCCTCTGTGGTACATTGCATGCTATTGGTGTTGTTATTTTCCCTATGGATTAGGATTGGCACACAATTAATATGGACTGCCTTTACTAAGGCATCTTCTTTTTGCCCTGTTTGTCTTATTTGAGCTATTGTTTTTGTTTATTCTTATTTGTAATAAACTTTTATTTATAAAGATTCTTTGTTGTCCTTTTTATGATCAGGGCCAAGGGTTATGGTGACCCTTACCCTTGTGGAGCTCTCAGTTTATTTTTGTGATCTTTGAAGTTAAAGCCAACAGTTAGTATTTGCGGCCTGGTTGGACTAAATGATTCTTTACAAGGTACACCAGTGAAGACTGTGGCCTGCTTCTTGGCTGAATTTTAGAGGGCTCATTAATCTTGCCTTTGGGGGAACTCCTATCATGACAGGATTCACAGGATTCACAGGACTTAGTCTTTTTGGGGTGTTGGCCCAACACCTGCTTTTGAGTTTCCGGGTAAGGCCTATTTTGAGTTTTTTGGCTTACTTTTTAGATTCAGGCCTTATTAAACCTTTAGGGGCCTGAAATGACAACAGGTTGGCCCAGACGCCTTGAAGTTCTGAAGTTCACAAAATGGATAGAAGTGTGGATGGGAGGGAAAAATCAGTTGTGAAAACATTTTCTGGCCTTGCTATTTGTGTTTCTGCAATTCACACACATGTTTAAGAGTAAACTTAATTCCATTTAAGGCACATGTGTTAGATTAATTTAGGACTCTCAGTTGTTTTTGTAAAGAGTGAAAGTGGGTGTGTAAGTGTTCCTTTTATAGTAAGGTTAATAGTGAAGCATCCAGAGCTGGTTTATACAGAAAAAAAGTTGATCCTTATGTTTTTGTTGAAAAGTAACATGGAAAATGTGTTTTCACTTGAAATGCCAAACACTGTTTTCAACTAAAGTGAACATAACAGTTGTAATACATTGTGATCTTATGAGTCACCATGAGGAAATGTGTCTGCCAAAAAGCAATAACTATAATATAAGTGTAACATTTTATTTCTTCTGTAAAACACAAAATACATTCACTCATGCATCCATGTCCACTTACTCTAATGTAGAATCACAGGTATCAGCCTGAGAGCAGCAGTGGACGCAGGAGAGTATCAAACCCTGGATTATATTCCAGTTTATCACATATCTATTCAACCTACTCATACCAGAACATTTTAGAGCAGCAGCTAGTTAACCAAACCTGATTTCCTCCCATATCTTTGGGATGTCACAGTAAACAGGTATACTTGAACAAAAACCTACACAGGCATGAGAAGAACATGGAAATTACACATAGAGAATGACTGTAATGGGGATTTAAAGCCTAAAAATGAACCACTGCAACCACCTTCAAAATATATGTGATATTTTGTTTTTCTCAAAGAATTTCTGTATGTAATGAAACTTTCAGTGTACGTTAATTCTTTACGATCTAAGCTCAATTGGCAAAATGACTCCAGATAAAGATAGTATTTGTTGTATACGTATGTAGGATGAAAATACAAAATTCTATTAATATGTCAGATTTGCTATTATGTACTGGTGACCCTTTATTTAATGCATTTTATGGAAACATTTTTAATAAATTTAGGATAACACTGAGCTCAGTTTTAAATGATGTTAATTCATATTTCCAAGGAACTGTGTTCAGATCCCAGGCTGAGGATTATGAGAACTACAGTATATACTTTTCTCTTGCACTTTGGTTTCCTCCTATGATCTATAGACTTATGGGGTAGATTAATTAGTTTCTCTGAATTGGTTCATGAATGATTTGCCGGTATGTATAGCTGTTAACTTTAGTAAGCATCCAATCTAGGGATGGTTCATTTTTTAGAAAATACTAGAGGTAGTAGCATCTCGGTGTCACTAAAGGACTCCAGAAGCCAAAATGGAGAGTTCTAGCCAGGAACCCCTGGAGACAATTTAAAGCAAACCATTACTTAGAAAGTAAATCTGCAGGAAGTTTATTGGAAATTAACACACAATAGGGCTTAAGGCTACCTTACAGCTAGAGAACAGTTGAGAGGAGTTTCAGCTTTCAAGAGGAACAAATGTCATAGAAGAGAACAAGAGACCGGGGATGATGGGAGGTCTATTGCAATATTGTGTGAAGGGCAACTGGGTGAGTTCATAACCACACAAATTGATAGGGTTTTGAAAGCTCAGAGAAGCCGTTGTGTTTCTGTATTTTTGTTGATTTGTATTTTAAATTATTTCAATATACAGTAATTGCATTCCTTTCTATGCTTTATTTCTGACTTAATAATGGTGTAATTTTTATTACTATTTTATAAAATGTGTGGCTGCTGTCATGAGGTTCAACTCCTATCTAAGCTAAAACAACCAAAACAGGATATACAATAGCCACTAACATGCTACTTTTTAAATATTATTGGCTGATCACAATCTGATTAAGTATCTATGAAATTCTAGAGCAAGTATCAGATGTTTCTTTATTGTACAAATATATGGTTCTCCAATACTGGAGAAATTTACTTATTGAGGCAAAAATACTGGAAATTTAATTATAAATATGCTGTATATTAAAATCCTTATAGATGTTTATTCTGGTTGTCTTTTCTTCCCTAACAGTACATCATTTCCGGATCTCTCTGTGTTGCTGCATCAAAGAATTCCAATACTTGTCTGGTGAGTCCTCGATTCTGTTTAAAACATTAAAACATTAAACAGAAGAGTGCATTTGTATAAAATGCCGGAAAGTACAGTATGCCATTGATAAACTGCTAGTGCCACATTACCACTTACTCTATTGGATTTCCAACTTAGGACTATCTTTCATATTTATTAAATAAAATTAGGACTGAAGTCTTTACTGTTTCATTTCAGACCAGTTTTTAGGCATGCCATTAGCTCTCTGAAGTGGACTGTTACCATGTTTCAGTGTGCTGCAGTTTTTATAGGTGGCAATGAAAACTCTTATTTTTCTTAATTGCAATGATAGGTATAGGTATAAGTTTCCTTTCAAATAGCTAATGACACTTTTATATTCTGTATTGTTCTATTGTGTGATTTTAAAAATTTAATTAGCATACTCATAAGACTTTTAATTTGACACTGTGTTCTATGACAAGGGTATGCTGTGAATGGTGTTAATATAAAAATGAATTTGTTTATTTACAAGTGTTTCTGTTACACTTGTGAAATGATAAACCCACTTAAAACTTAAAAGCCAAAACATTGTGTTTCTACCCTCCTTTTTAATCAATTCAGTGTGTTATTAATTTTTGCCTTTATATCATATAAACATTTTGATTTTAATTTTGCTCTGATGATTTTGTTGTACAATATTCTTGTTACTATATCATTCATCTGTTTCGCAAGTCCAAAAAATTACCAAGAGTTCTAGACTTTTATTTACTTTAATACCTTCCATGTCTGGGCTGGCGCCCTGCCTGGGGATTTGTTCCTGCCTTGCGCCCTGTGCTGGCTGGGATTGGCTCCAGCAGACCCCCGGGGCCCTGTGTTAGGATATAGTGGATTGGGTAACGACTGACTGACTGATTGACCTTCCATGTCTGTGTTTCATTTTTTCAGGACATTAGATCAATCTAGATGAGAAAAGGCCATTCAGCCCAATAAAGCTTGTCAGTCCTATCCACTTAATTCATCTAAAATAACACCAAGTTTTGAAGTTCCCTAAAGTCCTACTGTCTACCACACTACTTGGTAGCTTATTCCATGTGTCTGTGGTTGTCTATGTAAAGAACAACTTACTAATGTTTGCACAAAATTTACCCTTAACAAGTGTCCAACTGTGTCCCCATGCTATTGATGATCTCATTTTAAAGTAACAGTCTTGATCCCCTGTACTAATTCCCTTCATAATTTTAAACACTTCAAAACATGTCTGTTCTTAATCTTCTTTTGCTTAAACTGAAAAGGCTCAGCTCTTTTAATCTTTCCTCATAACTCATACAGTCCTGGAATCAGCCTAGTCGCTCTTCTTTGGACTTTTTCCAGTGCTGCTATGTCCTTTTTGTAGCCTAGAAACTAAAACTGTACACAGTACTCCAGGCGAGGTCTAACTAATATGTCATAAAGCTTGAGCATAACCTGCTTGGACTTGTACTCTACACATCATGCTATATGACCTAACATTCTGTTAAGCTTCTTAATGGCCTCTGAACACTCTCTGGTGGTTGATAGTGACAAGTCCACTATGACTCCTAATTCTTGTAATACTTGACATTTACGGACATTAAACTTCATCTGATACAAATCTGCTCAATGTTTAGTAGTATTACATGAGCCCATTTTCTGTGGCATTTTTGGAAGAACTGTTTGTTATTATTATAGAAATTGTTGAGTGCTGAAAAAATAGAAATATTGTATGTATAAAATCAGGGAATTGATAAAGTGTAAAACTGTAATCCTTAATCTGTCTTTCATTCTCTTCTAGATAAAAGGAGCCCTAGGTACCAACATCGTCAGTGCAATTTTCAGTGGAATCGCCATAATTATGTATTCATTGGATGTGACAGTTTTTTTCTATACACGCTATCGTTCCTATTCTACAAATCAAGAGAATTCAGAATTCTATGAGTGCAAACTACTGAAATATTTGTTCCTGGTATAAGATTTTGTATCTTAATTATGTTTAATATTAAGCCATCTATTTTACTCATATAGTATGTGTTTTATTTTCTAGTTTAATACACTGTTGCAGTGTAAAATGACATACATGATAATAGCTACTTCATCATATCATTTCTCAGTGAAATACCAAGCCATTTTCCAGAGAATCTTCCAGAGATAAGTTGTCTGGGCAGCTAGAATCTTTTTCAGCAATCAACAGGTTTCCAGTCCATCACTGGGTCAACACACACACACATTCACATTAAGGGCTAATTGACCAATACCAATCCACCTAACACACGTCTTTGGACTGTGGAAGGAAACTGAAGCACCCGGTGGTAACCCACATGGATACGGGGACAACATGCAAACTCCATGCAGAGAGCGTTTGGCATGTGAATCTCATTCTCCTTACAGTGAGGCAGCAGTGCTATCTATAGAACCTCCATGCCAACTACCATAACATATATGTCTTTTTAAACCTGTAGTACCAGTTGAAAATGCAAACACCAGAGAACATACGAACTCCATACAATGAGTGACTGGCTGAGGATTTTAATCTTGATTCCTGAGACTACAAGGCTGCAGCACTATCTGCTACATCACATTGCCTTCTTACTTAATGTGCAGCAGAAAGCATGTGAAATTGCAAAATCTAGTGAACTAAAATGCAAAAAGATTGCTTGCATGTTTTTGCATGTTTTTCTTCTTAAGATGTCAAAGGTGCTAAAAGATAGCATTGAGATGAAAAATTGATGAAAGAGTGTGGAATAGAGCACTTCTAAAAATCTTAATACAATATACTTTAAGTAGGAAAAGTGGAGTAGCTATTTTGCTTAATCAGTTTAAAGTAAGTTTAAATAGTAACATTAGGCATGTATTAAAATTTTCCTAATGTATTTGCAATAAATTTAGTATTTAAGACATTGTATGATTAATTTCTATCGTTATTCTATACAATATGTATATGTTCATTTTTACTTGTGCTTTTAATATTATTTTTGTTGTTTTCCTGGCCCTATTTTGTTAGATGTTTTCCAATAGAAGGAAATGCCATTTTCTGTATTTTTGAATGTCCGCAGCCATATAGTTGTTGGTAACAGCAGTCTGTAACCCAATTGTGATGACAGGAAATTGCAAAATTGCCACAATGAAATGTGAAACAATAATGTAATAACAATAGAATGGCATTGCACTACATCTGGCTTCCAAGATTTCGGATATTGTGTGATGTTTTTATGGAGTTAGCTAGTTAGCTAGGACTTTGCAGGTTTTTAAAGTAATAGTTTGGTGTGTGTATTTAGTTTTGGAAATTTTAATTATATCAATTGTTTTGGTTCAGATGCCCTATTTGTTCCCAAATAACCATTTTTTCTTTTCATCTTTAAGTCCTTTTACACCTTTTTGTCAAGTTTTCTTCTGGCAGAACAGTTTTAGGCAGAGAAAGAAAATCTAACACTAAGACTGTGAGTCTTTCTATTTGGCAGACTTCTATCAAATTCCAAAGAGACAAAATAATATAATGTATCTTTTAAAAGATAATTGTATCTTACATTTGGACTACAGATAATTAGTCCAGTGCAGAGGCACCTTACATTAAATTAAAACTGAATTGGTAGATTGCTTGCAATACTTCAGCCTAAAAGCATAAAATCAGTAAGGACTGGAAACATTTTATAGATTTTTACATGTATAGCTTTGTAAGCATCTAGAGGATTCTGTCCTTTGAAACCATCCACCCATCCATCTATCATCCAACCCGCTATATCCTAACTACAGGGTCACGGAGGTCTGCTGGAGCCACTCCCAGCGAACACAGGACGCAAGGCAGGAAACAAACCCCGGGAAGGGCGCCAGCCCACCGCAGCCTTTGAAACCAATGGGACGATTAAAGCAATGTGTTTGTGGATGTTTATAGGACTCTCATAATGTTACTTTATACTGTATAAATAATGTGAACTAAAACATTGCAATCCATTTGTAAGCAGATATGAGTAAAAGTGATCTCGTACAGCAGCCAATTAAAGTGAATGTATTAATTCGTAATGAAATAAGTACATCGAACATGATACTCTAACATGATGAATCTTTTTTTTTGGCAGAATGCAGGAAACGGAATCAAGGGAATTCTGCTAGTACTTGCAATTCTGGAGTTTTGTGTGACGATTTCTCTATCTGTCTTTGGATGTAAAGCTTTGTGTGGAAACAATATTGAGGTAATTATTTGTAGTTAAAAAACTATCATCTTTATTTCCTTTAGTTTTGTTTCACATTATTAAAGAAACATACATGTGGACAGTGAGCTGAAAACATTTAGCTATAGTTAAAACAGAATATTAAACTATAGTAACTCTCTTGATAGTCACATTATCATTAGAGATTTCTCAAAATGTCATTTTACTATACAGCGTGAATTGAAATTAATTATCAGTCCATCTGTCTATTTTCTGAACCTGTTTGTTCAATGGCAGTGTCAGAAGTAGCTTTAATCTCCGGACCACTGAGCCCTAAGAAGGAAGCGGGCCCCAGTTGGGGGATTTAAGTCAATCGCACAGATATTCATTCAGACCAAGACAGTCCAGTCTACCAACACCAGTTCAGATGGGCGTAGGAACATTAGTATCCACAAAAACCCACACATATCTATCAACAGTACAAATATTGTGACAAGAGTAGGACTCATAACCAAGTCCCTGGACTGCAAGACAAACCTGCTAATTGTTATGTCATTATGAACTCCCCACAAATGAAATATAAACATCCGAAATATTTATTTTGGAAAATACCTCATAATATATTGCAGGCATAAAATATTTGAAAAAGGTTTGCTTTTTCATTTAAATCTTTACTTTTAAGATATTGTATCATAACTTGGATAAAAAGCTTTTTTTAATTCTGAAATAAATGTGAAATTAGCTGTATGGTTTTGAAGTTCTAACCATTCATTCATTTTCAAACCTATTTAATCCATGTATAAGATTGTAGGGAGCAGAAGCACCAAACACAAAGCGAGAAGCATGTCAAGTCACTCATACACCCACATTCATTCCTGTTCTAACAAAGTGTCAACATTTAACTTAGTATGTTATTCTTTGACGTGTGGGAAGGAAAAGACAATACCTGAAAAAAACAAATATAAACAAACAAACAACATTCAAATTTCACATACTGTAGTCAATGTCTAGGCAAGGTTTTGGACACGGTCCCCTTCAACAGTGAGGTAGGGGCAATAACCACTGCACCAATGTGATACCCATTGTTGCTTTAAAAATATGTTAAAAACAGAATTCTTGTTAAAAAAGTCTTACAATAAATTGGAAGAGACTCTGTCTCTCAACATAAGTCAGTGTCAAGCTACAGTTAGTTTCATGGGGCCAGATGCGAGTCCCAAATGATAATACAAGTTTGGGACAACTCATTAACAAGATTATAGTGAATAGCAGTGAAATCTGTCACTGAAAAAGCTCTATAAAGTTTTGTTCTAAAAACCTGCCCCCAAATTCCTCCACACTGTGCACTTAAAATGTTTGGGGTTGCAGTGCCCCATTTGTACTCAGTCATGTTAGTCAGTCATTTTAACACAGGGTCTGCTGGAGCCAATCCCAGCCAGCACAGGGTGCAAGGCAGGAACAAAACCCTGGGAAGGGCGCCAGCCCACCGCAGGGCACACACACCAAGCACAATTTAAGATTTCCAATGCACCTAACCTGCATTTCCTTGGACTGTGGGAGGAAACTGGAGCACCTGGAGGAAACCCAAGCAGACATGGGGAGAACATGCAAACTCCACGCAGGGAATTGAACCTAGGTCTCCTTACTGCAAGGCAGCAGCGCTACCACTGTGCCACTGTGCTGTCCCATTTATACTCATGCATTTCAAAAACACATAAAATAACTATGTAAAGACAGTGAGAGAGAAAAAGAAACTAAACAGAAGACTTGATACTGAGAGAAAATATAAAGCTAAAATTTCTGTTATCAATTCAGGAACTCAGTAGCACAAGATAAGCAAAGCTTAATGATTCATTTGTATATTGTAATGAGCTTGGTGAAAGAAGAGACAGGCAAACACACACACACACAAACCACCTCAGGTACTTGGCCCCATGTGTTTGAGATTTTGCTGATTGTACCACTATATGCCGTAACAACAGCAAAAAGAGTTTAGATAAGCATTGTGGACTATGCATATACTACATGCTGAAACTCTACAGCTATTGTGTTCCTGTTACCAATCATAGAGTACCTTACAATAGTTATTCATTTAGACCGCTGGAAGAAGGTGGGTGCAATGCATCATTGTCCTTGGTTTTGCTGGAGTTGTGTCAGTGTTGTTAGGCATATTTGCATATTTTTGTGTTTTGAAATTCAGAAATTTGCATTGCATGTGGTTCTTCATTATCACCTTTTTTAACAGTAGTTCTTTTTACCTCCTTTTGATGGGATATGGCATGCCATTTATTTTAAATACATATTTTGCAGTTTATTTTTTCTCAAGCTGCCAATTATTTTAACCTTACACCCAACATGATTGTCTTTGACCAAACCTTGAACAATAGCAACAGCATATCATTTACTTTTAACAGTAGTCTATTGGATACCATTTTGAATACCAATGTGTAATCTGATTTCACACAAAATATTTTCCTTTTGCAAAAGGTTATGTTTATTTTGAACACATTCAGTGTGATCTTCACACACATGATGCAGGCTAATGTGTTTAATAGGGATTGTTTTAGGAGATATTGCGGCAACAGACAACTTGTTGTGATCAGGAGCTTACTCTTTATCTAACCAAGTTAACAAGAAAATCATTGTTTTTGCAGTTCAAGAGGCAATAATGACCTTAGAGGTTTTGATTATTATCTCAAACAGTTCTAACTTGTCTAACCACACAATTCAAACCAAACCTCACTCTAAAATGATAAAATAACTCACAATCACAAGAAACCCACAGGCAGGTAAGATTTCTAAGCCCTACCTCAAATCTTGCTGCCCATAAACTTTAGAAAACAGTAAGAAGACAAGAACTACCCTTGATGCATTTATGTGCCTGACAAAGATGGCTCATCTGTTGTTCTGAAACAAAGCTTACAATCATCATGAGCAACCCCAAACTCTTGTGCCATCTCCCATGTACTCATAAACCTTATGCTGGTCAACAAAACACATGTAGACAACACTGGCAAATTATCAGAACCTGTGCCATTTTAGAACAAAGTGCTTCCTTGTGCTTTCTGATCATCGGTTTCCAGTCATCATAAAATAGTTTCACATATCAACAACAACAACATTTTTATAGCACATATTCATACAAACGATATAGCTCAAAGTGCTTAACAAGATGTCAATGAAAAAGCTACAAGAAAAGAACAACAAATTAGAAGCAGATAAAAATTAAATTAAATTCCAAAAATAACAGATAACAATGTATCAGTATACACTTGCATAGAAATTCATTTTAAGTCTCTATAGATTCTATGGTCAGATGATGGGGAGGACAGAAAAAAAAACAGGAGCTCAATGCTGGAGAAAAATAAAATCAGCAGGGGCTCCAAGGCCAAAATACCACCCAGCCTGCCTCAGGCATTGTACCTAACATAGACGTACTTAGGTAGTTTCTTACTGTTTTTAAGTTACTTCCTAGGAGATTCAAAGCAGTGAGTATCTGCTTATGTTCTAACATTACAGTTGGCTGCATAGTACTTTGATCATAGTTAATTATGCTAATTATAAAACTTTTTAAGTACACTCGGAAATAATATTGCAAAAAAATCTTAGATTATTAGTCATTCAACTATTTATCAAAAAAACAACAAATCTAAATATGTTTTTGTCAAGTGATACACTTAAATGTAACTTTTGTGCATATTCCTATAAGATGATTGATAGTAAATATTTTGTCTGGATCAGTCTCTTTCACACATAAATATTTCTACCTTTGGCTCTCTGATCAGTGGCTACATACTGGTGAACAAAATCTGGTTGAAGGATTTGCTTTCAAAACTTTTGTTCCAGACAACATTACATGAAATTTATGTGGAATCATCTTGAGTAGCACATGTAGCTCATACGTTTTTGGCACGTCCTCTGGGCCACACTCTAAAAGGTAACTAACCCTTTCAAGAGCACACAATCTCATAACAATATATCTCTAAGAAAAAAAAACAAATCCCAATCCAATATCAAGGTCATGATTCTAGGACAGGATTTTCAGGAGTCTCTTAAAACTGATTCGGATTGTTACACATGACTATCAAGTATATGACCCAAACACTATTTGTACATTGCTTATTTTTTCAGTTACATTATATATGACACATTTTCATATCGCTGATGATGATCTTAAACTGCATTCTCTCTGCTCAAACTACATGGTATGTTTCTGTGTATATTTTTTTCTGACATTCAACAATTACTGTTCAAAAATGAAATAATCCATAATCTGATATTAAAATTCTATTCATGTTTTTTATGTTTCAGCCTACAGTTATCATTCAGCAATCACCAGAATCAACAAATTATCCTGTGCAATATTACTCTGGCAACGCTATTCCTCCACCTCCAACTCAGGAGCACATCCCCTATACTATACCAACCTGCCCCCCTCCATATTCTGATCAGATGAAACAAGCAGATAAAAGTGAAAATGCTTAGGTGATAAATTAGAAGAACAAGTTTGGCTTCAAAATGTTAAGCTTCAGTACAAAATACTTTTTCAACAACAAGCATGTGCAGATTACCTTAGAAAATCACTGAAAAATGTGTTTATTTTCCATACATGCTGTTGAAATTTGAAACTGTAACCTAGTTTGAATTGTAAAGCAGCTTGTGATAATGTGCTATAGGAAAGGCCCAGATGTAACAAAGAACATAGATTCATTAATATGTAACTATCTACGCTTTGCAATTTACAAAAATAAAATAAAACATGAATATAAAAAATGTCAGCATTGTTTTCTTCCTCTTTTATTTCAGTTTGACGCAATATAATATATAAGTAACATTTTAGGAATGGGTGGCACATTGGTGTAAAAGAATGTTTTACTATCTCAAGACAGTTTTGACCATTGTATGTTGTCAGGTTGATTACTACTTTTAAATGGCAGCCAGTATAGTTTTTGTGTCTACAGTGGAGTTTGTGTTTGTGTACACCTTACAAAGGGGTGGCATCATATTCCAGGAAAAAAAAAATTATATTATGCCTGATGCAGACAGGTCTATAACCTGTTTTCTGTTATGATGCTCAAGGTAAGGAGATTTTAAAAAAAAAGGAAAACAACAAAAGGACATTCATATATTTTTTCACTAAAAACTAGCTAAGATTACAATCAAGTACTTTACCTATAATTCTAAGTTTATAGAAACAGAGTAAATAATATATAATCCATTGTAGGGTACTCTCACTAACATACACACTCATTAGCTAAAAAGAGTATGGGTGATCAGTTGTATAACTGTATGAGTTGCGTAATAGAATGGCTAATCCCTGCCTCATTCACAACATTGCAGACATAGACACAAACCTGAAAAGGAACTCAGAAAATAAATGACAGATGGACAGAGATGACCATTAATTTGACTTTGGTGTACTTTAACTGTAAAAGAATAATTCCAGTTCCTGATTTGCACACAGTGCTGCTGGAATAGAATCAGTGTCTCTGGAGTGAAATTTTGCATACAAGTTGATAAATATTTTGTATGTCTTTATTTGTAACTTAGACAAAGCAATGTAATATTAGTGTTACATTATCGATAATAACAGCAATGGTTTGATGGTTTAAGAACCCCTTCCCCCTTTTAGGAATGAGTCTCTTTGTAATTTTACGACAGGGTTGGGGGGAAGTGCCTCAAACAAGTTTGGAGTTTCTCTGCAGGATTTTCAGTTAACCCCCAGAGGAAACCCAGGCTGCCTAACTGGTGTGAAGATGTTTTCTGTTCCCCCATTGGTCTGAAGTATGGCTGTTTGGAGCTGGCTTGTATCAGAAGCCTTTAAGTACCACAACGCCCTATTGCCTCTAGGGGTTGGACAGAAAACCTATAAATGTGCTTGCTTTACCTCACTCTCTCTCTCTCACCAAACTGATGAAAGACCATCTCACACCATGAACTGAGAAGGACAACACAATGAAGAGCACAGCTGTATTGAGATGGGCATGCAGCCTGTTCTGAAGATAGCTGAGCACAAATGATGCCTTAACTATTCAAATGTACTTTGCATACTGTTATTATTTATGAATATTATCAATAATACATTATTTAAATTGTACTCCTGCTTGTCTTTTACTACACCTAATTGCCTGAGGTTATAAATGTAGAAGGGAAGGTGGGGAGAAGTTATATGGTACAATACCTTATAAACAGTGGTAAGTCTGGGAGATTTGAGGCATTCTGATAAAGGCTACATATTAATAACACAAAAGGGGAAAGTAGAGCAATATAGAACTCTACCACAACAAAACAGATGGGTAAATGAAATACATGAATGAATGTAGTATGATATTTAGATAATGTGACATGGGACAGTGCCTTATTTAAAACTATGCAATTTTTTTAAAAAAAAAACCTTGGCAAATTACAATATTACTAAAGGTGAAGTATAAGGTAAGTAGATTGACACTGATTTCTTCAAAGAATATGACTTTAGCAAAGTGGTCCAGTTATAGAAGTAAGTAAAGACATAAAGAACCAGATTATAATGTTAACTTTATACACTCTAAAATTCATTCATAAAATAAAGCATATTCATTTCTAAATAAAAACATATAATCATATTTAGCCAAATCTTATTTTGATATGTTCTGCTTGACAAGTTGGCAGGTAGGTGCCAAGGACTTAAAATCCTGGAATTAGTGGGGCAGGGTACAACATCCACATAACTTCAGAAAACGCTCTGATCCAGTTCACAATCTCTCTGTCCCTTCTTTCCCCACTTGTGAAC
>JANRMT010062854.1:33677148-33689452 GCA_026402145.1 Polypterus bichir lapradei
ATGACACTCTCTCTCTCTCTCTCTATATATATATATATATATATATATACTAGACATTAAGCCCGTTACAATAACTGGCGCTAGAACAGTAGTGCATAAACATTAGTAGGAACAGTCTATATTAAATGGCAAGGGACCTTGTATGTGGCTGTAATATGCATTACTGTATTGTGTGCCTTTAATTTTCTCTCGCAGTAATACTTGTTTGTATTTCCGTAAAATGTCTGTAATTTTCTCTGACAGTAATACAGTGGAACCTCGGTTCACAACCATAATTCATTCCAAAACTCTGGTCAAAACCCTATTTGGTTGTGAACCGAAGTAATTTCCCCCATAGGATTGTATGTAAATACAATTAATCCGTTCCAGACCGTACAAACTGTATGTAAATATATATATTTTTAAGTTTTTAAGAACAAATATAGTTAATTATATCATAGAATGCACAGCATAATAGTAAACTAAATGTAAAAACATTGAATAACACTGAGAAAACCTTGAACAACAGAGAAAACTAACATTGCAAGAGTTCACGCTATAGCGCTACGAAGCACTCGCTAAAAACACTTTTTTTTAATGAGTTTTAAGCACAGGGAAAAAAATTAACATTTGAAAAATCCATAATTTAATAAACAACCAAGAAAAGTAACATTGCAACAATGCACGCATGCCTGTGTGTGTGTGCCTCTCTCTCGTGCCTGTGTGTGTGTCTCTCTCTTTAGCATGCCTGTGTATGTGTGTCTCTCTCTAGCGTGCCTGTGTGTGTGTCTTTCACGTGCGCGCCTGTGTGTGTGTGTGTCTTGCTCGCCTGTGTGTGTCTCGTGCGCCTGTGTGTGTGTTTGTGTGTGTGTCTCTCTCTCTCTCTCTACACAGGTAATGCACAGGGAGAGACTGAACACGTGCGGCCCCGTGCATGCGCACTTCATCAGAAGACACACACACGGACACCTGGACGCACACAGGGGTTTTATTAAAGAGGATGTATACTTGATATAAATATATAATATATATACTTTTTAAATATTTTTTTAATAAAATTAAATAATTTTTACTTAATTTTAGCACATAATTATTATAGGTAAATTAGGAGAAAATTAAAATATGCGTGTGAATATGTGACAAAAGAAAAAATAATTATAGATAAAGAAGGAAGGAAAGCCAAAACCACATACACATTTTACAGATTGAGAGTTTAGAATTACTTGAGAGTGCTCACTCGGAAAAATTTTAAAAGTATAGCATGTTCTATGTCAAGAGAGGTTGTGCTTATTTCTTTAGTGAGACTACACCTGGAGTACTGTTGTGTGTATTTAGTTTCTATACTATATAAAAACATAAGAATGCTAGAAAAGAAATTGACAGAGGAGGTAATTGTCCGAAAAAAAGTTAGAAGGAGCCTAATGTACTCATCCTAAGGAAATGTGAACTACAAGATTTTTTACAGCGATATTATTGTGAAGGCTGAAACTAAAGTTGATTATGAGTACCTTTTATTTTGTTTACATATGGAACTTATGAGGTATGGGACACATCACAAAGAAATTATTTGAATGTAGAAGTAAGGCAAATTGGACAATAAGGCAATTAATTAGTATACCTAGAGAAGACTGAATGATCTGTTAACTTCAATGTGTTCTTAATGTTGTTATTCTTTATTGCACATGGTAATGAATTTTCTTTACAGAAAATAGGAGATGCATACCCCTGAAAGGTTTGAGCTATCACCAGGATTCCAGTTATTTCTTAAAGGTCAGCCACTAGCACTTGGGGTAAGTGATATATTATTACTAAGCAGTAAGTGAATGTTAATTCTATTCTATCAAAGAAAAAAAAATAGGGACACCAATGTTTTGGTTGAACGTTTTTCAGTATTGAAATAACTTTCATCTATATTTTTTTCCATGACATATACAACCTTTATTGAACTCTGTTGAATTTTTGTGCTTTCCAAAATCCATTTATGTAATATGTCATTAAATCATTTTTTATATACTGTGGAACCCAAGGATGCTTTTTCAGTATACCTGAAACCCAAGAATAAAGCCAATTAAGTCAATTAAGTAAGCGATTTCTGATCAATCCTATTTATCTCCACAATTTTACGTGCCAACACAATAGGCGTTATAGCCATAACTCCTGGAAATATTGGAAATTAAGGTTAAAGCTTTCATAATTAAAATAATGTACAACTTTAAGACTATAAAATGAAGAAAAACAAAAGTTCAGAAGCAATCACTCTATTACCAAACAGTGAACTTTGTCAGCTGGAATGTCAAAGGTCTCAATTACAAGTTAAAGAGGAAGAAATTATTCTCTTACCTAACAGGTCTAAACACAAAGAGGACAGATTATTTTATATCTGTCCTACAAAAGTAAACCGGAAACCAAGAAGGCCAAGAGTTAATCAGTGAAATTACCAGAACAAGAGCACACCAGGGACCTCATGAATAACGCTGTGCTTAGAATTCACACTCAAACATGGCATAAGGACAAAAGCGGAAATGGGTGTATGCACAAAAATATCCAGATGCATAAATCTGTGCGTTTGCCAAATTCCACGTTCTTCCGCTCCATAAATCCCGGTCAATGTGAAAAGTAACGCACATTGCCACTCCTCCCAGAATTACTCCTCTTTGAATATGCAAATCAATATAAATAGCCCTTAAGCTCAGCGTTCTGTGAAAAGTCAATGGCAAAAGCACGGGGGAAATAAAGGAATTTCAGCGAATACCAAGTGGAGGCAAGGAAAAACATACTAATTGTTGGTTTAAACAACAAAAGGAAGTTGATCGAGTGACATAGAGTGTTGGAGAAACTTGAAAGCTCATTTTCACAAAGTTGCACAGTGCCCAAAATAAAAAAGAAGTTGTCAGATATCAAAGTCGCTGTGAAAAGGCAAGTCGTAGCCCACCATCTGAGTTTCATATGAAAGCTTATTAGGGTACAGAGAAAAAAAAATAGGCACACAGTGGGGAAAAAAGCACGAAATGTCAACTTTAATCTCGAAATTTCCACTTTAATCACTTAGTTTATTCTGTCATTAAAGTAGAATATCATAAACTTCAATTTAAAATCGCTTAATTTACTAGTTTCTCAAATCCCATCGTAACTAAAGTAGCACGTTAAATGCTTTGTTTTGTATTTGATCTTCTATGTGCTCTGTGTGTGAATCACTACGTGCTTCTTAAACGGGCTTTCTCTTCCTCCGACAGGACACAGAATCTATTACATTCGTGATATTACAGCTCTCTGAATAATTAAAATACTGAGATGTATACTTGATATAATTTTCCCCAATTCCTGTCCTTACTTTTCTTTCTCCAAATACCCAATCGCCACTCAATCAGCTCTGTAATAGACGTTAAACCATCTGTAAGCTTAGAACACCGATTCTTCAAAACTTATAAGGAACATTGAAATATCGTTGTAGTACATGTTTAATTATTCTATCCATTTATCCTTCCAGTGTTGCACCAGCTCCAGAAAGAATACAGCGAGAGGCAGGAACTAACTATGAATAGCTCAACTATTCCACAAACAGGAAGTTTGCAGTATCAGTAATCACCAAGAAAGATGGAGATAAAATCATTAACTATAAAATTATAATGCACACATTTAGAGACTACTATAAGTCCTTATATTCTACTCAGTTTAAAGAATACAAGACACAATCTAATGTATTTTTTGATACATTTATAGATACCACAGCTAGATACTCTCAGTGCAGAGGAACTGGATAAACCTCTGACACTACCAAAATTACAAGACACTATAAACTCACTTCAGAGTGGGAAAACACCAGTGGCCTCATGTATAAACGGTGCGTACGCACAAAAATGTTGTGTAAACCTGTTTCCACGTTCAAATCGCGATGTATAAAACCTAAACTTGGCGTGAAGCCATGCACATTTCCACGGTAGCTCACACCCTGGCGTGCGCAAGTTCTGCAGTCGGTTTTGCAGGCTGGCGGCACCCAACATCAAAACAGTGTTCCAGTGTGGTTACCCTTTCTTTTTTAGATCCACATCCCTGACACGGCTTTATAAATACACTGAAATTAACCGCATATTGTTTATTAGTTTAATGCATCTGATTGTAATTAACCTATAACAATATAATGGTCCACGGAATGGCCAAACTATTCCAAATACCATAGCTGCTTTAGCGTTGTTACTCTCACTGCTCCCGTTAGGGTTGCCACAGCGGATCATCTTTTTCCATATTAATATCTCTGCATCACTCGGAGCAGCTAATCGGAAAGAGAATTATCAGTATACAGCATCAAGCACATGCTGCCTCAGACATGCTGTCTATTGAACCGATCTCACATGGCAAACACTTCAAAATCTTTCCTGTACGGACCTCACGGTTCAGAAACAGTTTCATCCCAAGAACTATAAATGCACTCAATCAGTCCATCAAATCTCCTTGTAGAACTGTTTGTACTTATTAGTACTATTACCTCACTGTAAACTTGCGATACAGTTATAATATTGCACAACCTGAGCCACTTTATAAAGCGCATATTTACATATGATGACAATATCATTTTTAAGATGAAATGCAGCAAAATATGTTTATTATATTATACTGATAATATTTAACTTCATTTCAATAATCTATATTGTTAATAATTAAACATGTGAGGACACGGTGTCGCTGCGCTAGCAAGGATCTGGCGCTCAGTTCACGGATTGTTCCAGCTTCCAATCTTCAATACCTATTTAATGTAATATATTCACCCATAAAGTCTAACACTCTGGAGATCTTATTATTTTTGTATGCAGAAAAAGCATTTGATATGGTTGAATGGGACTACCTATTCATCACATTGCATAAATTTGGGTTTGGCCCAAACATATGTGCTTAAATCAAACTGCTGTATACCAGTCCAGAAGCTTCAGTTTGTATTAACATTATTTTAGACTACTTCAAGGTAGAATGCAGTACTAATACCCTTTGTCACCATTGCTATTTGCATTTGCCATTGACCCGTTGGCTGTTCACTTTCGAAATGCATCAGAGATAAATAGGATTTTCAGAGAATGACTTGAACAGAAAATATCAATATATACAGATGATTTGGAAAAAAATCTAATTCTCACTTAGAGGATCTGTTCAAACTTTTTTAAAAACCTGGCAGGATCTAATCAATAACATTTTAGAATAAGCATTTATATTTGGGAGAAGGATTCCTTTTCCTCCTTACTACTCTCAAAGTTTTACTCTGCCTTTTGGTCTTCTTCTCTTTCTCATGGGTGGAGGTTAAATTGAATTTAGTTTTGTCAAGTTTGACTTGGTTGTATGGAATGCTATATGCTTTTAATAAATTCAATAAACGATACAAAAAGGATAGTATGCAAAAATGTACTCTGCAGTGAGGTATAGTCCAATACGAAGATAATTGCTAGGATAAGTTCATACACTCCTCATCCCTCTTCCAAAATAAATGACTACCAAAAATGAATGACAATGCAGTACATACAAACAGTGTACGTTGAAATGAATATATTGATTGTTTAACGTAGCATGCTGTGCTAAGTCAACCTGCTTGGTTAATTACACATTTTTAAAACTGATATTGTGAGCTAAAACCTTTCCTCAGGTAAAATATTACTTTTAAAGTTGATAGGATGCCAACAAGTTGCCATGCTCAATGGACGGGTTTCATATTGCTAGCAGTACTATTTATTTGTTAGTCTAATGCATCACATTTAAAAACTGAAAATGTTTGCTTTCTTGCAGGTAGTGCAGATCATGATCGGAATAAACCACATTGTATTTGGTGCAGTTTTGGGAAATCTATATTCATATGCAGTTTATTGTAAAGTTCCGCATTGGGCAAGTTCAGTGGTAAGATTTTACTGTAAGATAGTAACTGTGAATTTATTTTTTATGATGACAGTAAAATAAACTTCAATCTGCTTTGTTGCAGAAAAATGGAATTCCTTAGTCACTGATTTTTTAAAACTCACTTTAAACATATAGGGGGATAAATATAATGACTTGCTTATGTTAACCTTGAACTTAATCCACAAATAGAAAACTCTTGAAACAACATTTCATGTATTACCTTACATATCGATACAATACTTTTTGCTACCTGTTTTTTATATGATTTTCCCCAAATCCTTCATAATGCTGAAATGTTATCTAAAAAGATTTATGGTATATATACCAATGCTCCATCTACAGTTCACTTTTTTCTTCATTATTCAGCATTTTTCAGCATTCAGTATTTTCCATTTATTTGCCACTCACACCATTTTTCTTTTTATGAACCAGACCTATGTGTGGGCTAACAAGTAAGCTACAGGACGAAAAACCAAAGTGTAAATGAAAATGTTGCGATAAACAGTTTAATATAGTGATATTCATTATATATTAAATTCACCTGTTATAACAACAACATTTATTTATACAGTATAGCACATATTCATAAAAACAATTTAGCCCAAAGTGCTTTACATGATGAAGAAAGAGAAAAAGACAAAATAAATAATTAAAATTAGGGAACACTAATTAACATAGAATAAAAGTAAGATCCGATGGCCAGAGAGGACAGAAAAAAACAAAAAAATTCCAGACGGCTGGAGAAAAAAATAAAATCTGCAGGGGTTCCAGGCCACGAGACCGCCCAGCCCTCTCTAGGCAATCTACCTGACATAAATGATCTCAATCAGTCCTCATGGTATTCAGGGTTTCTCATGGAAGAATTTGATGATGATGGTCATGTGGACATCTGGCCTTTAATCCATCAATGTAAGGACATCACGGTGCTTTGATTAGGTGGTGGTGGCACAGATGTAAGGTGTAAGATATTCCAAAATATAAGATGGAGCGAGATTATTTAAGGCTTTGTAAACCATAAGCAGTATTTTAAAGTCAATTCTAAATGACACAGGTAACCAGTGTAGTGACATCAAAACTGGGGTGATGTGCTTGGATTTTCATTTCCGAGTTAAGATTCTAGCAGCTGCATTCTGCACTAGTTGCAATCGATTGATGACTTTTTTGGGTAGTCCTGAGAGGAGTGCGTTACAGTAATCTAGCCGACTGAAAACAAAAGCGTGAACTAATTTTTCAGCATCTTGCAATATTATAAGAGGTCTAACTTTTGCTATATTTCTTAAGTGAAAACATGCAGTCCTAGTACTCTGATTAATATGTGATTTAAAATTCAGGTCAGAGTCAATAGTTACCCCTAAATTCTTTACCTCCGTCTTGACTTTTAATCCTAATACATCAAGTTTATTTCTGATAACCTCATTATATCCACTGTTGCCAATCACTAAAATTTCTGTTTTCTCTTTATTTAGTTTGAGAAAATTACTACTCATCCATTCAGAAACACAAGTGAGACATTGTGTCAGTGAATCAAGAGTGTTGGAGTCGTCAGATGCTATTGATAAATACAACTGTGTGTCATCAGCATAGCTGTGGTAGCTCACGTTATGTCCCGAGATCATCTGACCTAACTGCCCTGTTTAGGCAATAACAAAATTCTGTTAAAAATATTTTAATAACTATTTTTTCAAATGTCTCTCTTTACAGAGTATGTGTTCTGGATACCAATGCCTTGCTGCCATCAAGAATCCTACTTCTAAACTGGTAAGTAAAAAGCCTCGGTGAGGAATGATTGGCTAGCTACAATCAAAAATTCTTCACACTAGATCAGCATTGCTTCATAATATCAGAAAATGTAATTTTACTCACAACTTCCTCTAGAAATATATGTTAAATTTCTTATGAGGCACTGTTCTGAAAAAAAAAAATACTGCTTCATAAATGTATAAATTGGTTAAATATATATTGGTTCAGATGCAACAGTTTGAATATATACATTGGTTTGAATACATTTGTTCAGATATTGACATTGGTTGTATTGTATATATATCTATATATATATATATATATATATCTATATAAATATATATATATATAGATAGATAGATTGAAGCAGAGGTCTGTGATACATTTTGCATATTTGTAACTAGTAATCCACAAAGGGAGAAAATGACTCACGTATCTTAAAATAGCTTTTTATTCCTACGCTTTCAACAACCTACCAGGTATCATCGTCACTGGAAAATTACCAGACATACAGGATTTAAAGGCAATATATAGCAAATGAGGGCACGGGGATATGGGGGGGGGGATTGATAAGGTGCGGTTCGGAGGATGTTGGTCATAAAGTCTTTATTATTGTTTAGGTGTTCTTCTTTTTAATCCTGCATATGCTGGGTCCATGTCCAAGTGTCTGTTAATGGTATTTTCATTTGATAGTCACAATACAGTCAGCTCTCTCACACTTTTAATATTAGCCCTGAATTGTACTTGCAATGTGCCCACTTAATGTGTTTTGGTAGAATTAGTATGTGCCTATATCAGAAACTGTGGGTCCTTCCTTCTGACAGCATTGTGATGTTCTTGTATATGTGTTGTGGGTGTTTTAGATGTTTGTCCCATGTATACACCTGTATGTCTAATCATTTTTCCTCTGATGATAACACCTAGTAGGTTTTAAAAACTTTAGGAATAAAAAACTATTCTCGCACTATATATATATACTGAAACTTTTAAGACGCTGGGGGCCCCCAATGGGTGCTCGACAACCCTCCAACTGTTGTGTGCGGTGAAACAAGCAGGAATTGGTTGTCTGCTGCCAGTTCAACTGCAAGTTCACAAACTCATCTCATAATGTATCTGTTGCCCAACATTTAAAATTGGCCACTGACCTGGCTAATTGTTCCTTTAATCTGATGAAAACAGCGAATACAGGATGACTGACAATATGGCTGCTTGCTTGCTGTGTTTTCATCTACTGATGTGACAGCTCCCCTTTGAATAAAATGCATGAGACTGTTCCTGTTTTCACAACAATAAAGCTAATCTTCTTGGAAAACAGGACTCATCTCCTTCCCTCTTGTGCAAGTCTGAGACCCAAACATCACAAGTGGTACCAGATGGATCCCCATCTGCCTCAGCAACATGAGGTGCTTGCAGGGGCTCCTATCCTTAGCCATCCCAGAGATGTGCTTGAGAAAATGAGTCCTTCTGATGATCCTATGTATTTCCCCTTTTGGTTTGAGCACATGACCAGGTCAGAGGCATTTATTAAATGTTCCCCACATCAACCATCAGGCAACAGACACGTTACACATCAAGTCTGCAAACTTGCAGTGGACAACCAATTCCTGCTTGTTTCAGTGCACTATATTCATCTCACTATATACCTGTATATATATAGATATATATAATATGATGATTTAATAAATTGGTTTAGATATACACATCTGTTCATGTACATGCATTGGTTCAGATACTTTCATCTGGAGGTGGCAGAGTTAAAGATGTTACGATTTGCATTTGGTGTGACGAGGATGGACAGGATAAGAATCGAGTACGTTAGAGGGTTGGCTCAGGTTGGAAGGTTGGGAGACAAAGTCAGAGAGGTAAGATTGTGTTGGTTTGGACATGTGCAGAGGAGAGATGCTAGGTATATTGGGAAAAGGATGTTAACGATAGAGCTGCCAGGAAAGAAGAAAAGAGGAAGGCCTAAAAGACGGTTTATGGATGTGGTGAGAGAGGACATGCAGGTGATGGGTGTAACAGAGCAAGATGTAGAGGACAGGAAGATATGGAAAAAGATGATCCACTGTGGTAACCCCTAATGGGAGTAGCAGAAAGAAGATATATATATCCAAATGGTTTGGATTTAAGGGAAGACACAGTATGGCCCCCTTAGTTTAACATCTTAGTTTTTGCTTCATCGTTGCTTCATTGTTGTTGTCATTGTTGAACATTTTTTGTCACATGCATTTTATTTTGCAACACTTCCTGGTTGGAGACCATCAATTCCAAAGTACTTTTCTTTCTTTTTTAACTCTGATTATTTAAAAAAATCACACAGATCCCTGTCTCCTCCCCTAGCTCCACCCTCATTCCATCCTACCCCTGCTTGTTCTGCCCAGCTCTCTTGTCTCTGTGATGATAGATCCTCCTCAAAAGCCAACTTGTCAGAAAGCATTGATTGTAGCCACTTCACGTCCATTTTTCTTCACCCCATGAAACATTAGTTTATCAGTGATTTCTGTTATTCCTTTTTGGCAGCATTTAATGTAAGGGTGATCTTGGTCAGGTCTTTTGCTGAAAGAACGATTCTCTTTGTGGAGGGAAAATTGAAGCTAAATGTAGCTTAGTGATCAGGAATACAGAACAGCAAATTTTTTTGTTTATGAATGTGAACTTTTACTTCCTGTCACATCTCATTTAGAAGTTGACTTTGACATGACTATTTCAAAAGTATGTATTATTTTTCAAAGTTTCTTACATATACTTTCTTAAAATTGTCTATTTTTCATAAACAAATATTGTTGTTTATAATATCTTATTATACCTGAAATAAGATTTAAAATAACTTATCATAATTCACACCTTATAATAAGCAAAATTTCAGAAAATGGTTGTATACTTTCATATCTACTTTTATTGGGCATCAGGTGTTTATTATTTTGACTGTACTTAAGCTTTACATGAACCACTCTGAATATAATTTAGAAGAAAGTGGATAACTCATTTTATACATGCATAAGTATGGATTTTGCCCTAGCTAATCATAATGTATTCTTACAGCTTTAATGTATATTTTTGGCATTAATGAGGTTTTCATCTAGAGGAGGAAGACTGATGGAACTAATCAATATTTTGTACCCTTGCAGATCAAAATCGCCTTATTTGTCAACATTATTGCTGTTATATTAAGTGCAGCTGCAATAGCTTTGTATTTAATTGATTTAATGACTCCGTATCCTTACCAATGCAGCAATTTTCCCATTAATAATTCCACAAACATCAGCAACTGCCTAATAATCAGAAACATGGCAATGGTAAGTAATTTCTTTCTTATAAACATGCTGTAGTACTGAATGTTTAGAGACAGATCACAGCATAATCTATCCTTTATATGTGTTAGAAGATAAAATGTTTACTTAAAATAACACCTTAATACCATTTGGATCAAAATAAAAAAAAACAAAAAAACAAAAACAAAACTTTTTACCACATTTTTTTTTTTTTACTTTTTCTGAAATGAAAAAAAGTTTTGTTTTAAGTTAAATATCTGTAGTTAAGTTAAATGGAAACTTTATATAAAGCCAATGAAGATTTTAAATAACATGCTGTGATAAATGTCATCAGTCACATTGTTATTCTCTTTGAATGTGCTTATATTTTCACCTTTTTCAAGCAAATATGCTAAATAACCTCAAAGTAAAAATTGTGTGCGATAAACTGCAATATAACACTGATAATCAAAAAAAATTACCTATGAAGTTTTTTTTTATAATAATCTTTTACTATTATTATAGTGCTGTACCATTCCTTTTAAGGACTTTAAATGGCACAGACTGACGTAAACTGCCTTTTAGAAAATAAAAACTTGGTAGTGTAGGGGTTATGAATAACACATAACAAAAGTCACTAAAAGGGAAACACCTAGGAGACTCTACAATGTGCTTCTTCACAATCTACCACCCTCGGGCAACTGTTTATGTCAACTCTTTCTGAGATTGCACCATGGGTAATCAATTCTTTCTGCCATCAGCATCCAATCAGGACAGAAAGGGTATGGCCATCACTAAAGTAAATACTTTCAGACTGTGTGATTGTGTCAACTGTTTTGTAAATAAATTAATTACATTGCAAGCTGAAAAATATAAGTGTAGCACTTGACAACATCACATCAGACACTGAGGGCCTATTAAGAGTTAATAGGTTACTTGTATTAGGAACTTGTCAATATACCCAGCAAGTTTCAACTTTCTGTACTGAACTAAAACTGTAGGCTTGTTGAAATAGTAATTATAGTTATAATATTATCATATTGACATATATCAGTAATCTTAATAAAATGGATCATTTTTGTTTAAATCTTCATACATACTCCTTGTTCATGTGCAAAACAAGAACATATATAATTTAAACTTAATGGCCTGAAGTTTTAATTATGTCTTTAGTTGATTGACTTTAATGGGAATAAGAAATGACTCCTTGATTCCTGATGAAAAACGTAATATAAATTTTGAAGTCTGATTTTTTACCAGTGGTCCAAGCCCTATAAAAGCCACTTCCAGATGGTTAAAAATGGCAAATTTCAAATATAAATATGAGGGGTACCTTTTTACATTATTTCAAGGTCATTGGTTATGAATATGGTGCTATTTTTTATTTTTCATCTTTTACTAAGGATCTAGCCCTTGTGGAAGTTGACCCGGACACAGACAGGCAGACACGTTCATGTCAC
>JANRMT010062854.1:33704452-33720328 GCA_026402145.1 Polypterus bichir lapradei
CCAGGGGCCTCACTTATTTCCAAACTTACATTGAAATGTATAAAAACTAAACTAAACTAAAACTAAACTTGGCGTAAAGCTTTGTATATTTTCACATGCATCCGGTTCGTTTGCAAATGGGCAGCACCCAGCATCAAAGCAGTGCTATTGTTTCTTTGTGGGCTCCCTTTTTTTTTAGGTTTTCATCCATGACATAGGCTTTGTTAAATTCACTGAAATTAATTACATATTGTTTATAAATTTAATTTACTTGATTGTAATGATTCTGTAACAATATAATGGTGCACAGAATGCCCAAACTATTCCAACTACCATGGATGCTTTAGCAAATGGAAGAACTAAGTGCATATTTACAGATCATACTGATTTACTGTTCCATAATGATGACTGACTTCTAAGTCAAATTAAATTTCCAAGAGCTATCCTCTTGAAGCTGTTTGCTGTTCGAATACTAGGATGTATATGTGATATCATTTTTATGATAAAATGCATTAAAGTATGTATATTACGTTTTACAGAGAAATTGTTAACTTCATTTAAATAATATATACTGTTAACAATTAGACCATGTGGTTCATGTTGGAGTGGAAGAAGTGCTCATGTCCTGGGTGTCTTCTGCCTGGAGTTTGTATGTTTTTCCTGGTGGAGGACTTCGCTTTTCTTCCAAAGTTGTACAGTTTAGGGGATTTGGTGATGCTAAATTGACACTTCAATGTTCCTTAAATAGAAAAATGCAGTCGCAGTAATATACTTAACATGCAATTTAAAATTTAGGTCAGAATCCATCATTTTTCAAACAATGCCAAAGAAGTATACCAATATAAGAGCTATAATGTGTTCGTACTCATGTTTTAATTCTAACTGATACAACATTGCTAAGTAGATCATGCTTTAAACCTTCATCATTTTAGTAAAGTATTCCTGCTCTTTCATTATTAACTATTGTATTAGTATATGGCAGGGTACAGGAGTTTTGTTAGTTTAAAAAAGGAATTTTTCACATATCTCCTTTTTTTTATTTGATTTGATTTAATATTTAAAAGGCAGCTTGCCAAAGGATCTTGGTTCATACTTCTGTACATCTTTTGGAGATTCACAGTTAGGACTATTTGTCTATGTCATAAAAAAATTAATATAATTAAATTATGAAAGAAAATGACACAGTAGGATACAAGTGGGAATCATTAGATAAAAATCAAAATATGATTTAACAGGCATCTGTTTCTCAAGCTGTTCAATACAGTTCAGTATTGTTGAGGCCAGAATTAAGCACCAGTGTATGTCAAGAACACTCATTAAAGTTAAAGTCGCCAGTTACCCTAGCACTGACATCTTTGGGATGTGAAACAGACACCAGAGGACAAAGAAAAAAAAACCCATGTAGATATGAGGGAACCTGAAACCCATATACAGGGCATGCTTGAGTCCGGGTCTGAAGCCAAGTCTCATTAGCAATGAGAGCTAATTACTGCACTAACCATGGTTTTGGCTGTGTTAAAAAGTATAGAATAAATCAATAATTGCAATAACATTTCATTTTCAAACAGTCTGTTATATGCATTGCACAGAATAATACAGTGGATATCATGTTTTTTCAGAATTCCAAGACCCAGGGTCCTGCCACTGTGTTTGTGGAGATTGCATATTTTCCTTTTGTCTGCATAGGTTTTTCATGGATACTTTGTTTTTACTCCGCATTCCAAGAGCTAATGTTAGATTAACTGATTTCTGTAAATTGCCTCCATATGGTAGCATGTGTGTACATTATAATGCATGTGTATTTCATTCAAGGCTGGTTTTTGTCTTGTGCTGATGTCATTTGTCTTGGGCTGAAGACCTTCGGATTGGCTTTAATTCTGTAAATTGAGGAAAATTCTAAAAAGGATTTGATGAACAGCATGTTGAAGTGGGCAATAGTACAATAGGTATAAATGTGTTTATTACATATTATAATTAATATGGCAACAATAAAATCTAGTTTGTAAAAATTGACAAGGAAATTAAGCTTTTCTGAAGAGATTTAAACATTAATGCTGATCAAGCCTCAGAGACAGACCTAGAGTGAAAATTACAAGGAGTTAGGATCACAAAGCTAAAGTGGCATTCATCAGGAATTGTATAAGGAGGTTCTGTGATGCTTAAAAATCTGAGTAGAATGATTTGGTTTAGCAATGATTACAAAACTATGAAGATATAAAAGAGGAAATCGGTCCATGTGAGTTATATGGGGGTGATGTGTCTATTTGATCCGGTCGGAGTCAAGACCCTAGCAGGAGCTTTTTGACCCCATTGTAATATTATGTATGTTTTATCAGGTCCATGAAAAAGACTGGTACAATTATACTTGCAACTCAGAATTGCTGTGTCAGAAAAGGAGAGAGAGGATTGTACTGGCATGGCATTTGTTTCATCACTGCCAGAAGGATGTTTTTAAAGGATGTGAGATGTGAAAGTCAAAGTTCAGTGTGCTGATGGAAATGACAGTTAGTGAAAAGAAGGTCAACTGCCTGTTGAGCTAGAAGCTATATACGATTTCCTGAAATGGATTGCCAAAATGAACTCTATATATGCTGAATATGCAAAGCATTTCTTTGAGCAAGATTTTCTGCAAATATATGCCTTTTCAAAATAAACACAAACAGAACCTTTAAAGGTGACAGGGTAACACAATGGTAAGCACTACCACTTCACAGCTGCTGAGTCCTTGGTTCAAATCCTATTATTGTCTAGGTAAAAACTGTACATTCTCCCAGCGTCTACATGGGCTTTCTGCAGGTACAGCAGCATCCACTCAGGCAAAAGATATGCAGGGTAGATTGACTGGCCTAGATAGGTTAATGTACTTTACAAAAAGTGAAACAATATGACAGGTACACCTGTCCATCCAATGAGAAACCTGTTTCTGGAAACTGAAAATAGCACATCTTTTATGAGTTGTAAAATGACAGCAATATTAAATTTACAGAAAGGTACAATGTTATTCGATAACAAAAGTAAATAAAGTTTTTTTTATTTTTGTCACATCAGGAAAATGGAAGACTATAATAGTACAACACCGAGGTATAAACTGAAAAACATTTCATCTTCACTTGACTCAGATTTCTTGAAACAGAAAGTTTCATTCATACATTTATAATGAACAACATAGAAAGAATGGAGTGAAGAGCACTTCAGTATAAGTTTAAAAAACCAATGCTTAGCATTTACTAGCACTATCATATGGCTTCCTATCTCAGAAATTCCAAAATTTGAGGTCTTGCTTGTCAGCTGTCTTATTTGATATGATATAAGCCAGCTTTAATGTTGAACAGGACAGAAGTGATACAGCTTCAGTGCAGACTTCAGTACATGGAACATAGAAAGTCTTCTAGACTGTTTGGGTTGAAGGCACCTGAAGTGGTTTTGCCTCTTCAAAACATGGCTTGACAACACTCTTAGACTAGAATAGAATGGAATGAAGCACAATCTCAGTACTACTACTGCAGTGCCAGATCCAGGTTATACAGTATTCAAATGCTATGTACAATGAAGTATAATTACACAAAAGTCAAGCACTAATTTTAGGGATATCACTTAAAGATTTGTGTCCTTATATAAAAAGTCAATTTTTAATAAACTATAATCTATGTAATTTATAACATAAACATAACATTTTAATGGGATATTCAAGTTTTCCTTCAGTTTCTTTAAACACTATGGCAGTGGCTCTTTGGTGTTACTCAAGGCCAACCAGGATGTTAAATATTAATATTACACTTATGCTGCTTTATCTCATAGTACATAAACCATGCTAGATTTCTGTATATTGTTTACTTGATTCTAACATGAACTGTGTTATATTTAACTGCTTAGCAATACAACATAAAAAAATGCAAATGCTTTAAAAGACTTATTGTACTAATGTGTTGAAAGGAAACAATTATATATATATATTTAGAAAACATTATTCAATTAAAAATACAAGATACCTTTATACCGCAAACAGCTTTCAATCCAAAGGCTCCAATGGAGGTGGAAACACAAAATTCTAGGACTGCTGAAACTAGCAAAACAACTTTGATTCCATTTTCTATACTCTACAGAAAGCAAACAAAAACATTTAATTCAAAATATAAGGACAACAGTTAAAAAAACCTGCTTAAAGTGGAATACATAAACATTTCTTTATCTCTAAACATGTCCACAAAGCTAATGAATTTTTTTCTCTTTTATAAGACTTTCAGCTCTGTCTTAAATGGAGAATGCTTTATTTTACAACATTGTCAATCAAACTGATTTTAAAATAATTAAACATCTCTACTGCCAACAGATAATTCATTGTCAGTCAATTTATGATGCTACTAATGGGTACACTCCTAAATAGAGTCTACAAACCATTCATGCAACGGCAAAATAACTGACTAATGCCTACTATTTTTTTTTTATTTATTTATTTTTTTTTCTCCAGCCGTCTGGAGTTTTTATTTTGTTTTTTCTGTCCCCCCTGGCCATTGGACCTTACTCTTATTCGATGTTAATTAATGCTGATTTATTTTGTTTTCATATTGTGTTTTTTATTTTTCTATTCTTTATTATGTAAAGCACTTTGAGCTACTGTTTGTATGAATATGTGCTATATAAATAAATGTTGTTGTTGTTGTTGTACTCTGCCTAATCTAACACATCACCCACTCTAGCCACAGGAAACTCTGACCTTCTTACTGCAGTAGTAGAATTTGCCTGATGTTTTGACCTACGATTACAACAAATGTTCAGCAATGTTATTTTTGTATTTTTGGGAAGTAAAAGAAACAAAAAATATAAAGATTGAAATGGGCAGGTGGGAAGGTTAGTTAAACAATAATTAAGAATTAATAATAAGTCTACCAAAGCAAGGCAGAAAGGGTCTCGTTGACAAATCAGGAACATCATTTTATGATGCTAACATAAAATGAATGTCTGGGATATATTGTATACTGAAGGAAAAAATAAGATGCAGAGGACAGAAAGATATGGAAAAAGATGATCATCTGTGGCAACCCCTAATGGGAGCAGTCGAAAGAAGAAGAAGAATATTAATAAGGACTATATTGCTTGAACTAAATCTAACCATTATACTCACATAATTTCTTCCAATAAAGGTAACACCAAGTCATTGTTTTCAATGCTTAATAATATCACACAACCCCTGGATTCTTTACCTTCTCACCTTTATTCAACTGATTTTTGCAATTCCCTTATGTCCTTTTTTAATGAAAAAATCCAGAAGATACAACAGTCTCTCTGTACAGATTCCTTCAGTATTTCATTTGAATTTCACCCACCTACTCCCCTATTTTCCTCTTTTCAGCTTCCTGCTTTCTCAGAAACCTCAGATCTCATCTGTAGGTCTAAGCCACCCACCTGTCAACTGGATCCCCTCCCCACAGTTCTGGTTAAATCCTGCCTCCCCTCTCTGGTCCCCCTTATTTCCGCTACAAGTCACTCCGCTGTCTCCCCTGGTACTGTTTCTTCCTCTTTTAAAACTTCTGCAATAGCCCCAGTTCTGAAAAAAACCTGGTGCTGATCCTACTAAGTTCAGTAATTTTGATCCTATTTCTAATTTACCCTTCATTTCCACAATTCTTGAAAAAATAGTGGCTATTCAACTTCATTCTCATTTATCTCAAAATAATCTGTATGAACAGTTCCAGTCTGGTTTTCGCCCCCTCCATAGTACAGAAATGGCACTTATCAAAATTACTAATGAACTCCTAATGATGATTCTGGTTTAATCACTATTCTTATCCACCTTGATTCAAGTGCGGCCTTTAACACTATTTGTCACACTACTCTTCTTAATGGATTATCTTCAATTAGCATTACCCACACTCCACTAGATTGGTTTAGATCTTATCTCTCAGGCTGCACTAAGTTTGTACAGCTTAAAATGTTTACATCCCAACCCACTGCTGTTACTTCAGGTGTGCCCCAGGGCTCTGTCCTGGGACCCCTCCTTTTCATTATTTACCTCCTTCCCCTCAGCAATATCTTTCATAAATATAACATTAGCTTCCACTGTTATGCTGATGATACCCAGCTCTACCTCACTAGCAAACCTAATTTTTCCTTTCCACCTTCCTCACTTATTGATTGCATAGCAGAAATTAAATTCTGGTTTTCTTCAAATTTTCATAAATTAAACAGTGACAAAACTGAGGTTCCCTTCCTTTCATATCCAAAACTGATAATTTTTCATTTATTATTGAGAATTTCTCTGTCTCCCATTCCCTAGAGGTTAAGAATCTGGGTGTCATCCTTAATAGTACTTTATCTTTTCAGTCCCACATCAATAACATCTCTCGTTCTGCATATTTCTACCTGCGTAACATTAATCGTATTCGTCTCTCCCCTACTCCCCACTCCAACTGGATTATTGTAATTCCCTTTTCTTTGGTCTTTCTCGCAAATCTCTTTATTAGCTTCAACTGGTCCAGAGTTCAGCTGCCCGCATCATTATTAGAACCCCCTGTATTCACCATATCACTCCAGTCTTGCAGCAGCTTCACTGGCTTCCAGTTAAGTTCCGCATTCAATTCAAAATTCTTCGGTTAACTTTTAAGGCTATCCACAACCTTGCCCCTCCAAATCTGTCCGACTTTCTCCATGTTACCATTCCCTCCCGTACCCTTAGATCCTCTTCCTCCATCCACTTGACTGTCTCTTTTGTCCGTCTTACCACTATGGGGAGCAGAGCATTCAGTTGCTCTGCTTCAGCTCTGGAACTCACTACCATCTGAGCTTAGAAATATTAAATCATTCTCACTTTTCAAATTTAAACTTAAAACTCATTTGTTTAAGACTGCTTTTTCTCTCTGAATACAATTGCTATGTTTGATTTTAAATTTTGTATTAAGTTTTGTTTATAATGTGTGTTTTATCTGTTGTTCGGTGTCCTTGAGTGTTTAGAAAGGTGCCTATGAATAAATAAAATGTATTATTATTATTATTATTATAAGCCTAACTTTTTATTTATTTATTATTTTGTGGAATGAGAAACCATTTGTTATTGCTGGTGTACTGTGGTGTTGGTGTGGAGCTGCACAGTAGAGAGGAGAACCAAGCTGACATCACCAGGAAGCACTCCATTTCACTTGCTTACAGTCTGTCCTTGCACCAGGTGATAAGAAAGTTTCTCTTTTAGCTCAAAACACTGACAAGAAGGTTGATTTAGAGGGTCACTAGAATCCAGAGGTTTGTGGCTAGCATATCTGCAAATTCATACTGAAAAACTGTGAACTGCAAAGGGTGAAGGTGTGTTTGTGAACCCATTACAGAACAGTACATTCACAAAAGACTGTCAGTTTGTTTTGAAACCCCTGGCAGCTTGTGGTGCACTGCAACTTGTTAAACACGTAAGAGTTTGTTAGATGCTCTTTTACCCAAAAAGATAAACTTTTAAAATGTCTTAAATCAATGCTTAGGCCAGAGCAATTCAAAAGCCAAACTTAGTCTTCTTTGCATTTCATAATACCTGAAATATCACCAGAAGCAGTTTTATATGGTTGGTTTTGTCACATGGAAAATTTTCAGTATAATTCTTACTTGAATTTGCTAATTAATACACAGTAGGGGGTTTTGCCATTGGCTGGTTGCAGGCAGGCAGACATGTCATGTGCCAGTGTTGCCTGATACTAATGATTAAGCCACTCTACTGTGTCCCAACAGCACTCAAGGTTTCATCAGCATGACCATCCAAAATCTTTATTCATCTTGAATGACTACAGCAGAGCCATTTCAACACAGCACACTGGACCTTATGAGGGACACTTTCAGATCTGCCTCTTGAACTACTACTAAAAGCTTCCAGTGAGGGACAGACTTCAAGACACTGGCCTTAGAGCAAAGCAACCTGTCAGAGACTCTTTGCTCAAACCTCCTAGATATCTGACCAGACAGCAGGATAATACCAGGCAATATGTAGCTACTGTGCTCATAAGTGTCTGAAGGACAGATTGCTAGTTTTCTGGTGCTGCCTTGGATAACCTTCTGTTCTGCCTTTAACCTTAAAGAGCATGTTTGGGATTAACTAGATTGAAATGGCCAGCAACTTTGTTATGCCCATTTGCAGGGATTGTTATGATTTTTGTCTTTTGTATTAATTTTTTGCTCATTTTCTGAACACTTTGTGTCTTTTAGAGAAATGTGTATAGATAGTGCAGTTTTGAATGTTGCTGAATTTATTTCTGATATTTTTTACATTGGTTGTCTTTTTTTTTTTTAAATATTTTCCTATCTTTTCCTAATTTCATTTTTGTTTACTATGTATGCCATGATTTTGTGGTTTGGTTCTTTATGGTTATGAAAATTAGATGGTACAACAAATGCATCATCATCATGATGGGATAAAATGTTAGAATTGTGCATTTTCTGGCTATGCAAAATTGGATCATTGTTGTGACAATTTGCATGTGCTTCTAATTACGTATTTTCTGTGAACAAATGAATGGCAGAGATGACAACCTCCTTTAATTGTCTTTTACAACATGCACAAGGAATGGTGACCTCATTCTAATTCGAAGTTATAGGAGTTAATAAGAAACAACCTAAACAATAAACTTCTTTAATGAAGTCATGAAGACTTCTACTACTACTACGTAACCCTAGAAATTGTGAAATATATCCAAGAAATGCTATAAGTAAATGTAGTATTTAGAGTTTATGTTCACATGTTCACATGTGCGTATTCAGGCTAAGATGGCCAAATAAAAAAAGCATAAAGGCAGGAACCATTTCTAGTCTAGACGCCAGTTCATTACAAAACACTATCACTCACACACCTGCTCTCTTATACATCCACCTTTGAATTACTAATCAGTCCAACACACATATTTCAGATGTGGAAGGAAGTATATTCACACCCATGGAGACATGGGAAGAATTTGCTAATTCTACAGGCTGGGAACTGAATACAAGAATCAGAAAATATCTATACTTTTTAACTATCTATTGTATCAAAGAACTATAATGGATGAAAATCATGAACTTGAAAATAGTTTATAAACAATTCCCAGTCATTTAAACGTCATAAACAGTCATAAACAGAGCTCAAGCAGACATTCAACCAGAACTTAAGTGGGTGTCAAACTGTGTTCCATGTGCTGTAAAGTAGCATTTGTATCCATATCCCTACAATGTCTGTGTCTTAAAATGAAAATGTTTATATTATTTGGAAAATGTATTTCAAATGAAGTGTTGTGATTTATTATTTTTTGAAAGTCATTTCACTGACACTATAATAATTTTCACTGTTGGAAATCTAAGCAGGTCACGTAAAGTATGACGGCTAAACTGAAGTGCAAAGATTTTCAAGGTTAATAGTTAAAAGAAATTACCATTAACAAATCTATTAATTTCTGGCAGTCAGAAACTTTGTAAAAGTATGAAAATCGAAAAGCTGAATCAAACAAATATATATAGATGGTACTTCCACTTATTACTGCGGTAACAATGTTGCAGGTTAAGGCTGCAATAATCTGAAAGGGCAAAGGAAAAAAAAAAACACGATTAAAGAATTTCCACATATTACAGCACATAAGCTTATTTTGGCTTTATATACAATTATAATAAATCTCTTAAAATATTCACTGTAACAAGAGCTCCTTCTATGACTAATTTATTAATTTTTATTATTTAAATACTTCATTTGTGTTTTAAAAGATAATCTGCAATCAGCAGACAATTTTGGTAGATACGGTTTAGAGAATTAATATCTATCTCTGCTGTAACTAAATGATATTACTCTATTTTGAATTTGCATATTGGCTGTATCAACATTGTATTGTCAACATTCAATCTAGGAAGAACAGCAAAGGGTACATTTAAAGAGGAAGAGGACAATTAATCAAATATACTGTAGTCTAGACAGTTTCTCATAAGTATACAATACAATACAACTTATTTTTGTATACTGTACAGCTCTTCACTGAGTGTGGGAGCAGAGTGCTATGAACAATTCTGTTGAAATGCATGTATTGATTATACTAATTACTAGTGTGGTCCCCGGCCGGGACGCCCAGGAGGACGTGAGGAGGGCTTGTGCCTCCTCCAGACCGCGAGGGGGCGTCCGTCCTGGTTCTGTTGGGGGCCGCGGGTAGAGGGCTTGGAAGCCCAGCCCTGTAGGGACCCGTGGCCACCGCCAGGCGGCGCCCCGATGCCGGTTTATCCCGTGTGGTCCCCGGCCGGGGCTGGAGCCTGGCCGGGACGCCTAGGAGGACCAGAGGAGGGCGTGTGCCTCCTCCAGACCGAGTGGGGGCGTCCGTCCAGGTTATGCAGGAGGCCTCGGGTAGGGGGCTTAGAAGCCCAGCCCTGTAGGGACCCGTGGCCACCGCCAGGCGGCACCCCAGTGCCCATTTATCCCGGGGAAGACGACAGGGGACACCCGGACAGCTTCCGGGTGCACAGCCGGCACTTCTGCCACACAGGGGTGTGGCTAACACTAATTGCCGGGGAGCAGCTGGAGCCCATCCGGGTTCCCATAAGAGGGGCCGCCTCCCTCCAGTCATTGGTGGATGTCGGGAGGTAGCAAGACAGAGCTGGAGAGAGGACTGGGGGCGGCCAGAGAGAGAAGGCACAGAGACTGTGGGCCCTGGACTTTGGGGGAATCAGTACAAGAGGCACTGGGGGTGCACGTGAGAAATAACTGTAAATAATTGTAAATAAACGTGTGTTGGGTGAAATATGATGTCCGTCTGTCTGTGTCCGGGTCGGCGTTCACACTAGTAAATACAGAATTGGTACACATAAAAAAATAGATTTGTTAAAACACGATAATAGAGACATTCATACAGGCAAGTCAGCAAGAGATGGAAAATTAAAAAAACTAGGAAAGCAGGTGAGGGCCTGGAGGCAACTGTGAAATTACTTCACATCAGGAAGTAAAACTATCATATTAACAGCAGGATAAAGAGAACTAAGTATTAAGTATGTCCTTGTGCAGTTGAGTTACTGCCAGATGTTAACGCACACTGTTCAGGAGCATTAGATTTACTGTAGAGGTGTCCAACAATTTTCAGCACATTATGGAGATGGACAGTGGCTCCAGTAATTCTGAAGTGGTAGGCAGGAATAAAGAGCCTCAACTAGCCCACAAAAAGAGGGAGGCAGTGTTAGTAAAGGACTCTGTGATAATAAAATTGACACTCCTTTCTGTTACAGAGCATCTCATACAGTGTTGTCTCCTTGATACAGAGATGGGAGACATCCCTTAATGTCTGAATATGCTCTAGTACAGATGCTGTCATCGCCTGCATTGGAAGAAATGACATACTATAGTTAAGAGTCAACTGCCTGTTCTGCAAGAAAATTTTATAGAGCTAGGTGCTAAGCTAAAGAGAAAAGTTTTGATACATTTTCATAAGTTCAGCCTCTGTCATGTATTTTTCTAGGTAAACTAGGAGATTAGAAGGGTTATTGCAGATATCAAATCTACGTGGCATGTAGAGGAGCACAGGTTTATGGGACACTTAAGCAACTTGTGAAGATTTGCAACCTGTATTGCTGGGAATGGTTATATTTGAACCACAAGGAAGCTGAAGTATTGAGCATGAGTATTGAGTATTGAAGTATGAGTATGTTATTGAGGACAGTTTCAAGTAGAGATTTTAGGGAAGAAAGTTTCAGACAAGCAAAACGTAGATGCTTAATCTACACATGCTTAATCCAGACCAGGTTCTCGGAGGGTTGGAGGGGCTGGGAGATCGGCAGGCTGGAGTTTGTTGTTATAGCAATAACAGAAACCTGACTAAATGCCAGAGATAGGCATAAATACAAAAGGAAAAACTGGGGATAGTATAATACAAAATGATACACATTATTTAGAAAAGACATGCCAATTAAAAAGGTGGAGGGGTAACCACTTTTCTATTTCAAACTGGTGATGAGCCACATGTTAGTGACTACAAAGCAGTACAGACAGTCATGAAACTTAAAGTTTTTAACTTCCCTTAAGCAAATGGTCAGTATTGAGTTTTAGATGTAAGTTTACAACAGGATGCTATAGCAATGTGAGGTTTTATTTTTTCTAAGTATAAAATTAAAAACCTAAAAAGCAAACACGGGAACAGGAATTCATAGATAAAATTAGCAATTGTTTAATACAGCATGTTAAAACACAGAGAAGAAAAGAAGCTTGTCTAAACTTAATATTCTGAAATAATCAAAATAGGATTCAGGATTGAACCGTTAGGATCAAAATATAGCAAGTTTCCCAGTATTTTTAAATAGTTTACATATAATAACTAACATTGTTAAATTTTATTGTTGTAAATAGCATTGAGCAAAATAGACATGTTTGATTGACCATAATTAAGACTCGTTAATGCTGTCAAAAAAAACCCCTTTCCCATTCTTTATGAAGAGTCATTTTACAATCTCATATTCATTCTGGGCTATGTGGGGTGTGAAGGGGCTGTAGTTTTTTTTTTTTTTTAATTTAAACCACTTTATTAATAACTATTTACTTTTTGAGCATTTTAATTACATGCTCTTTATGTCTACTTTGTAAGAGATGTCCTTCTTTTTGACATTGAGCAGCATACAGAGAAGGTACAGATACTATAAATATTACTAAAGGCAACAGCTAATTCCACAGGACGAATGAAAAATATGAGAAAGAAATGCCATTTCTAAATCATTACTTACCACACCAGGATTCTTGTCAGCAATAATACAGACAGAACCTGAAATGATATACTAATATATATATAGAATGAGTGATATTCTAAAATATTTTTTTCAACAACATGTAACTGGCATTAGCATATTTATAGTAGTGTCTCTTCAATGTTTTACATATTAATTATTATTAACATAAAAATTATTTTCAAAGAATAATCCTTTTACAACAGCAATTGTCATATAGATTTAACACCCTTCTGTTCCCGACTGTTTAAGAACTTTCCTTCAATTCAATAGTACAGGATGTACATGAGTCAGCGTCACCAAACATGTATCTGACCCATTTGCCCATTTCTTCTGAGCTTCCTGGAATATTCTTTCCACACATTTAAAATGCCTAAGATGTGACTTTATATAACAGAGGAAATTATGTCCATGAAAAAAAAGTGTTATATATATATTTAATTACTCATACTCTGATTTACTTTGTTGTACATAAATAACAAAATACATACAATGTTCTTACCATTGCAGCTGTCCAGAATGGAGTACCATTGGCATATGTCAAAGGAAATGAAAATATGAAGCCAACCACAATATTTACTAGTCCAATCATGATTTCAACAATCTGTAAAACAAGATTGCGTTCATACTTGTATTCATTTGACTAATTTGAAAATGCTGAAAACGTCTCTTAATAAATAGAACATGTCTGAAATCCCACCGTGTTTACTGACATGCATTAAACTTTTATTCATCTAACTTCTGTTTTGTATGCTTAACTGCTGAATTCATTCAATTTTTATCAAATCTTTTATTGTACATTTTAAATTAGATTTTAACATTATAAGCCATCATGGGTTAAACAACTTTTCAAAAGATCCCAAACAATGTAATGCATTTTAACCACCCAAAAGTAGTTTAGTAAAAGGCATTGAAATGCCTTTATGTCTTTCACTTTAATTTTTATAACATTTTATCTCACCTTTAACCATTTTCAATTTGCATCTACTTATGTATTAGACTGTTGCCAAGTGCATTAAAGTATAAGTGCAGAAGTCCATGTATGATAACATATTAATTCTTTAGATGTCATGATATGAATGTTGTAAAGTAGACTTGGCACTTACACATTTGTTTTTTGTATTTGCATAGGTTTTCCTCTTAAAGACTAGTTATGATAATTGGTGTTTAACTTGCCCCATATGAGTGCATGTAGCCTGTGATGGACTGAAGATTCATAGAGGTCTGATTCCTGCCCGGCATTCAGCATCCCGGGGAAAGTCTGTAGCCATTGTGAATGAATGAAGTAAACTTGCTAATCAATAATGGTAGTTATGTTGCCCATGATATGTACACTACCCAAATCTAATATTTATTTAGTAGGTTTTTCAAATGGAAATACAGTAATATATAATAACTTTAGCAAACATCCCACAACATTTTATGAATTTACTATATATATTTTAAGAACACATATAAAGCAAAAATTAAAGGTCTCCCAATAATAGGCCCAGTTGTAAGACAAATCCAGACATAAGTACAAATGCAGAAGCTATTAAATTGCAGCTTTACTACATAACCATCATGTCTAACTCATATTTAGTATGTACAAGTTCATATTTTTATTGTAACTGATAGTCTGACATTATGCTGTGATTAATGCAGCACTCACATTGTGGTATACAACAGGCTTCTTAAAGTAGATTTTGAAGACATAAATCTGAAAACCATTTTGATTAAGTTTGCATGAATATGGACCCAACAGTTGGTGATAATGTAAACTCAGACATAAAACATAAAAGTGCATTAGACTAGCATACCTGCTTGTAATGCTTATAAAACTTTATCTTAATAATGCTTTGCAGAAACAGAGTATGACACCATTACATGATAAAGTCCAGTGGAGCAACATTACAGAAAGGTATAACTCAAGCATACCATATAAGTGTTCACATAGCACGTATCTGTCAATTCTGAATGTTTCTAAAGTTGATTGCATTACTGAATAACATATTAGTGGTGGAAGAAAATAAAAAGCACATCACAAAACCAACAGTGGTCAATAAGTGTGCCAATTAACAATACAAATAAAAACTGGGGACCAAACACCACTGGTATATGACTTTCAAGTACTGTGGATTATTTACATCCATTATTAAATTTGCATTATAACTTACCCCTAGAGACTGTGGCTCTCCTCTGTTGAACTTATTTAACTTGAGGATTATCTGATTGAAGTCGCTGGTGAGTTTTGCATGTGAGAAAGGAAAAGTGCGTCCAGCACTGGGAGATGGGTCAACAGGAATGGAGTCTTGAGAAATAACTTGCATGGGCATTAAGCCCGGCACCTCCTCTGTGACAACCACTGTCATGTCTCTAAGATACTGAAGTATTTTCTGCAATCAAAGCATTAAATGAAAATAATCCTTTCTTAATTATCCCCAGGGATGTTGAACTTCAGGATTATGTAGCCTATACTACATCTTTAATGGCATACATAAAAGAGAGACACTGAGACGTCTGCAACCTAAAAAAATATATATTTAACTTTTGAATGGAAATTAGCCCAATTTCTGATCTAATTAATTTGTAAAACACAAGAGAATGTAATCTGACTAGTCCAACAACTCGCAAAATAACGAAAAAGTACTAACTGATAGCTCAGGTTGGAGTTAAAGCAGGATGAGAGTGTAATATATATATATATATATATATATATATTGTAAAAGATGCAACAGAAGACAACAAAAAGGTCTGGGGTTTTCCGGCCCCGTATATTGTAGACGCTCCACAATAATAAAGAAAAACTGGTCATAAACATAAACATAAACTAAAGCAGTTCACAAACACATACGCGACGCCGAAACATTGCGTCGGCGGCAATTTTTATGAGGGAGGAGCCGGAAGTGGAGGAATGCTGGGAAGGAGCCGTGAGGGAGGATGGGATTGATGACGTCAGGACAAGATGGAGGAGGAAGGGCGGAAGTAACGTAGTGCGGGCAAACCCGGCTTATGGTGGCGGATCGTCTCTTTTCCTGCAAGAAAGCCAAGGGAGAAAGTTAGTACCCCGCCATTCCCTGCCGGCGAATGTCTTTCCAGGTGTTTTCAAATCCGTCCGCGGTCTCCTACTCGCGCGTGCGTGACAACAGTTTAACTACAATGGAAACGTATATTTGTTATCCAATTAGTACAAACATTTGAAACAGTCTCCTGAATATTAAAATGTGTTTTTTTTTT
>JANRMT010062854.1:33726932-33756577 GCA_026402145.1 Polypterus bichir lapradei
ATAATAATAATAATAATAATAATAATAATAATAATAATAATAATAATTTTCTTATGCAATAATAAACCATCTTTAAGTAAAAGAAGAGCTCCAAGTAAATCTATGAAAAAATGAAATCGTTTGGAGAAGCCGTATATATTTCTACCATCTTGGGTTCACACAGAAGTTTCCAATGTGCAGTACGTTTAAATATAAATTTCTGAAGAAACCCAACATAAAAGAGCTACAGTGAATAGTAAGCATTTCGGAGTTATAAACTCTGAAAGGTACAGACTAAGCAGAAAGAACATTCACAACATCAGAAGATTCTAGTTAGGAATTTGTTGAGAAACATGCCGTTTTGTAAAGATCCAGTATAAAGAATAATCTAAAAATACTCAAATCATCGAAGAGATCGCCAAGTAACTTTAACTATAATCATTACTCGCTCTTCAAATTTTTGTGTTATCACTAAGTGTGGATTCATCTTCGTTATAGACAAAACACCCATTTCCGTTACACATACTTACAGAGAGTGTAATCCGTAGAAGTAAAGATTTTTTTTTCAACAGCTGTCTGACTTTCTTACCAGGCAGTTAAAACGTTGAAAGCCTTGACTTAATTATGATATCCTTGAAAGAGCAGTATACAGAGTGACGATTGCATTGGAAATGCATTGTATCTCCTCCCATAATGTGACGATTGTACAAAGAAGAATTTCGAGGAACTGCTCACTTTTTTAGCTCTTACTAATTTTACTTTTCCTCGCGCTAGTTCAATCACGTTCAGCGTTTAAGCCTCCGTAAAAATGAAGTCAAAACAAAAATTTCAAATAAGTTTAATATCTATCAGTATTATCACTAAGGAGAAGATGAAGAAGAAGAAAGACTGCTGTCTAGAAAACACTACTGAAATTGCACAAAATTTATGGACTGTAATAATACCTTTGCATTTTTCAATCAAGTATTTACCCAGCTAATTTTGTGACAAATGAATATGTAAAAATATACGATTTTTACTTATGCTTAGCCCTGTAATATAAGGTTGAATAAAAGTGTAAAAATTCTGAACTGCCTAATATAATCACGGATATCTTCTTATTAATTCCAAGGATATTACTGACAACCCAGTTTACTCTGAAGACAATGAACAATGATTTTTTTTTGTAAGTAAACTTAGTAGGATTTCTTCTTTGCTAGGATTTAAACCTTGGTGTGTCTAAGAACCACCTGTAATACATTTCAAAAAGCAGCAACATTTTAAAATATCCAGTCAAATAACTATAGCTGATCTGTATTGGGGGCGAAAAGAGTAGCCCAAGAATATATGTGGGCTCCAATGTGTTCCAGAGTCAATGTAAATTAACTAGGGCTAAGCATCCAATCTGAAGAGCTTGTGCCATCTTATCCAATACATGCTGTATTAGCCTGAGACCTGGGGACAGGAGAAGCCACTGTAATAAACTGAATTCATTACCAGGTCTCTTAGACATTGTGGCATTTATAATTACACTTTCAAAATAATTTTGGGATATGTCATATACAATAGCTCTCTTCATGGTTTTCTATCAAAATAAAAGTTTCCTGGCTTTACACATACATTTAAAATATATAAATTAATCGGGTGCAATATTAACATGTTTATTTTGTGCTGAAATAAAACCAACAGGCTTCATTGTTTTAAGAAAAGACCTGTCATTCTTAGCTTCTGAGATATTTTACTTTGAGAAAAAAATTGTAAAAGGAATAATCCCTTACTTGCCAACATGGTGTAAAAGGTGAAATTATTTTTTGTATTGCCAAAACAAAAGTTTGTTTGTAAAGTTATTTTTTCTATATTTTGTATGGAATTAGTATGGTCTTGAAACCAGTTTTGTGCTGCTTTGTTCTCTTGATAATCTGGCAGTCTACCTGAGCAATCGGGGGAGAAGGGCCTTAGTCAGGGAGGTGACCAAGAACCCAATGGTCAATCTGTCAGAGCTCCAGAGGTCCTCTGTGGATTGAGGAGAAATTTCCAGAAGGACAACCATCTCTGCAGCAATCCACCAATCAGGCCTGTATGGTAGAGTGGCCAGACGGAAGCCACTCCTTAGTAAAAGGTACATGGCAGCCCACCTGGAGTTTGCCAAAAGGCACCTGAAGGACTCTCAGACCAAGAGAAACAAAATTCTCTGGTCTGGTGTGACAAAGATTGAACTCTTTGGTGTGAATGCCAGGCGTCACGTTTAGAGGAAACCAGGCACCGCTCATCACCAGGCCAATACCATCCCTACACTGAAGCATGGTGATGGCAGCATCATGCTGTGGGGATGTTTTTCAGCGGCAGGAACTGGGAGACTAGTCAGGATAGAGGGAAAGATGACTGCAGCAATGTACAGAGACATCCTGGATGAAAACTTGCTCCAGAGAGCTCTTGACCTCAGACTGGGGCGACAGTTCATCTTTCAGCAGGACAACGACTCTAAGCACACAGCCAAGATATCAAAGGAGTGGCTTCAGGACAACTCTGTGAATGTCCTTGAGTGGCCCAGCCAGAGCCCAGACTTGAATCCGATTGAACATCTCTGGAGAGATCTTAGAATGGCTGTGCACCAACGCTTCCCATCCAACCTGATGGAGCTTGAGAAGTGCTGCAAAAAGGAATGGGCGAAACTGGCCAAGGATAGGTGTGCCAAGCTTGTGGCATCATACTCAAAAAGACTTGAGGCTGTAATTGCTGCCAAAGGTGTATCGACAAAGTATTGATCAAAGGCTGTGAATACTTATGTACATGTGATTTCTCAGTTTTTTTATTTTTAATAAATTTGCAAAAACCTCACGTAAACTTTTTTCATGTTGTCATTATGGGGTGTTGTGTGTAGAATTCTGAGGAAAAAAATGAATTTAATCCATTTTTGAATAAGGCTGTAACATAACAAAGTGATGTGCTGTGAATACTTTCCGGATGCACTGTATCTTCCCTAATTACTGACTCCTTTCACTTTGACTCTTCTCTGTGTATTTCTTACTACTTAGTCCTCCAGTTCAGCAGTGGTACTGCATATTGTAGCCTGTAGCATAAGAGCACCCCATATCTCAGACATAATTACACTGACACATGTTCTGGATTCAAATAGTCCCTGGATGATGTGGAAGGCTCCTTTTTAAACCCAACCAGGGAGTACTTACTGGACCAAATCTTTGCCTCCAGGAAGCAGCTGTTGGGTCAAGCAAAACCACCTTGGAACAAGGGATTCACTTCCCAACAGATAACCCTGTTAGCACTCAACCAAGCAGCCCTATAGAACTGCAGTTCCCATGCTGCCCTGTGTGTGTCTAGACTGGGGCTCACCAATGCTACCATCCACTGTACCGGGGAATGACATGAGCATGGTAGGCAATCTCCCACTGTTCTTCATGTCTTCTGGCCACTTGGCCAGATAAAAGAATTTCTATTCTTTGCTGCTGAGATACCAGTTCCAGTATACCATATGTGTCAGTGACCTTTCATGCCAGTTTCCTGGTTGAGAGAGGTAAGGGAACAGTGCCCATCCCAACTGGGATACAGGCCCAACAATGAAAGTATCGAGCAGTTTCTTTTGTTGTCTTTATTGGTGGGCACTGGGAATCAGGGACTGTCCCTTCCAGTTATTCACCCCTTAGGATTATAAAGGACAAGCAGAGAGGAGGTATATTTTTTATACTGTGCTTCTCTAAAAAAGAAGGGTCTCAGTCAGAAAGTCTGCCTAGGCAGCCCAGAAACACTTTAAACCACCTGAAAGACTTTTGTTAATTACTAACGCAGCCAATATTTTGACAGAAAGACTAGCAATAAAGTATAATGGCGTAGCTGGCTCCTAGAGTCCTGACCTATGATCTGCAGTGTTACCCCTTATCAATGTACTTTATATTTTATGAAGACAAATATTAAAAATAATTAGTTTGTATGACAAACTGCTTAATTTCATTCTTTACATTTTTGGGAGAAATAGCACAAAGTTTGGATTTACTTAATAGTCATCACTGTATAATTATTCATTATATTACTGCTTTCAGGTCTGTGTTTGTTGTGTAAATTGTATTATGGATTTTGATTTTTAAATCAAATGAACTTGTTTATATTACTTAAGAAAGAGACATTTCAGGTAAAAAGAAAATGTTAGACTTGTATTGAGAATGTTTATTAAAATGACAAGGGATTTAGTTTATATTAACAATTTAAATTCTAGTGTGATTGGTTGTGGATGTACTACAAGTATAAAGTTTGAGTCCCCCCACCCCAAATCCATACTAGACAACAGTAATGGCTGGCTGCAGTAAACCTAACTTACCACAGAAGGTCTTGGGAAGTGTTGTTTTTCCTGTAGCTTATGTAGGATGAGGACAAACAGAGATTTCTTCCTGAAAGGCAGATGAGATCTGTCAAGAAATGCTGAAGGCTCTGGACATTGCTGGACTGTCATGCCTGTTCAATGTTGTGTGGTCATCAGGAGTGGCAGACCAGGGTGGTGGTCCCCATTTTTAAATAGGTGGACAGGAGGTTGTGCTCTAACTATCAGGGGATCACACTCCTCAGCTTCCCTGGGAAAGCTTATGCCAGTGTAATAGAAAGGAGACTTTGCCAAGTCGATGAAACTCAGATCCAGCAGAAACAATGTGGATTCCATCCAGGCCGCAGAATGGTGTGCCAGCTCTTTACCCTGATGAGGATTCTGGAGGGGTTATGGGAGTATGCCCAATCGGTCTACATGTGTTTTGTGGACTTAGAGGAGATGTATAACTGTGTTCCTTGGGTGCTGTGGGGGGATGCTGGGAGAGTATAGGGTTCTGGGGCCCCTAATAAGGGCTATTTGGTCCCTGTATAAGCACAGTGAAAGCTGTGTCTGAGTACTTGGAGACACATCAGCACTGTTTCCAGTGGGAAAGTTTTTAACTTCCAAAATGCACTAATTTGCACATCATATTAAAATTCACTTTATATTCTTGGAGTTTTAAATAAACATATTTTTTTGACTAGCAAGTCTAGCGCTTGATTATTTCATTGGTCTGGTCCATCCTCACCTGTGACTGTTGATGGTCTTGGAAGTGGGCACACTGGGGCATCACAGATGGGAGAAACGTCTAGAAGGATAGCCATCACTGCAATACTCTGATCTGGGCTTTATGACAGAGTGGTCATGCAAAAGCCTTTCCTCAGTAAAAGACGCACAGAAGCACGCCTGGAGTTTGCAAAAGGACACTTGAAGGACTCTCAGACTTCAGGAAACAAGATTTTCTGATTTGTTGAAACCAAGATTAGCGTCACATTTCGAGGAAACAAGGCACCACTCATCAAATGCATAACAACAGTGAAACATGCCGTAGTGGTGGCAGCATCATGCTGTGGGGTCATTTTCAGCACCAGGAACTGGAAGACTAGGGTTGAAGGAAAGCTGAACTGAGTAAAGTACACAGATCCTTAATTAGAATCTGCTCTAGAGCACTCTGGATCTCAGACTGGGCAGAAGGTCCGCCTTTCAAAAGAAATGTCTTAAACACAAAGCAGAGACAGCACTGAATGGCATAGGGACGACTCTAGCAATGTCCCTGAGGTACCTAGACTTGAATCCAATTGAAAATCTCTGGAGAGACCTGGAATTAGCTGTCTACAAACGGTCTTCATCCCACCTGACAGAGAGCTTGAGAGGAGCCGCAGAGGAGAATGGCAGAAAAATTCTAAAATCCAGGTGTGCAAAACCTGTTGTGTCACACCCAAGAATTTGAAAAAAACTTCTAAAATCCTTTTTTTGCTAAAATCTAAAAATGGTGGACATTTATTAATTCATAAGCACATGAGAAAGATGAGAACATCTTTCAACACAAAGTATCAAAGAAATATGTTAGCCTACCTTTCTTTGTCTCTGTCCACAAAGCAGTCTGTAGTCTGAGGTCATATTTCTAAACTCAGTCTTTCTCTCATTTCTGACCTCTGTTTACTTGCATATAATACCTAAAGTACCACCTGGCTTAAGTTTGGTATAATCCCATTTCAGAGGTCATTTTGAGGCCAGCCAGACAATTCTCAAGGTAAAAGGAGGCCCTAATCTTGCTACAGAAACATCGAACTAGACCTCTTTCTAAAAATCCATGAGCTGGAAGGAATTCTGCCACTAGAACCCACATCTCAGTAAGCATTACTGTCAATACCTGGCATCCAAAAATGTGGGTGCTGGCCAGAGGCAGACAATGACATATTTCATAACATTTGACTTAGGTGGGCACCTTTTGTATTTATCTTTATATCTTTATCTTTGTATTTATCTTTATATACAGGCTTTGAGATTTGTGACTACATCTTTTCCCTTGTCTTACAAAACAATCTGCAAATTCAAGCCAAGAACCCTTCATAGAGAAAGAGCAAAAAATTCAATGAAAACAACTGATGGGGACCTCCAGCATGTAGTACTCATCTTGAAGTGTGGATCCATCTATTAGTAAGTATAATGGAATCACTGGATTTTTAAATTAATAAGTTCTTGAAGGCACTACAGAATTAAAGCACCTAAAATTAGTTAACTTTCAGAAGATTATTAATATTCAAAACCAATCAGACAATGTATTTATTAGCAAATAGATATAAGTATAATTAAAAATCCAAGATATTAAAAAGCCATTCACTAAATACAATAATCTGGATTTCTTTTAAATAATCATCCAAATATTTAATCATAATAAAAAATCATGCACATAAATTCTTCAATATGTAGTAAGTATAAGTATAGTAGATGTATTGTTATATATTCATACTTTAAATCCATTAGGCTGTTTTGATGTTCTGAAGTACAAGAAAATTCCTGTTCGTGGTACTGTGAAACAGAAGGAAGTGCTCTGCTAGTAACCATACATACCAAGAATAAGGGAAGTAGACCCAAACCTAGCTCTGTTAATAAAACAGTTAAGCACCAGTTCCACACTTTAAAACACTCAGTTCTCCACCAACTGTCTCTTGCTCTCCCTCAGGTTTTCTTTAATAGTAATAACTACAATCCAACCAGCAGGTGGCAGTCCAAAACAAGGAATTGCATTTTCAGGCCCATATGTATAGCATAATATTAAACAATTTAGTACATTATTGTGACACCTATATTAGACTTATACCAGTTCAGTAAGTAAATACAATGAACAGGCACAAATCATATAAAGTATATTCGAGCAGGAGCCTAAAATCTATTTTTAGAATGTATTTATAATATTGATATAGTACTAGCGTGTTGTACCGTGTTAGCCATTATGAATATAGTGAGAAGTCAAGCAAATGACACCTTTTATTGGCTAACTAAAAAGATATGATATACTTAATAATTATATTTGTTTAACAACACATAATAATCAATCAAATACATTTTAATTGACCTGTTACTGTTCTGTGTTACAATACATTCTAATAAATAATGAAGTGAAGTTGTATCACTTTATTTCCCAAATCTAATTTTGAATTATCATATAAGTGAAAATAGTGGTCATCCACTAGAAACAAATCTAACGGTATTAATTCATATTTCTAGTATTTGAAGTTCCAATTATTATACTAACAAATTATATATTACACAACTTGGTTAAAGTAAAATGAGTAAAATTGAGTAAAATGCCAACATCACTGTGTACACTCACTGCCTGGTTGCTCCATCATCATCTGCTAATGCTAATGTGAGGTGAAAATGACTGACTGAAATTCCCATTATGGTCTCTTTTACTTTCCTCCATGTGGTAATGCACAATGTTTAATGTTGTCAAACAACTAATGATGGAGCAATGACATTTTTTTCAACCTGGGAATCCACCATAATCACCATACACCACAACAAAGCCGTTTCACACATTAGACACGTGCTAGCCTTTGGCCTTCTGTCATATTTAAAATTACAAAGGTGACTCTAGTATCTGCTATGTTCAGAAACTGAGCTCACCAGCTCTCCAAAATGCATATGCTATTTACTGTATGTGTACTTATTTGGCTGACACCTTTATTCAAAGTGACTTTCAACATTTATAATAGAATTGGTAACATTTCATTTTTGGTTTTCCAATTGGAGCACAGGTACGTCAAGTGACTTCCTCATGGTCACACAGTGTCAGTGACAGGACTTGTACCCACAACCTGAGGGTTTGAAGACCAAAGCCTTAGCCACTACATCACACGGCCTATTTACTATTAACTACTTCAATTGCACTAGTGAATGCTATGGAGTACTTTAATATCTATAATATCTCATTTTAATATCTGTACATATGTACAGAAATGATTATTACTTTTTATTTATATATGGAATGATTTTTTAAGTTTATTTGAAAAATTGTTCTTTTTAATTTCCCCCTAATCACAAATCCTTTGTTTCAGAGGTGATTTTCATAGATCTTTTGTAATTTTGTTTGTTAGACATAGTAACTTGTGATCAAGCCATTTTTCCATAATTGATTCCTGCCTTTATCCACCATAAATCTATTACAGTTATACTGCCTCACACAAAAAATTACTTGTATGTTTATCAAGACATGCTGTTTAGGATAGTACATCAGACAGTGTTAACATATTTTTCCTTTGTTTATATCTGAGTAGGTGATGAGAACTAGACAATTGAAAAATCATTGCAAAGCCTGGAAACCATTTGTTTCATGTGCGTTTTTTAAAAAAAGTGCTTAAGCTATTACAAAATAATTGAAAAGTATTTTAATATCAAATTCTTTATACATTTATAGGCAAAGCACATTTTAACTGTTTAAATTATTGCTTTGCACTAAGGTGTTAATGCATTTCCATTGTATTGCTGCCTGTTTCAAAAATTATTGAAGACTAATGCTTTATGTATCATAAGTCTTTATCAATGCAATTGTGGTAATTTTTATCTATAAATATTTGTTAGTTTTGTCAATTTCTGCTCTGATATTATAATTTGCATTAAATCAGATAGCTCTTTTGCACTGCATTACAACATAGGTGATTACAAAATTGATTAGAAATAATCCTTTGATCATTCCATACTTCTGTCAACGCTAATATATTGATGCCATCAAATTAAGAAAATAAATACCATTGTTTCTGTGGAAATCATGGTATGCACTAATTCAAAGAGTTTATTTTATATGACAAATCAAAGCAGAATGTTTTTATTGGGTATAATCAGACTTCATTTAGTTAGCTCACATGACAAGTGAGAATGACCTTTGAACTAAGAGTTATATTGAGCTTTGAAAACATAAAAATCACTTCCTGCTTGTCTTTAAACATAGTGCCTTGCGTCTAATCTGTTTTTTTCAGTGTAACTATATGCCGCCCAGTTAAAGTGTTTTTTGCTAACATAAGATCTCCCGTTTGGTTTCCAGCACCTTTATCCTTATCCACACTGAGGAGAACACAACAAACAAAAAGGTAGGTCAGTTGCTCTCTATCATTTTTTTTTTCTAAAACCAATGAACTGTTTTGTGTAAGGGTGCTTTCTAATTATAAAGGGAACTCTGTGCCTGATGGATTTCAGTCCAGTCATTTTTTTAAAGTTTAGTTCCATTTGCTGGCTTAGTGACAAGCCTTGCATAATTTAACCAGTTCCTTTCCTACTTCTAAATATGTAATCTGAAAATCCGGAAATACCAATCTGTGCATTTCACACTTCTAGCAAAATATTTACCAATATGTGTATTACTTTATCATTTCATAGACAGTCTATTTTGTCTGTTATTTTACTTGGTTTAAATAATGTTTGAAACTTCTAATCACTTCTAACATGTTTATCTGCAAACATTTAAAACTTGGGTTTAAATAAAAATCCTAGTATGTATTATTTGCCCCATCACCATTTTCAAACAGTAGAGCAAAATATTCTTAAAACATAAATATTTGTGGTCTTGCTTCGAAGGTGAAACGCACATTGCTGGTTATCTTGTAATTTAAAATGCTGAAGAAAGTAACTAGAAATCAAGATTTTAATGTATATAGCAGGCAAATTACTCATAAAGGAGATCACTTCTGATCATAAAGCTGTCTGGACTGAAAACAAGCACAAAGAATTCTCCCCAAACAGAAATTCACTTGTACTTTTTTTTCCAATTTATATCAATTGTTTGTTATGAGAACTAACACACATTTAACAAAATAAACTGTATATGAAATTACACTACAAAGTTATTTATTGTATTTTCATGCATCCATCTGTTAATTTTCTAAGCTGCTGAACCATTTCTAGGTTTGAGGAGCTGAAGCCTATCTCAAGCTGTATTGGGCACAAGGCAGTATGGATGAAGGTGTTCATTGCAAGACATTTACACATACACATGCAACATTACTTGTACTTGGAAAATCTGAAGTTGCCAATTAACATAACGTGTACATATTTGAGATATTGGAGAAAAAAACAACTCACACAGACATGAAGAGAGCAAGAAAATGGTACACGGGTAGTGGCTAGACTGGGACTGAAATCAAACATTTATGGGACCATGATGTAGCAGGGATAACCACTGCATGATCCTATTTAACAACAGCAAAGAAAGAAAGAAAGAAATAAAGAAAGAAAGAAAGAAAGAAAGATACTTTATAAAAAACAAACATAAAAAGAAAGAACTAAGCAAAAACATTCTCATTAACAAATATACCCAAATCATACACTTAAAGCATCAATTTAATAAAGATTAAAGAAATTAAAGCCAGAGAACAATGCTTGTCAAAACCATAATACAATTAAGGTGGTACCATAATACCACCATTTAGCACTGCTTAAAGATTGGTAGCAACTGTAACTGGCATCTTCTGGTTACAAATTATGACTACAAATGAATATGCGGTGCTTATCTGCTTTGACATGGTGCCGAGACTGCTTTGCCTCTTACATTATTCACTCTTAAAAATACTGGTTCTTTAATGGCATTTTGAGGTTCTTTACTGGGTTGTGTGGTTCCTCATGAAACTATTACTTAGCAAAGCACTATTTCAATCAGGAAAGGTTCTTTGCTTATGAATTTGGTTGTTTGCACTTGGAGAAGATTCCTAATATGGAGAAAAAAAAGGAAATCTTTATTGTTTGGCAGGCTACCTAACAGGACACTAATGGATTAAGAAAAACTGGACTTGGCCTGTATCATTGTATTCAGCAAGATTCATTTTAAAATCATGAGCTATTGATATTTCACAAATCTGTTACCATCTATTTATGGTTAATAACTCTATGGAGCCTGTTACAGATCTAATTAAAGTTTCTTTCTGGAACCTTCAAGTGGATGGGTCTTTTGGGGAACCAAAACTGGTTCCCCTAAGGCATCACTCTGAACAACCACTCTGGCTATTTGATTTTCAGTCAGACTTTGTTTTAGTGTGGACTGTATCTGAGAATGCAAAGGAGTGCTTGACATGGTCAGTTATGAATACCCTGTATACTTTCTTTCTTTTCTTTATTTTATCGACATCAGATGGACATTTCCACAACAGTCACAGATGTTAATGGAGCACTTGTAATCACCCAAGTTATTCCACAGAATAATTTTGCCTGTTATGCAGAATCACCAGTCAGCAGCAACCTTCTTCGAATGCAACAATCATTAAAGGCATTTCTCAAGGGAGAACCAAAGGCACTTGGTGTAAGTTAATGCAATTTTACCACTATTAGGTATATGTGTTACGTGACTATGTATATAAAGTAATGTACAAAATAATGCTTATGTGAATATGTCCACTTAATGTTCAAACTGACGTTAAGAAATTACGTACAGTACCTTTTTCTTTTCCAACTACTAATGTAATTTCTTTATAAGAAGTGAGCTTTGTTAAATTTAATCCTCCTCATATGATTTTCTTATTCCTTTTATTCCTACATTTGTAATGTAGGAGTGCAATAGAGCTAATGGCTGTATTGAGTACTGTAGAAAACAGAGTCCATAATAAATAAACCTTACATATTATTACAAATTTACAAACCAAGTGATATCCAAGGTTTTTACAAATAAAACTTTTTTTTAAAACCATCTAAACAAATTACCCACGAGGATTCCATTTAAAACCCTGGAGTCAAGAGTGATACCCTGCTACCTTCTGTCCATGAAAGGGAAATAAAAAGAAAAAGCCTTGTGCTTATTCTGGAGAAACCTGCATGAAGCTATTTCTTAAAATAAAAGATCTCTTTAAATGAGGACCGGTGTATTTGTAGTTGTGTCAAGAGTCTGGGGTTTTGGGAATGAAACCCCCAACACACACACACGCACACACACAAACATATATGTTTCATTTAATGTATGGTCCCTTAGGAGGATTGAAAGGACTACAAATTGAGCTGCTGGAGTGTATATGTAAAAATAGGATTAATTTTCCTTATACATTCTACTGTACTTGTCTATGTTTACATCATAGCTCTGTTTCAGAAAATAGAAATGCATCTCACAAGCCTGATATTTGGTTCTGAAACAGAAGACATATTTTGAAATCTCTGCTTCCATATTATAAAAAAGCAAATAGTAATATTTATTTGTTTATTTATTACAGGCAGTACAGATTATGATTGCTGTTTTAAGCATTTCTTTTGGAGCATTATTGGGAATAACTGGTTCCATGGCATTTATAGGAGGAATCCCGTTTTGGCCAAGTATTTTGGTAAGGAGAGGCATGATAGTGTCTTCATGTATTATGTGCCAAATCTTTAATAACTGCCACCATTTTGCTGAAGTCCCTTTAATTAAACACCCAGTCATATTCTGAAACCACTAAGTTTAAAACAGGGACACAGGATGCCATACATACACACACTCTCTAACATTCTGTAATACTTGGTCAATTTAGAGTCACTAATTTACCTAATAAGTAATTGCTGAAAACCAAAAATTACACACAAGCAATTTTATAGATAAGAAATGAACAGACATAATGTATCTAGGGCTGTGAGGCGGCACTGACTACTGCCACAAAAGTAAACCGGTGCTCATCTGAATTCTCTGGTGATGAATGATAAATAGCAGAAATAGGGAATAACATATTTTTGTTAATTTTGTCACATGTTTTGTATTCATAATTTACTAACTGAGATATGAAAAGTAGAACAATGACAATGTACATTACAAAGGAATTAATATGATTAGTTTTTAATATTCACCATTACATCATTACATCTTGCCTGAAGAAGGGGCCTGAGTTGCCTCGAAAGCTTGCATATTGTAATCTTTTTAGTTAGCCAATAAAAGGTGTCATTTTGCTTGGCTCTTCTCTACATTCATAATGGCTAACACGGTACAACACCCTAGTACTACTAATATTCACCACAAAATAATTAAGAGTTGATACTAGTATTAAAATAAAAATGTATACAGGATAGTACAGCATAATGAAAACTGTGATTGTATTAGAAGAGGAGTTATTAGTTCTATATAGGCTGAACTTGGTTCGGTGGCAACTGGGTGACAGTCAACTCAGCAAAAAGACAACTCGGCAAAAGACAACTCAGCGAAAAGACAACTTGGCGAAAGACAACTCGGCAAAAGATAGTTCAGCGAAAAGACAACTCAGCAAAAGACAACATGGCGAAAAGAAAACTCGGCGAAGAAACAACTTTGCGAAATACAACTCGGTGACATCCTTTACCAGTTAGGTAATAGATAGGTTCAAAGAGATTTTTTAATTATATTTAAATGATGTGATTTAAAATGTTGAAAATATATGCATATAATTGACAAACAAACTTTATTCTGCAGATGGAACAAACTCTATCTTACATTATCTGCAACCAAAATTGCTAATCCTTTATATAAATTGTATTGATTGTAATCGTATGATAACATTATTTAGAATACAAAAGGTGTGCGGCTTAAGGAATATCTTTACTCTCAAAGTATTGGGACTCTCATAAAGCAGGTGATTCTGTGGATTTTCCAGTGCCCTACTTTGTCATTTAAATATCATTAAAAAATCTCTTTGAACCTAACTATTACCTAACTAGTAAAGGATTTCACCGAGTTGTCTTTTTGCCAAATTGTCTTTCGCCGAGTAGTCTGTCGCCCAGTTGCCCCTCAATGGCTGAGCTTGTGTATTGATATGAATATTCATACTGAAGATAGTTTATGAATGCAGCAGAGAGGTCCATATTAAGATTCATAAAACTGAGTTCATATTTTCTTTGTTGTCTTTCAAGTTTTAATCTGGAAAAATCAATACTAGAAGTTGTTCAGTTTCCAAGCATTTATAATGAGTAGCGGAATCCTAATGATAAAAACCCTCATTATGCAGAAATCAACAAGTTGACTAATCAGTAAAATTTACAGATCAGTGGTCAGATTTATAAAACAGAAAAGAGGATTGAAATGTGCATGCATAACTTTCCATGCAAAATTCAGGATTTATAAAAGAAAACGTAAAGGGAGAACTTGCAATTATTTATGACAACTCTGACCCAGGTGTATACAACATAGCATGAAAAAGTGGGAAATGGCGACACCATTAACCAAACAGGAAACTGCAGCCAAACTACCTAAATGACAATGCATGTCCTGTATGTAATAATTTATACCACCACGCCATTATTATAACATGAATTGAAATGGCAATTATATTAAATTGCACTGTGTTGCTCCTCCCTACAAGCAGCAGTTGAAGCACGCAAAGCCAGCCCTGTGAGAGGGGCACTGTTGGATCCCAGTAACGGAGGAAAAACTTAGGGACTGTTTTGACTCTGTGGATTGGTACTCATTCAAAGAGTCCTAATCTGGATGAGTATGCTTTAGCCGTCACAGTCTTCATCAAGAAATGTATGGATGACTGGGTGCCCACAGAGTCTGTACGTGTATTTCCCAACCATAAGCCCTGGATGTATGCAGAAGTCTGCTGGCAGATCCGCGAGTGCAGCAGTCCATTTCACTCTGGAGATATGCAGTCATACAAAAAGAGCAGGTGTGATCTCTGGAAAGCCATTAAACACACAAAGCGCCATAAGCCTACAAACTGGACTCTCAGTTTACCAGCACAGCAGATACTCTCACTTGTCGCAAGGCATGGCATCCGGAAAACTACAGATTACCAACCCCGGACACACATGGCTACAACTACCACTGCTTCAGTCACAGACCAGCTGAACATGTTTTTCACCCACTTTGAGATCGCTAACTTGGACAGATCTGTGCAACTTCCTGCAGAGCCGCAAGACTCTGGCCTGAGGAACTCTGAGGATGAAGTGAGGAGGACTTTCTCCTTAGTCAGCATCCAGAAAGCAGCCAGTCCAGATGGAGTTTCAGGTTGCATTTTAAAAACACACTGCAATCAGCTAGCTGCAGTCTTTACGGATATTCTTAACACATCTTTAAGAGTTTTATCTGTCCCCACTTGCTTCAAGAACACAACCAGTAGCACTTACTCCCATAGAAATGAAGTGCTTTGAGAGCCTGGTGCTGGAACACATTAAGAACATAATCCCTGACAGTTTGGACTCCCTCCCATTTACTTACCATTGCAGCAGGTCCACTGAGGATGCCATTTCTGTGGCACTTCACACTACTGTGTCTCACAGAGAGAACAAGAACTATTATGCCAGGCTTCTGTTTGTGGACTACAAAACTGCATTTAACACTGTCATCCTATCGCAGCTCATCCCTAAAGTCCTGGATCTGGGGCTGAGCTCTTCTGTGTGCAATTGGGACCTGGACGTCCTCACTGGCAGACCTTAATATATGCATATTGGTGGAAAAACCTCATCCACCATCATCATTAAAACTGGCACCCCACAGGGCAGTGTGCTAAGTCCCCTGTTTTACTCTCTCTTCACCTATGACTGCATGGCTAAGTACAGCTCTAATACCATCCTCAAGTTTGCTGATGACACCACTGTCCTGGTACAGCAACTGCTCAGTTCAGGATTGCAGAGCTCTGCAGCACATGGTGAAAACAGCACAGCAGATCACAGGCACACAGCTCCTTGCGATCCATGACATCCACACCGCACGCTGTCTCAGGAAGGTAAACAGTATCAGATGGGACTCCAGCCATTCTGCACTGCCACTTTTCATTGCCCTTCCATTTAGGAAGTGTCTAAAGTCCATCCGAAGATGCACCTTCAAATTCAAGAACAGTTTTTACCCAAGTGCAATTAGACTCGTGAATATTTTGTCTCTAATGTCCCGAGTATGACGTTAAACTGCATCTGGCCCTGCAAGCTGTCCTCCAACTTGCTGGGAAATCATGGGGGTTGGTGGCAGGATTAGCACTCCAGCTACAGTAAAAAAAACTTCACACAGCTGTGAGACGACAAAAAGGACTCCTTTTTGCTCTCCGCAGTAGTAGCTCTGCTGCAGCCGCCCATAGAAAGCCTGCTCACATCATGAAGGGAATGGGGAAAAGTCCTCGGAAGCCCCATACCTGGGAGAGTCGAAACTGCCAGAGAGCCAATCAGGTCAGGTCTGTTGGGGATCAGAACTGGTGTGGTGCTGAGGCCCGCTACACAGCAGCACTTGGGTCCCAATTTGAGGCGGCCCATCTGGGTAGGTGTGTGGATGATCATCTTCTTCTGCTGTCAGAGGAGCTGCGTAAACTCCGCATTTCAGTGGCAGCACTCTCTGAGGTGCACAGACCTGGGACTAGCCAGATCTCTGCAGGTGGATACACCTTTTATTGGTCTGGTCACTCTGATGGCTGTCATACTCAGAGAGTAGCTGTTGCTGTAGAAGATTGACTTCTTTCGATGGTGTCCTATGTCACTTCTTTCAACGAGCGTATTATGAGACTCAGATTACGGCACTCCCTGGGTGCCTTATCTGTTGTCTTGTTGTATTCTCCAACCACAGGGAGTGATTTCTTGGTAAGGGAGACATTGTATTCACACAGTGGTTGATGGGTGCCCATGAGGTGACACTCCTCTGGTCATGGGTGACTTCAATGCAACCACTGGCACTGACAGGGCTGGCTATGAGAATTGTCTTGGTCCCCATGGGTCTGGTGGTGACCATGATGAAAGTGGCTCCATGTTCCTTGACTTTGCAAATGGTCAGGGTCAGCGGATTGCTGTATCCTGGTTCCACCATCCTGAGCCACATTGTTGGACTTGGTATTCCAATACTGGTGGTGCGGTGAAGAAGATCAATAACATCCTCATGGTCAGATGCTGGAGGCTTTTGCAGAACTGCAGGGTCTACAGAAGTACCCAGTTTGTGAATTCTGACCACAAACTTGTTGTTGCTACTCTGAAGATCCAGCTTAGGTCCAGTAGGTTATCACCTATTAGGAAAATGAGCCTGGACTTGGCCAGACTCCAAGACCGAGCTGTTTCTAACGAGTTTGCACACAGTTTGTGTGAGGAACTTGTGGATTTGGGTGCGACTGCTGATCGTAAAGTGATGTGGGAGACCTTCCGTAACAAGACCCTGAAGGTTGCTGAGGGTTGGGTTGGTGTTACCGGTGTTCCCAGAAGGAGGTGTTTCATCTCGCAAGGCACCCCGGATATCATCGAGAGGAGTCACAGCGCATGGCTTGATGGCAACTCTGGTCTGTACCGGGAACTGAGAAGGATGGCTGCAAGGGCTTTGAGGGCAGATAAAGAGGCGTTTGTTAGAGGAATCTTTGAGCAAGTGACACACCATCTGTGGTCTAGCGACCCACGTCCTGCTTACAGAGGAATCTAAGCATTACGCACATCCAAATCTGTTCCTCTGAGAGTCGCTGTCAGGGCGGCCGATGGAACGGTCCTTACGGATGACACTGCAGTTGTGACCCACTGGGCTGGCTACTTTGAGCAGCTGTTCAAAGCTGATCCTCCGGCTAGGATGTTGGATATCTCTAGGTCCACGGTTCTTGAGGCTGATCCTCCAATTAGCTGTGAACCATCCAATCTTACTGAGATTGCACAGGTGGTGAACCAGCTGAGGGGAGGCAAGGCTGCAGGGATCTGTGGTATCTGAGGTGAACTTCTCCAGGCTGGTGGTATGGCTGTCCTCCTGGCATTGCAAGCAATTTTTGCTTCCATTTGGAAGACTGGGATCATCCCATCTCACTGGAAAATGGGACTTGTCATCCCAATTTGGAAAGGGAAGGATGATCGCGTGGATTGTGACAACTACAGAGGGATAACACTGCTCTCGGTACCAGGTAAGGTCCTTGCTAGGGTCATCCTCAATAGGATCCGTGGTCACTTGCTCACCTACAAGCGACCATAGCAGTCTGGTTTACACCTAAGAAGTCTACTATATACGCATTCTGGCACTGAGGGTTCTCATGGAGCACAAACGCGAATATCAGCAGAGTTCTTTTGCAGCCTTTGTTGATTTTTGTAAAGTGTTTGACTCAGTTGATCAAGCTGCCCTGTGGGACATCCTGAGGATTCACGGGATCCCCTCAAGGTTGCTGGATATCATGACCAGCCTGTGAGGGAGGGTCAGTTACGGCACTATGGTCATGTTGTGTGATTCCCTGAGGGTGATCCAGCTCGCAGGATCCTCATTGTTGGTTCCCAAGTGATTGGACCAGGCCAAGGGGTTGCCCACGTAACACCTGGCTACAGCAGATTGAAAGTAATTTCCGGAGGGTGGGATTGTACCGCGTGTCTGTCCTGGAGGTTGCCAACTGGGATCCTGAGCTGTTTCGTCATGTGGTGGGTGCATGTTCCCCAGCTTGACTTGACTTGACTTGTCTGTTCCCTGTGTGTGGAGGCACATGCAAGTAAGAATTACTTGTACTTGTACACATGACAATAAAGAATTGAATTGAATTGACTATTTCAGTTCTCTTTTATTAGGGTTAATGCTGTGTATTTGCACTGAAACATGTTTTTATTTTTACATTAGTTTATATAAGCCTACCTGTTGTCACTTCTCAGGATTAGAAACCAGAGTGCAGTAAAAACCCAAGCATGATTCACTCCCTGTGTAAAGAAAATTCAAAATATCATACTTATAGCCTATTTATATCTTAATAGTTTGACACAGTATGGATTGTTTGCCGCTGCTTGAAAATATACAAATGGACATACTCAAAAGGAATGAGCTTTAACAGACAGATATGATGTTTTTTGCTCATGATGATGAATGGCTTTTGAGCCAATCTATTTGCTTCAGTTTTTCTAAAGTAATTATGGCAATTGACATCATTCACACCAATAATTGTACCTAGCGAGATTGAAGCTGTTTATGTTAGGCTAAGATGAGACTGACAAATGTCATGACTTAGAGGCCTAGGTCACCCAAAGATTAATTTATTCTGAGACAAAGTATATTTGCCACACAATATAAAATTAATTATTATTATTATTACCGTATTAACTTGCTGAGGGTATTATATGTGATGTCAAGCTTGTTGATAAAGTAACTGGCTGAACCCACAGTTTATCATATGGCCTATACTATTCATTTTAATAGCAATCATGTGTTTACATGTGCCAGGTGATAGCGGTTACCCAATCAAGCATATTATGCCTTTATCCAACCTTGTGCTTCAGTGATGTGCAGAGTGCACCATTGCACTCCTCAAATTCAAGCAAGAGGTAGGTGGCAGTGTCTTGATACATCAAGTGGGAGGCTACTGCACTAGGTCCACAGAATCTCAATTGCATACAAATAAGGTTTATTAGCATAGTTCATATATAACTGCTTCAGAGTGGCAACCAGACAATGTTCCAGGTGCATTTACTTATGCAAATTTAAAAAATGATTGTGATTTTTAAAGAGTAACTTCCACATACATGTGTGTAAAATTGTTATTTTGACATATGCATATTTGCATACTTTCTTCCAGTCAGCAAATAGTTGTAAGGTGTAACTACATTCAAGATGGCACATTATACTTTTCCATTATAGGACTGGTTGGCACTAATTAACTATAAAATTCTGCCTCAAATATTAAGGTAATTTACTCAAAAATAAATATAATTTGAAGGAATATTCCACCATAAAATTGTAATTTTTAATAACCATGTTTCCGATAGAATGGGAGCATTTGGTGCCCAGTGGTGGACAACAGCAAGCAATATCCAAAATGTCTATTAAAAAATCTCACATTAAATAGCCATCCTCTGGTCTCTCCACATATGTTCTATGGGGTTTAAGTCTGGGATTTTAGTAAGCCACTCAGGCATAGTCAGAAATTTCTCTAGGCCAATCCAGCATTGTCTTGGCTGTATGATTTAGGTCATTGCCATTTCAAAAATTGAACAGTCAGTCTAGTCTGTGATTGCATGCACTCTGCAGTAAGTTTTCTGTAAGAACTTCTCCATATTTAGATACATTCATCCTTCTCTCAATTCTGACCAGACTGCCTGAACCTCCACTGAGGACCACTCCCATAGTGTGGTGCTTTACCATAGAGATATTATTAGGCATGTGATGAGCAGTGCCTGGACTTTGCAAGAATTCTATTTTTGTTTCATTAGGCCAGAGAACCATTTTCTTCATGCATGTCATATGCCTTTCACTCAAATGTGGCTTCCATCGAGCCACTTTACCATAAATGCCTGATTGATGGAACACTGCTGAGATGGCCTTCCTTCCAACAGGTTCCCTTATCTCAGTAGAGAACTTCTGAAGCTCTGTTAGAGTGAACAATAGGTTCTTGGTTACCTTCTTAACCAATGCTTTTCTTGCCTGGTTACACAGCTTGGCTAGATGGTCAATTCTTGGAAGAGTCCTGGTGGTTCTAGACATCTTTCATTTCACAATTATTGTGGTCACTGTGCTTCTAGGAACACTTAAAGATTTTGAAATGGTTTAATACCCTTACTTTGCTCTGTTCCTCAACAGTTTTATCACTGGTGTCTACAGAGAGTTCTTTAGACTTAACTGCTTGTTTTTTATCCTAATATGCAGTTGTGGTGCCCTATGCAATGGTACCATTGCACAGTTTCAGGTTCAAGGCACTGGGGGTTTAAGCATATGACCAGGGGATGGCACAATGGAGACATGGATAACAATGACTGTTAAAAAAAAAATGCAGAATTCTGCTTTAATCCAGAGGTGCCAGTTACTTTTTACAGTAATGTTTTGCTAATACATACTGTATAAAATGCAAGAACATTTATATATATACAAGTGGTACCTTGATATACATCCTTAATCCATTCCAGATCCTTTGACTTATACCAAACAGGACGTATACCAAACAAATTTTTCCCGTAAGAACTAAAGGGAAAATGATTGATCCGTTCCCATGAAAAAAAAATCCTATTGTTATTGGCATATTATACATTAATGGGGTTGTATAAAATAATTTAAACACTACTTACTACTAATATACATAAATACAAAAGCAATTAGATGAAATAAATGAAAATTTAACCTCACTTTACTTTTTAATAATGTCTTTGTTTTTCACAATCGTAGATACCGTCATTCTTGGCAAATGGTATGCAGCAGCCATGTCCCGGATACGCATGCCACCTTCATACTTTTCAACAATCAATTAAATATGCGAAAAAACACAAAATCACGTGAAAATTCACATAGTTATTGCGCGGGTTGTTCACTGAATGCTAGCAACTGGCATACTGATGCTCGTGGGCAGTCATGGCTTTGTCTCGAGAGAGGTAAACAAGGGTAGCACGCGGGTTGTTCACTGAATGCTACCAACCAGCATACTGACGCTCATGGGCAGTCGTGGCTTTGTCTCAAGAGAGGAAAAACAAGGGTAGCACGCAGTGTTCTAGCACGCGAGTCGTATTCCAAACAAAGGTCGTATACCAAGTTGGACTTATTCCAAAGCGGACATATACCGAGGTACCACTGTATATATATATATATATATATATATATATATATATATATATATATATGTTCAAATTAATGCAATGGATACTACTGTTGCCATCGTGAATATTTAGATATTTATTTACCTTTTTAGAGTCATGGATTTTTTGTTTCTTGAGTTTTTATATTCTTCGTTTTAAGTTTTGGAATTTAGAAACTAATGATTTCACTACATATTGTACGGTATGTACTTGTATGTGACAAATTTTTATTCATTTTGATATGGAAACCATGCATTTTATTTATGAAACATAATTATCATATATATAATGACTCATAAACTGCATATTATACTTCAAAAAACAAGTAAAATCTGATTAGACATTTCTAATAATACTATTTTTATTGCATTGTTGTGACTTTTGTCAAGAAATGTTCTTTAAAGTGTTTCATAGAATAAAGGTTTCATGAAGAAGACAGCAGGTTTGATCAATTGATGCATGAGAATCATAACAATTAAGATTTTACAAAAGCTTTATAAATCTGCTCAGATTTTCTTTTGCTTTTCTAACAGTACATCATCTCTGGATCACTCTCTGTTGCTGCTACAAAAAAACCTACTCCTTGTTTGGTGAGTGTAAGATTTCTTGCAAAGCTGTTTAATTTTATTTTTTTGTTCTCCTCATTCTTCCAATGCACTTTAATTTTGGTATTTTTTTATTTAATTTATTATTTTGATACTGTGCCATAGTATTACAGTGGTTAGTCTAGCAGATAAACTAGGTTCAAAATGTTAGCCCCTGCAGTTTATTCACTCTTGACATGCCTGCATGGGTTTTCTTGATTATTCCAAAAGCATGGGTGTATAAGAGTTACCATGTAATGTACTATTGCTCCATATCATTGGCTTCTACTTTCTCGATAATGATCTCCATTTAGGCTTTACACTCTTAAAAATAAAGGTGCCAGAGCAGTTCTTCAGAGTGATTCCACAAGAAGGTTAAAGAAAGAACCTTTATTTATTTAGGTCCATAACAGGTAATGTAATGGGTAGAAGATAACAGTTTTATGAAATATGAATAGGTTCCTAATTTTAAAAGGACTTTTACTACTCTCTCGTAGCATTAAGTAAATTGAATCAGTACAATAATTGAAATCCAGAACACCATCTGTTTAAAGTTTACTTTGAGCATTTTAAGGTAAACTAGTAAACTTGTTGGAATGTGGTAGCAGCCTCCCACATAATGCTGTGGAAATTAAGGTGCTTTTACAAAGAGGGCAAATATAAATATTGTGGTTAAAATGAGGTACTTTGGGTCCCAGAAGAAGTACTTGGGCACTAACCTGTTCATCCCTTTATAGTATAGCCCCATAAATAAAACAAAAAGGAATGATATGTGTGCTTCTGTAATAAATAATAGCAAACAAATTAGCCAGTACTTTCTGGCAAATGTCTACAAAGATATTCGGAGCTCTGTTATTTGGCTCAGTCGAGTCAAAACTGACTGCCTCTCTCCACCAGCAGAGGGCTTTAAGACTGGAAGACTGAAAGAGGAAGAGTCAATTGCCCTCAGTGGGTGTCTGCATTGGAAAAGAAAAAGAGAAGGTTAGCATGAGCACTCCCTCTCTGTTTAAGACAAGCCCAGAGGATGTATATATGTATATGTATTATATGTACTGTATATAGTTTAGTAACTGTTCTTTTAAAGAAAAATAATGTACATTGGTGTAAAAATAACAACAAAGCAACTGCCACATAGTAAAATGACCAGATCGTCACCACAGAAAACCGGAAAAAGATCAGCATAGAAAGTAAGGGTTTGTACGGATTTCAGAGCCACCATGAATGATAATGATAATTAAATGCATATACAAATGATAATAAAATGATCAATGTCACTTATTAATTTTCCAGATAAGGTCAGATGTTATCCTTGCCATCTGACCTTACCATCGGACTCATCTTTAGAGGCTTACAATATGATGTATGTATTGTATATGTTTCTACTAATTATATACAGGTGCAATCCCATTATAATGAAACTCAAGGGACCATAAAATTATTTCGTTGAAATGGAAATTTCGTTAAAATGAATATCGGAAAAATGCGTATAGTATTGTGACCAGGAATGCAGACGATTCACCATGTTTAATGGCAGTGGTGCAAGGACATCTCTGTAGGTGCTCAGCTACATCTGGTAAACAGTAAACCAAGGGCAAATCAATTGGTTGTCCTCTGTGGGATCAGGGCTACCACATAACATGCTTGCCGCACAATGTTTAACATTTAACACTGGGCTTTGATCTGCTGTTCCTCACATTCTCCTTGATCTGTCTTCTCCAGACTGTGTCTACCACAGCGGTGATTCCAATCTGCTGGGGTTTTTCTAATCTGAAGTTGGGAGTTAAAGCAGGACAACTGCTCATGCCGCGGCTCCTAACAGCTCCTATTTTGAATGAAGTCTTGACACTGTACCTGCCTTCTCTATACAGTAATAAAGTACCTGTATTTTCCTTGGAAACTTGGACTCACCTTTTTGTCTCTTGTGCAACTCTGTTACCTAATATTTATAATACCTGTTTAGAAAAACAGCGCTTTTTAAACAGCAAAAAATATTTTATTTGACAATGAGACATAAGATGTTACTTTTTGTACAGAATTACAGGTACAAAAATACAGAATGAAAATGAGATGTTAGATGCAATTTTTTAAATAGAAATACTGGTATGAATACAGAGTGAAAACAAGACATTAGATATCATTTTTTATAGAAATACAGGTATGAAAATACAGAATGAAAACGAGATTTTAGATGGGTTTTTTAATAGAAATACAGGTATGAATGCAGAATGAAAATGATACATTAGATGTATTTTTTATAGAAAATCAGGTATGAATATAAAATGAAAACGAGATGTTAGATGTAATTTTTTTTCAAATAGAAATACAGGTATTAATACAGAATGAAGATAAGATGTTAAAAGTAACTTTTTTAAACAGAAATTTAAAAATTCAGAATGAAAACGAGTTGTTAGATGGAGATGAATGCATAATGCCGAAATGCTTTTGCCACATGATTTTTCTTGATTCAACTTTGTTAAATTTTCTTTCAGCGTAAACTGACACTGTTTCTCACTTTTTTTTTTTTTTTGTTCATCTCAAAGAACACTTTGAGAAGTGCTATGAAACTCGAACTTTACAGTATCTGCACACAACACCACCCGGACACTCAGTGGAGCACTGACTCACAGTTTGGCTGTGTGTATGATGTTGTGCCTACATGCTCACTGAGATTGCCTGTGACGGGAAACTTCGCAACAGACTGTATTTTTTGCATCGCATTTTTATCTTTGGTGGCCATTTTTGGTCGAAAAAACATTCATTATACTGAGATTTACATTTCATTAAAACTAGATTCACTTAACATGATGTTCTATGAACATTTGTCTGGGCCTACAAAAAATATTCGTTATTCTAAAAATTTTGTTACTTCAGTATTTGCTATAATGGGATTTATCCTGGATCTATGCTATGTGAGCTTGTATTAATATATTTTGTGTTGTTTATTCATTATTATTCTTACCTAATTTAATTTGTTTTACTTTTCTTGTTACTATTTCTTTGACATCTTGAAAAGTAGTTAGAGCTACATCCTTGGTATAAAAATATTTTAGAAATATATACCATTGTAGTTGTAGATTACTTCTTGTACCCTTTGAAGATATCATGCTTTTCCAATAACGATTACTCTGCCTAGTTTATTATCTATTCCATCATATGTTACTCTTGATAATCATAGGTTGATACATACACACACTAGATACTCTATGTTTAAATTCCATCATTCATTTCTGCAGAAGAAAATTTCCTCATGTTTGAGGACACCTGGAGGTAAAAGTTAGCAATCTGAACAACGGTAAAAATGTGTACTAGAAAAGTGTACTTTTTAATTTGTTTAATCCTTTCAGGAACAAATGTGCAGCGCTTCTGTTGAAAGAGTATGTGGTGTTGTGTAATGCAGCAATGTAACTGACTGCCACTACATGCTCAGGTTATACAGCAAGAAGAGGCTTAGAATCACAATTTTGTTTAGTATTTTTACAGAGGTCATTAGATTTACAAGAGATTACAGATAATTTAAGGAAAATATTTAAGTGTTTAAGAATTATTTCTTAAATAACCAACTTCCTTTTCTGTTTTAGTTAAAATTACATGCCTTGCACAGGGCCCCAGTCAATTGAAGGGACAATTCCTGAACACAAACATACTCACGCTCATGCAATATTCAGTTTGAAAGAGTCAATTAACTTTACTGCATAACTTTGGATATAAGGGAATAAAACTAGATTATGCAGAGGAACACCCTCTCAAATCAGGGAGAACACGAAATTTCCAAATGGACAAAATTCATTTGTGGGATTCGAACATAGAATAATGGGCTGGCCACTGCTTTATCAAACAGTAAATAATTAAACAGCAAGATAGTTTTTAAGTTGGCAGTGTTTGCAATTGTTTAGGTTAATCTTAAAGTTGCTGTTTCCATCATTATGTGGAAGACGTATAAGAGAAAAATGGCAAAACAATGAACTGTACTAAATATCTAATTTGTTGATCTTAAATACACACATTAAAGACATGTTGACTCAACAGAAAAAGAACAAGAAAGGGCGTTCAATTGAATTTAAGCAATGGTGCTCTTTTAACAGCACAAATTGGCTACATAAGTTGCTGGAGGGAAAGAAAATCAAAAACTGTGTTAAAAATGGCTGTTTTATATGATTGCAGATGAAAGGAGCTTTATCCATGAATATCATCAGTGCAATTTTCACCATCCTGGGAATATGCATGTACTCATTGGATATACCATTTTATTATGGTTTTATGGAATGTGATGGTTCAAACTGTGTACCAGCATTGATACAGGTAATTTGTTGATACTTGTTAGCTTTACTTTTTAATTAATTTTAATGAATAACTTGGTAATGTGGATAATCTTGATAGAGTAGGATTTGGAGTTAAATGGCAAAAGAATTAAAAAAAAATGGCATCAAAAATTTCTAAGTGAAGGACATTAATAATTACAAAAAATAATAAACTTATAAATAACAAAGTTTTTTCTGAAAATTAGATATATGAAATATGTAAAAATAAAGATATATTCTAGTATCTCCAAGCTGTACATTCAACGTGCCATTCTCCTGCCCTTGGCCACCTCCTAGTAGACCATGCCTAGTTATCTCCAGTGGTAGACAACCAGGAAGTATTTCTATTGGCATGAACAACCTCATTTAACTCCTATGAAGAAAGGAGCAAAAGCTCTACCACAAAATTCAATGTCATTTCTAAGTCTGTCATCCTTTAAAGAGTACTGTACTGCCAAGTACCTTATTGGGAATGACACATTTAGCTGCATATTCGTCATCATGTATTTCTGTCTGTCTGACCACATTAAACATTTGGTTTCCAGCTAGCCAATTTCAGTAAAATTTGAAATTGTCATGAAGTTTAGTGATGAATAAAATAATTTGCAAAAAATTGAATTTGCATAGCAACTTAGCAACAAAGTGTTTGCTTCTATATAGATTTGCCATTAAAACAAGAAGAAAAGCGTTTAGTTTTGTCTGGAAGGATTTACATGCATTAATTCTGCATACAACTGCCTATCATTTACTGTTAAGATCTGCGATAGGGAAAAATCACCTGACTCATTTCTTGTATGTAAACATTTTGTTAGGATACCAGTTGTGTTCTAGTTGTGGTATGATCCCCACTTTGCCATTCATGATGATAACATTGACAATCACAGTTCTAAAGAAGCATCAGAGATAGAAAAAAACCTCAAAGCTCTATAGTGAATAGAACATGCATTTCTTCAGTTTCTTCTATAGGAATCAAAAGACAAGAGAGGGCAGTTGCAAGGCTTTCCGTGTAGTGAGATTTTCCTTTGCAAAAAACACATTAAGGAGCAAGATGGTACATTTTAGTGTGTCTTTGTGTGGAAAATATTCAGCATGTCACATTTCCAAGGTGTTGTGAATTAGGGGCATAAATGGAATTGATTTTATTGGTAAGTGACAGATAACATACATTTCACAGATATAGAAAAGAAACACAGGTAAAGTGTGACTGAAGCTTTAGGGAGCAGTTTTCCTTGTTTTACACCACCAAAAAACCCTAAAACTTCCAAAAAAAATCTTTCTAGTGAGTTTTGCCTTTCATAAATACCAATTACTTTTGGAAGGAGATCTAGTTCCAGTTTTAAGAAACTGTAAGCTACTTGAAACTATGCTGTTTTGCTCATCACTATCCATCCCATTTATCTAGGGCAGGTTTAAAGAATATCATTTAATTCTCTCACATTTCACTTTTCTTCTATCCTGTCACCTTCTGCCTGTGTTCTTCAACTACTTATCACATTTACAGTTTTCTTCTAATGCCACCTCTAACTCAGCATTCCATACTCATATCTGCTTTTATCTCAGAAATCTCTTTGTACAACCATAGGTTTCTGCCATTTTCAGACACACATTCTTCATTGCTTCCCTCTTAACTATTCACACATGGTGCGTTAGCAAACACAAGCCATATATGATCTTGGTTCCTAACTACATGACTTTGTAAAATGGTATTAAAAATGCATTTGAGTATTCTCCTTCAAATATTTTTATGACCAGATTTTTATTGAGGTTGGTAGAAGAGATGCAGGATTTTTAGAAATTAATATTCAATAACTTTGTCCAAACTATCAAAAAGAGAAAGAGGAAAAGAAACAATGAAATAAGAAGTGGATTCCTGCCCACTGAAAACCCCCTGCTCGCTCATTTCACCACCTCTTACGATGGCCCTGAAGATCTGGTGCTGGAATTTAAATGGAAAGACAATACCTGGATATGCTAAGGATAGGAGTAAAATCCAAATATCTAGCAAGAAGATTAAGATAGACAGTGGTGACGAGGATCACAAGACACCTATCCCTTTGCTAAATGGTTGTTAATGGTATACAGTAGTTATTAATGTCAAGAATGGAAGACTCATTATTCCATGCAGCTGTCACTTCATGTAAAATAAGATTGAGGAGAGGTGTTTTCCATTGGTGAAAAGTAGGAGAATCAGCAGATTTTCAGCTAAAGGCTAGAATTAACTTGCCAACAATTGTGTGCACAGAAAATAACTTCAGCTGGAGTGGAGAGAGAAAAATAAATATTAGAGGTACCATAGAAAATGGATTTGAGGATGAAAAGTAATGATGATAGAAAAGGAAGCCAAGAGGAAATTTAGAAAAAGATAAGCAAAATGAAGAAGCCAATGGATGTTACAATACAATACAATTTATTTTTGCATAGCATACACGGAGTGCCGTGATGGGCTTTAACCGGCCCTGCCTTATGACAGCCCCCCAGCCTTGACTCGCTAAGAAGACAAGGAAAAACTTCCAAATAAACCCTAGTAGGGAAAAAAAATGGAAGAAACCTGGGGAAAGGCAGTTCAAAGAGAGACCTCTTTCCAGATAGGCTGGGCGTGCAATGGGTGTCAAAAAAGGGGGTAAACACAATACAATATACAGAACAGATCACAAGTAATCCTCAATACAATTTAATAGTGCAATAGAAATATTACAAATACAGAGCAGAATTCAACAATAGATTATATTACATAATACGATTTGGATTTGTTCAAAGTCCTCAAAGCTGCCTCCCTCTATTGGCCATTCCACATCTTAGGCAGGTAAAACAATTTGGCATTTAGGCAGTGGCACCAAGTGGCATATTTGAGTACCAACAAGAGAAACAGAATAGGTGAGGGTTAGTAACAAATTATAATTATCATATTACTTATGTTTTAGTGTTAACGACTAACAACAGAGATGCAGTATGTACAGTTAATCAGCAGCTAAACTGAAGTAGTGAGTCTTCAGCTGGGATTTAAAAGCTGAGACCGAAGGGGCATCTCTTATGGTAGCAGGCAGAGCATTCCACAGTTTAGGGGCCCTGTAACTAAAAGCTTTTCCTCCCACTGTTATTTTATTAATC
>JANRMT010062854.1:33762931-33804556 GCA_026402145.1 Polypterus bichir lapradei
TATATATATATATATATATATATATATATATATATATATATATATATTAATCGAGGGCTTAGGATGTGAAAAGCGTAATGTGACCCAAGAATTGAAGTAGTGGGCTACCTCATCCATGTAATAGGTTCCTTCTCACCTGCCTGACAGGAAAAGAATGGCAGCACAGGTACGTGGCATAAGTGACAGTAAAAGAACAATGAGACATCTATTGACAGTGGAATACATTGCGCAAGCCATCAGATTGTTGACACAAACGTAAGACACACATTCTGTGTACAAAAGAAAGTCATAGCCGACCCAAGAATTGGTGGTGAGGGCTACCTCTACTACATAATTGGGCTTTGGGTCCCTCTCAGAGCAAGCTGCAGTGCGGTCATGCAGCATAGTGGACATGAACAAAACAGCAGCACTGTCATGCAATGAGGCCCATTGCTCATTGTTTTAATTGCAAAAACAAGTCTTACATACCAAGCACTAAAGACTTGATGATTCACACCTTTAGGGTATGAAAAACTGTGTCACCCTCAGCAGGGTAACCTGGGGGGGGTTGTTTCATAAGATGTGGATGAACCACCTTTCTTCAAGGACCAGAGGTCAGAGTGTTACTAGTTTTCATTACATTTGTTGCATTATTTTGAGTAGCAGCTGGAAGCCAGGAACCTTCCCTGAACAAAACCTGTCACATGAAGGCGTTTACTGACAACCACTTACATTTTAACAAAATGCATTTGGACTGTGGAGTAAAATGCCCTGTGTATATCCAAATTAGAGTTGAAGCACTCTGAGACAGCAACTCTGCCCACAGCGCTCCATAAGCCACAGGGCTTAAACACTGCCATTATATGAATTAACAGAATCTACATTTTAAATTCCACTTACGTATATTGTTAATGACGCATCTCATCTTCAATGCTATATGTCTTTGGTAGATCATTACCTATAATGAATAATGAAATATTGTAGAATTGTCTCATCAGGTTTCAGCATAAGCCTGGGCCACTTGCCTCTTCTAATAATGTCACTGGATGAGAAATTACCATTATATAATTCCTTGGCAATTAATCAGCCTTTATACCTGACTAATCATTTAGCTTTTCTGTGTACTATGATAAAGTTAGGTTTACTTATATAATTATGGCTAAAGATAAGTAATGCATATAGAGGTGGGGTATGTACTCATACATGAATTACAATTACATTTACTGCATTGCATTATGAATGTTGCGTATGGTTAATGTATTTCTTTTATTTTTTTCTGTAGCCTGTGGTTATCATTCAGAACCCAGTAAATGCTGCCTTCCAGGTGCCAAACATCCAGGCAGTTACCGTCCCTGAAACTCAGAATCCATTTGTTTCATCATCTTGTACTTCACCAAACATAAAATAACATATACAACAAACTTCTTGGAATGCCAGGGCCCTACAAGTAATTCAGCGGTGCATCTGTTGAGTGAAAAGTGGTAAAAAGGATTTTAGACAAAAACAGTACAATCTTCTTAGTGTCTTATTTCTGTTATAAAATTAATGTACAAAGATATTTCTTGAATATTTAATTGGAGGTCAAATCTGCAAAAAGGAAAAAAAAATGGCTGTTCCTTTTAAGGAAAATCAATTGCTTTATAATCGACAAAACTGCAATGATACTTTTTATCTACTATTATTAAGTCTGTTTTCTCTTTTGGTTTTATTTGTTAAAATCTTAATAATAAGAACAAAAACTGTCTGAACAACATTGTTAAAATTACCAGTAAAATTACTAGCTTGCAGCAGCCCACTCTTACTGTGCTGTATCACAAAGAAATTTGAAAGAAGGCTAAATCATTTCTGTCAAATTGCAGCTATCCCTGCTTTCCTAAGTTTGATTTGTAGCCACCCACTTGCAGATTTAGATTCCCAAAAGTGAAGAGCAACAGATTTAAGAACTCTTTTACCCCAGAACTATGTGCTTGTTGATTCTGGCAGTTCTACAGATTCTAGTGAGTTCTGAGTTATTGCTGTGTATTGTTCATTATTTCTTTTACTACAAGTAGAAATCTTATGGGTGTGTGTACTGATTGTAACAATTGTCATATGTTGTATCTTGGCTTATTTTCTTATATCTGTGTAACAATGTCTTATGTTTTGTAAATTCCTGCATTAAAAAAATCACTTTATTCCCGTTTTTAAAATAATTTGTTTTTATATAGTGTTATCCTTTTCTTATATAGTTAAAAGCTCATAACCACTGTATTTGTGTTATATGTAGACGTATGAAAGTTGCGCATCACAAAACCTGAAAAAGAAAAATAAAGTGAAAATAATTATAAACTATAACCACAAGATAAGGTTTCAATATCGCCTGAAGCTTACAATCTCAGTCACTTTCCCAATCTGAAATGTCCCATATTAACTTGTACAATACGGTATATTAAGTAAAACAATTCTGTATTAATAAATGAAACTTTCAGATGTTTGTACAGTGATGGATTTTGTGAAACCTTATTCTATGTGTATTATCAAAACCTGCGCCTTGGCCTTTTATTCATACTTACTGTTAGAGAGTTTTAAAGTTTAAACTTTACTGAGATGTCCCTCTGAGCCACACCAGGAAGTAGGAAATGTAAGAATGAAAAGGGAACATTGTGAGGTATTTTCTTTTCTTTTCTTATCTGTGTAATTGTATGATAATGTCTATTTATTACTAACTGCAAATATTCTTGTTATGACTACACCAGTGTTTCCCAACCCCAGTCAAGTGGACCCCCTGTGGCTGCAGGTTTTTGTTCCAACCAGATTCCTAATCAGTAACAACACCTGGTAGCACTGATCTCACTTAATTAGCTGGTATTTTTTTTCTTTTATTCTTCATTCAGAAAAGCACAGCAGTATAATTTTTACATTTATAAGACATCTTAAAAAATATTTCTGCTTTTGCTATAGATTTAAATGTGTAACTCTCTTTTGTTATTTCATTATATTTTGCCCTTTCTCTGTGCAGTTTTTCCCCTTTGTTGTATCTTATTAATGACAATTAAAAATGAGCAGCACAGACACACTGGCAAACAACACTGAATAATCAAAGGCTGCAAGTACTTTAGCATTATTCCCATACAACTGCTTGGTACATTTTAATATATATACTCAGCAGAAAAAGAAACGTCCCTTTTTCAGGACTGTGTATTTCAACAATAATGTTTTAAAAATCCAAATAACTTTACATATCTTCATTGTAAATTGTTTAAACAATGTTTTCCATGCATGTTCAATTAACCATAATCAATTAATTAACATGCACCTGTGGAATGGTCGTTAAGACCTTAACAGCTTACAGAAAGTAAGCAGTTAAGGTCACAGTTCTAAAAACGCAGGACACTAAAGAGACTTGTCTACCGACTGTGAAAAACACCCAAAGAAAGATGCCCAGGGTCCCTGCTCATCTGCGTGAACGTGCATTAGGCATGCTGCAGGGAGGCATGAGGACTGCTGATGTGGCTAGGGCAATAAATTGCCATGTCCACACTGTGAGACGCCTAAGACAGCGCTACAGGGAGACAGGAAGGACAGCTGATCATCCTCGCAGTGGAAGACCACGTGTAACAACACCTGCACAGGATCGGTACATCAGAATATCACACCTGCGTGACAGGTACAGGATGGCCACAACAACTGCCCGAGTCACACCAGGAACATACAATCCCTCCATCAGTGCTCAGACTGTCCGCAATAGGCTGAGAGAGGCTGGACTGAGGGCTTGCAGGCCTGTTGTAAGGCAGGTCCTTACCAGACATCACCAGCAACAACGCCGCCTATGGGCACAAACCCACCTTCGCTGGACCAGACAGGAGTGGCAAAAAGTGCGTGAGTTTATGCATGACAGCAATGTCAGTGTTCTGCCATGGCCAGCGAAGAGCCCAGATCTCAATCCCATTGAGCACGTCTGGGACCTGTTGGATCGCAGGGTGAGGGCTAGGGCCATTCCCCCCAGAAATGTCCAGGAACTTGCAGGTGCCTTGGTGGAAGAGTGGGGTAACATCTCACAGCAAGAACTGACAAATCTGGTCCAGTCCATGAGGAGGAGATGCACTGCAGTACTTCAAGCAGCTGGTGGCCACACCAGATACTGACTGGTACTTTTGATTTTGAGCCTCCCTTCATTCAGGGACACATTGTGAAACATTTTTAGTTTATGTCTTATGGTGTTGACTCTTTTAGTGTTCATACAAATATTTACACATTAAGTCTACTGAAAGTAAAAACAGTTGAAAGTCAGGGGACGTTTCTTTTTTTGCTGAGTATATATATATATTTTTTATCAAACTTAGTTTTCTTATTTCTATATTGTTCCCAAAACACAGAACATGGGAAATAACACATCACTTAATTAGCGCAGGGGTCCAATTAAAAGCAGAAGCTGGTTGGAAGAAAAACCTGCAGCCACAGAGGGGCCACAGGACAACACTGGACTACACGTTTCCTAGTTCTCCATATTTAAAAATGCTCTGAATAAATTACCTGTTTTTACTTTAGCCACCGCAGATTATTTTTCCTTAGTAATGTAAATATTTAAGTATAAAACCCTGTTTGCAAACATGGGTGATTTGAAAAGGCATCTGTCAGTAGTCATTATTCATATTGCTTCAGAGCTTACATTAAATGCATATACCCAACCCAGTTTGTACAGTTTGGTGTAACTGGAAGCTGAAGCCTATTCCAGAGCCCCAGGCACAAAGCAGAGACCAGTTCTGTATAAGCAATCCATCCACACTCACAAAAAGCCAATTTGGAATTGCCAACTTAACCTAACATGCATGGGATGTGGGAAGAAAGATGAAGTACCTTGAGGAAAACCAACAGAGACAAGGGGAGAAAAAACTACTCATTATAAAATATAGAGTGAGGTTTCACTGTAGGTAAGGCTACACTACCACCTTACAACTTAAACATAACTTCTCCTGAGTTGTACTCTACACATCATGATACATAAGAACATCCCATTAGCTTTCTTTATCACTTTTGCACACTATCTGGATTTAGAAAGTGATATGTCCACTATGACTCCCAGGCCCATCTCATAAGGAGTACTTTTGGGTTTCTGTAATGCCATTGTGTATTCAAGTCTAAAATTTCTACTTCCTGTGTGTAATGCTTTACATTTACTTACATTAAATTTCAATTGCCACAAATCTGCCGAAACCTGTATGCTGTCCATGCTCCTTTGTAATAATTTAGCTTATTCTGCACCATATGTCCTTCCACTTAGTTTGGTATCATCTGAAACCTTAGTCAGCTTGTTGTATTTATTCCTATTCATATAATTTATACATTAAAAACAGCAGCAACCACAGCAATGACCCCTAAGGCACACAACGTTTAACATCAACTAATTCAGATTTCAAGTTCCATCTCACCATAACCCTTTCTTTCTTGTTTTTAAAACAATTTTTCAACCCTCTACATCCTACACCCGAATTCCTACTTCTTTTAGTTTGATGTCCAATGTCTCATGTGCTAACCTTATCAAATGCCTTCTGAAAATCAAGATAAATCATTATTTGCATTTCTCTAATAATATGCTTTTGTTGCTTCCTCATAGAACTACAGCATATTAGTTGAACATGACCTCCCTCATTTGAACACATTTTAACTGTTTACTTTACTCCTTGTTCCTGCCATACGATGCTCAATCTTTTCCTTAATAATTCCTTCCATTAATTTACCTAAGGCGCGTAATCAGTTTACTGTACTATAGTTACTTGGATCTGCCTGGTCATGCTTTTTTTAATAATGGTTTAATATTTGATATTTTCCAGTCCTTTGTAATAAGGTGCTATATGGCGCCCGACCCAGCACAGACTGACGCAGAGGCACGTGTTAAAACACACAGGCTTTCTTTATTTTTCTCTTCAACAGTGGGGCACGCGTTCCCTGTGGCCCACCGGCCCAACACAGTCCCAAAGCACTTAATTACAACACAAACAACACTCTTCTTCTAGCACCACCACTCCTCACAGGCAACCTCGTCCTCTTCCTCCCAATTCTGGCCCTGAGTGGTGGATGTTGGCCCCCTTTTATAGCCCACCCAGAAGTGCTCCAGGTGCTTGATCATCTGTGGCTAATTGCACTTCTGGGCGGGGCTGTAGAGGTGTCCATAACGGCTCTGGGATCCATGCAGCACCTCCTGGCGGCCACCCCAGATCCCCACAGGGTTGTGGAGAACTCCATCTCGCATTGAGCCCTGCAGGAAACTGAGGCACCAGCGTCACTCAGGGAGGCTGCCACCAAGCATCCCAGGGGAGGTACTGAGGAGTCCACGGCTGCTCCCCTGGAACATATGCAGAAGGGACGTCCCGGCCGGACATGGGACCCGGCCGCCCGCCACATCATATAAAATTCTCAAGTACACAGTGCCACACTTTCTAAAAAATGTGCCAAGGGTTTATTTATGATTTGCTTGATTTTAGCCTATTTAATCTAAGCAGCACTTCTCCCTCCACAATTTACAAATCTCTAAGTACCTCTATAGAATTCTTTATTTTTCTTGGGAGGTTATGAACTTAGTCACATGTAAACAATTCAATTAAATGCAAGTTCAAGCAATTTGCTGTTTCTGTGTCCTTACGTTTTATGTCAACTACACCTCCTCTTTGACTATTCTTTTAGATAGATAGATAGATAGATAGATAGATAGATAGATAGATAGATAGATAGATAGATAGATAGATAGATAGATACTTTATTAATCCCAAGGGGAAATTCACAAATTTCACAATTTTACTACTGAAATGTTGAAAGAATCTCTTTGTGTCATCTTTGACCTTATCTGCAATAGTTCCTCTCTGCCTGTTAGCCTTCCTAATATTCTTTTTAACCATAGCTCTCATACTCTCATATGTCCTTCGGATTGCATTGGAGATATTAATGTTACATGCCTTATACAGTTTTTTTTCTTTTGTAACTCCTTTTTTGTCTTTACCTATCTGTCTGAAATTTCTCCTTAATTTCTTACTGCTTGTAAATATTTGACAGAATGGAAATTTATGGCTTGTGGGTATAGTTTCTACTACTACTACTACTAATAATAAATTTTAATCATAGGGCACTTTACATTAGCAGTAAATCTCAAAGTGCTACATAAAAAGTTTAAACAAAGACAAAGCAAGATAAAAACAGAGATAAAACAACAGTAATTTTAGCATTTTTGTTAATATGCTTTCCTAAATAGAAAAGTCTTTAGCTGTTTTTTAAAACAGGCCACAGTCTGCTGTGTTCTTAGGCTCTCTGGTAGGCCAGAGCCATGGAGCAGTAGCTGCAAAGGCTTGGTCACCCATTGTATGAAGTTTGGTCACAGAGGAGCGAAGGCGATGGGTATTTGCAAAACAGAGGTTTCTTGCAGTGGATTGTAGTATTAGGAGTTCCTTCAGATATTGTGGAGCATTTCCATGGATACACTGGTGAGTGAGCAGGCAGAGTTTGTATTTGATACGGAGGTGGATAGGGAGCCAATGAAGTGACTGAAGGATTGGTGAAATGTGTTCATATTTCCGCACCCTCATCAGGATTCTTGCAGCACTATTTTGAATTTGTTGGAGCTTTTGAAGGCTTTTGTTGGGGATCCTGATAAGGAGTGCATTACAATAATCCAGTCTGGATAAAACAGAGGCATGAACCAGTTTATCAGCATCACAGAGGGAGAGGTAGGGACGGAGTTTGGCTATGTTTCGGAGATGAAAGAATACAATTTTACAAATGTGATGGACATGTGCCTCAAATGTCAGATGGGAGTCTAACCTGACACCCAGATTTGTAACAGAAGGAGAGAGGGTAATAGTATGGTCAGAAAAGGAAATACAATTTACAGAAGAACGAAGTTGATGGGGGGGTGCCAATTAAAGGAACTTCAGTTTTAGTGCTGTTCATCTTGAGGAAGTTCTTGGACATCCAGGCCTCACTCTCATCCAAGCAGGAGGAAAGAGTTGATGAAGGTGTAAGAGAAATCGAATCCAGTCTCACATAGAGCTGCGTATCATCAGCATAACAGTGGAATGAAACTCCATGCATGTGGATGATGTGGCCCAGGGGTAGCATATAGGACGCCACAGGTGACAGTGTGGGTATGAGATTTAGTGTCCCCCAGGGCCACATACTCAGCCCTATCAGTAAGACAGGACTCGAACCACTCCAAAGCAAAGCCAGAAAGTCCAATCATATAGTGAAGACAATGAAGGTGAATATTGTGATCTATCATATCAAATGCAGCTGTGAGGTCCAAGAGGATAAGGAGTGATGAAAAGCCCTGGTCAGCAGCCATCAGGAGTCATTGGTGACTCTGACCAGGGCTGTCTCTGTACTGTGAGAAGTTTGGAAACCAGACTTAAATTTTTCAAACAGATTGAATTTTTTTAGGTGGTCCTGAAGCTGAACCAAAACAAACTTCTCCAGAACCTTAGACAAAAATGGAAGGTTGGAGATCGGACGATAGTTTGCTAACACTTCAGAATCCAAAGAGGATTTTTTTAAATGAGGTCTAATAATTGCGATTTTCAAGGCCAGTGGGACCAAGCCGCTCTGGAGAGAGTTATTAATGATATCAGCAATTAGAGGACTTAAGTCTGATACATTTGCTTTTACCAGAGGAGAAGGAAAGGGGTCCAAAGAACACGTTGAAGGCCTCATCCTCTGTACGATGCCCTCAACTTCTTTAACTGTGGTACAGCGGAACTGGGAGAGGCAGCACATTGGTTCTGATGTGGAAACATCCAGCGATGGAAGGCTGGAGACAGACAATGAGGAGTGGATGATATCTACCTTAGAGGTGAAATATTCAATAAAATTATTGCACTGCTCCTTTGTGGAATTATTACAGACAAAGATATGAGGATTGAGTAAATGATTTATTACGGAAAAAAGTTGTTTAGAATTTCCAGGTCTGTTGTTGATTAAATTTGAATAATATTGAGATCTGGCAGTGGTCAGTACTCTGGAGTAGTTTTTTTTGATGTTCCCGATAAGCTAGTTTGTGGACCGTTAAACTGGTTGCAACAAAACGCCGCTCAAGGGCTCGCCCAACTGCTTTCATTTGTCGAAGCTCTCTTGTAAACCACGGGGCAGATTTTACAAAAGAGGCCACTCGTGGTTTAACTGGGGCATGGGTGTCAAGGATGTTCTGGAGCCCATTGTTGTAATGATCGACTAATTCATTAACAGCAGAAAGGTATGGAGCAATAGAAAAGTTCTTAATATCAGCATTTAAATCAGTCAAATTTATGTTTTTCAAGTTCCTGAAGCAGATGCAGCGCTGTGGTTTAGAGTACAGTGAATATGTGGGTAGATCCATTGAAAAAATTTTGTGCTCAGAAACACCCAGATCAAATACTTGGAGGTCAGAGATGAGGACTGAGTCAGTGATGACTAAATCGAGGGCATGGCCCTTGTTGTGAGGTGGGACCTCGACAAGTTGCCTCAGATTTAGACAGTCCATAAGCTCTAAGAGCTGAGCAGCAGAGTAATTAGAGGGTGTGTCCACATGAATGTTCAAGTCTCCAAAAATGAGTACATTTGATGATGTTGTACAGAAAGATGAGAGCAGCTCATTCATTTCCATAATGAAATCAGGGTGTTGTTTTGGTGGTCGGTAAATAAGAAATATTGTTATAAAACGTCGATGCTTGCAGTTTATTGCCAGGCATTCAAAAGTTGAGAATTTTGGAAGGGAGTGAAGTGAAAATTGCAAACCTGTCCGATAGATTACAGACAGACCACCACCACGTCCAGAGCTGCGGGCCTTTCCGAGGTAGGTGTACCCAGGAGGGCAGGACTCGTTGAAAACTGAGTATACCTCGGATTTATGCCAGGTCTCAGTCAAACAAATAATGTCAATCCCCCTGTCTACAATGTGATTATAAATTAGACAGCTTTTATTTGTCAGGGACTGAACATTAAAAAGTTTAACTTTGATGTTTAGCGAGGTGTTGTTTTTAACCAGAGGACGAAGAAAGCTGAAATCCACTCCAGGCTTTCTGTCTCGCCTGGACTGCCGCCAGGCAGTGTTTTTAGTCTCCATGGTAACGGTGCTCAGGAGACACTTTCGGGCTGCAACAGAGCGAGTTGCTGCTGACCAAAAGGATGGAATGGAGCTCCCGGTCTTGATGTAAACAAACCGCTGACCAGACCCCCTGTGGATGTGGCGGGGGAGATGGAGGAGTCCAACTTGTTTGATGACTGTGATGTCTAACGTAAGGCTGTGGTTGTTGAGCTCCAACAGTTGCAATGGCAGATACTGAAGCATGCTGGTGAGCGGAGGAGATAGGTCCCGATGTAAATAGTTGGCCGAAGTCTGTATGTGCACAGTTGGACAGCTGTGGTGCAAATTGCAGAGAACTCCAGAAGCAAGACAATCACCAGCGACAAAGCCGACATCCAGGAAATGTAATAGTGGACAGCATACCAGAAGAAATTCCAAATGCCATCCACTGCAAACTCAAGTAGTATTAGTCAGTTGGAGACCGATACAGGCCAGCGCCGATAACACAACACAAGTCGAGCCAACAATTGCTGCAGTTAGGATTTCTCCCAAAAGCAACGATATTAAACGCTGTAAGGTGTTAGCAGCAAATTACAGCCGCTAAATGCTAAAGTTCTGTATAGTATCCAGAAAAACAGCTATAATCAAATGACATTCAAGTAATACAAGTACTTAAATAATACTTAAATAATGAATATAGCATGGAGAAGCGGCGAAAAGCCAGTGTCTGCGTCCTCTTCCCTGCTACTGTAGTGAACATACAAATACCAACTAGCAACAATAACAGGCACTAAGCTCCACTATAATATATGCAGCCTAGAGTAGAATTACTCCTGGACAATAGATTTGGCTAATGAATTGTCTTAGACAGACATAAGGAAGTTGAGTAGATATCCCCATAGCTGATGGGAAGCCCTTTACTTCCCATTATAATAGAAAGGTGCTCTGAAGGTGACCTGGCCTTCTAAGGAATAATTAGAGTTAAGGATTACAGAGACACCTTGGGGTGGCTAAGAAAGATGCTAGGAGTATAGCCCTGTAACTATTTATTTATAGGTTCTAAGGGACTCTGCAATTAATCTTTGGGCTTTCCCAGGCAGTAGTCTCTAGATTAGGCTTTAAAGCCCCTCCCATCCACTTATCTTTAAGCATTGCGTCTGGAGGACAGGTGATGACATATTGCTGAACATTTGAGAGGAAGAGAGGCCAAAGAAAGGCAGACAAAATAAGTAATATAGCACAAACACAAAAAGGTGTTTAAAGAGACATAAAGTGAACACACCCATGTTTACTTATGACCAGTGAGGCAATATGTTGATTGTACTGTCTTTTCCATTATTTTGTACCTAATAAATGATTTTCTTCTATATTTGTAGTCTTGATTTACTATAGTATACTATATATGCATTAGAAACTGACAGGATTAACTCTCTTCTGATTCATGATTGCTGCTACTACAAGTCAGTCACTGCAAGGACCTAATCACAGATGAAAACCAACAATTGTACAATTAAGAATGTATTAGTTCTTATAGAATATACTGTAAATATTTAACATACTGTATTATCTGGACAGTCTTATACAATCACTAGTAGTGGCAGGCAGTGTAGTAGTGTTAAAGGCTTTAGCTTTGAAGCCCTGATGTTCTTGGTTCAAATCCCACTGCTGACAGTGTGTAACAATGAACAACTCACTTTATCTAGCTGTGCTCCAAATGGAAAAACAAAAGAAACCTAAGCAATTCTATCTCGCAAATGCTGCCAGTTACCATGGATAAAGGTGTCTACCAACTAACAATAATTATTTTTCTATTATGGTATAATAAAAAATATTTTTAAACTCATTTCCCAGTTTATGGCTATGTGGTGCCAAATCCTATTCCAACCACAGACAATTGCATGTTCCATTCATAAATACCCTATTCATTGAAGTCAGAGAATGCCACTTTCACCAGCCTTTTCACCAGCTAATGTAACATGGTTGTCTTTATGGATGTGTGAGGTAAACCAGAATAGCAACACAAACACAAACAGTATATGAACCAATCATGGTATAATAACAACAAGCATTATTTGTAATAAATGCCCAACAGGGTTCCTCACTTCCACCATCCATTTATACATTAAGTCTTGTTAAGGCTATATGAAACTTCCATAAATAATAAAAACTACATTCATCCATTCAACCATTCTTAATTTAATCATAAGTCATGGGAACTTGTAACGGTAGCCCGGTTCTGTCATACTTACTTTCACAGTTACTCATCCTAATACTGAAAGTTTAAACTTGCAGTTAACCTAATCTGCAAATTTCTAGTGTGTAGGGAAAACCAGAATACTATCAGAAAAACTCATGCAGAAATAGGATGAATTTATAAAACAGTGGTTAGACTAGAAGGAGTGCACCAACAGTAAAGTAGTAAAGTTATAGTATTTAATGCAGATGCATACACTCCAGAGAGCCCTTTCACCAGTATGCACTGTAAATTTGGTCCGTTCCATAAAAATTTGTTTTCTCTGCCTGCTAACAAAATGTATGTATGTGTGCATTTTGAGTCAAGTAATTACTTCTTTAGGCAGTTTATATGGTACTATATGAGAACACATCTGGAGTATTGTGGCAGTTCTGATCACTATGCAATGAACATGACACAATAGCACTTGAATCTGTGTAGAGGAGAGCAACCAAGTGCACCCTGGATCTTAAGAACTTCTCCTACTCTGAAAGCTGAGAGATCCTGTTTAATCTCAAGCAGAAGACACCACGTAAGAACCTTACCTATGTCTTCAAAATCCTCAAAGGCATTGATAAATAACATTGAAGTCAAGAAGTACTTCTTTACTGAAACAGTTGTGGTGGAATTTGGAACTATAGGAGCGGCATATGGGCAGGATTGTGAGAATGGTTACAAACAACCCACAGATCACCTCCAAAGACCTGCAAGGACATCTTGCTGCAGATGGTGTATCTGTACATCGTTCTACAATTCAGCGCAATTTGCACAAAGAACATCTGTATGGCAGGGTGATGAGAAAGAAGACCTTTCTGCACTCACGCCACAAACAGAGTCACTTGTTGTATGCAAATGCTCATTTAGACAAGCCAGATTCATTTTGGAACAAAGTGCTTTGGACTAATTAGACAAAAATTGAGTTATTTGGTCATAACAAAAAGCACTTTGATTGGTGGAAAAAGAACACCGCATTCCAAGAAAAACACCTGCTACCTACTGTCAAATTTGGTGGAAGTTCCATCATGCTCTGGGGCTGTGTGGCTAGTTCAGGAACTGGGGCCCTTGTTAAACTCGAGGGTCAGATGAATTCAGCCCAATATCAACAAATTCTTCAGGATAATGTACAAGCATCAGTCATAAAGTTGAAGTTACGCAGGGGTAATTTTCAAAGCAAAATTCAACCCCCACCCAAGAGAGAGGAGCCAGCAACCAAAGCTACTCTATAAAAGGAACAAGAAAATAAGGGTATTCTTTTCCTCGAAATGGAAGCTTATTCTAAAATGTTATTGATTAGATCCTGACATATTTAAAAAAAAGTTTTGAACAGATTCTCTAAGTGAGAATTTGATTTTTTCCAGTTTCAACTAGTATAGAACATTGGTTACCTACAGACTTAAAAGAATGGTGGGGAGGGATTCTTCCAGTTGAGCAAGATAAGTCTACGTGCTAGTAGTGTAGTAAAGGAAATTACAGTTTGTTTGTCCTTCTCCACTTTAAGGCCATCTGGGAGTACACCAAACAGCTGTGTTAATAGGTAAGGTGTGATGACAAGGCTGTCTCATGGGCATGCAAAACATATGGACCAGTGAGGCTGGAGTTAGACTGCAACGTTCATGGGTTGAATCTTGCCCTGGAAACATTTTGAACAATTTTAACAGAGATAAATGTGCTCGATAAAAAATAGAGCTCAAGTGTATTATGTGCATGGCTGCCTTCTACTCCTTTTCTGAAATATTAAATGACAGATCCATCCACTATCCAACCCGCTGAATCCGAACAGGGTCACAGGGGTCTGCTGGAGCCAATCCCAGCCAACACAGGGCACAAGGCAGGAACCAATCCTGGGCAGGGTGCCAACCCACCGCAGGGCACACACAAATACACCCACACACCAAGCACACACTACGGCCAATTTAGAATCGCCAATCCACCTAACCTGCATGTCTTTGGACTGTGGGAGGAAACCCACGCAGACACGGGGAGAACATGCAAACTCCACGCAGGGAGGACCCGGGAAGCAAACCCAGGTCTCCTAACTGCGAGGCAGCAGCGCTACCACTGCGCCACCGTGCCGCCCTAAATGACAGATCCTTTCCCCAATGTACTCTAGGGTCTTTGAAAGGAAGAGACTTTAAAATATTTTTATAAATTGTAGAGATTCTATCTGTGTCTTTAAAACTGATCATTAATTATTCTGAAATAGAATAAGGAGGAAGGTGAGGAAAATTGGACAGGTTCTGTTTAGCAAAGTTTCTAGCTTGAAAGTAGTGGAGGAGAAGTTGTATTTGAAGGGTATCTGTTCATAGGATGTAAAGACATTACCTATGCACAAGTCTCTAAGTGTTTTAATCCTTGACATTGTCCAGACATTGAATAGAGTATATGTTTGAGAGGGTGGAAAAATGTGGTTGTTATGTAGAGTTACAACAGATAAAAAATTTTCTATCTTAAAGTGCTTCCCACATTGGTTACATATTCTGAGGGAATGAAGGGTAACTGGATTTTTAGTGTAATTATGGTAGTTTGTATTAACTGCGGCACAGAGTAGGGAATATAAAGAACTACTACAAGATTTTATTTCTATTGCAGACCAGGCTTGTGGATATTCATCAATGTGTCTCAATGTCTAGGTCTTTATAGCTTGTATATTTACAGCCCAGTAATTAAATTGAAAGTTGGGTAGTGCCATACCCCCTTCTGCTTTAGGTCATTATAGAGTCGCCCTTTGGATGTGTGGATGTTTCAAATTCCAAATAAATGAAGATATGATTGAGTCTAATTTCTTACAAAAGTATTTATTCACTGTATATGTACATGCTTTGAAATAGGAAGAGGAGTTTGGTAAGGGTGGTCATCTTAACAATGTGGATTATCCCTGTTAATGTAAGGTGGGGGGTAGACCATCTAGTCACATCTTGTTTAATTTTTTTCATGCAGACAGCAAAATTCTGTTAAAAAGGGCCTTATATTTACTTGTAATATTTACATCTAGATATTTAAACTGATCTGCTAAGACAAGTGAGAATGTGTCCAGTCCTATATTACATATTAGAGAATTCACTGGAAAAAGCACGCTTTGATTTAAATTGATTTTAAGACCAGATATCTTTTGAAAATTTGCTAATGCTTTTAGGATTGCTGGCACAGAATTTTGTGAATCTGATATATACAGTACCATATCATTTCCATATAGTGATATTTTCTGTTCAAGTCCTTCTCTGAAAATCCCCTTTATCTCTGATGTGTTTCAAAAGTATGCAGACAGCAGTTTAATAGGATTGCAAAGAGCAAAGGTGCCATTCAATGATATTAAATGCTTTGTCTGCATCTAAAGATAATAAAATCTCTGGGGTGTTAGATATAACTAGCCAACCTGCGGCGTAGCATACGCCGCATTATTATCGACGTGAACAGTCAACCTGGCTCACAGCTGCATGTGGACTGTAGCACAGACCAAAGCGAGTGAGGATGTGTTTGGTGACGTGTTGGGGGCGGGCACATAAGCAAGCAGTGTGCATGCCTCAAGAGTGAGGGTGGACGCGGGAGGAGGGTGAGAATTGGCGGGTGGGGCTCTGTCGTGCGTTCCCCATGACGCAGCAGGAGGGTTAGAGTGGGCGGTCAGGGCTCTGTCGTGCGTACCCCATGGTCGGGCGACTTGGTCGATTATATATACAGTGGAACCTCGGTTCACGACCATAATGCGTTCCAAAACTCTGATCGTAAACCGATTTGGTCGTGAACTGAAGTAATTTCCCCCATAGGATTGTATGTAAATACAATTAATCCGTTCCAGACCGTATGAACTGTATGTAAATATATATTTTTAAGTTTTTAAGCACAAATATAGTTAATTATACCATAGAATGCACAGCGTAATAGTAAACTAAATGTAAAAACATTGAATAACACTGAGAAAACCTTGAACAACAGAGAAAACTAACACTGCAAGAGTTCGCGCTATAGTGCTATGAACTGCTCGCTAAAAACATTTTTTTTAATGAGTTTTAAGCACAGGGAAAAAAATTAACATTTGAAAAATCCGTAATTTAATAAACAAGAAAGAAAAATAACATTGCAACAATGCACGCGTGGGCCTGTGTGTGTGTGTGTGTCTCTCTCGCATGCCTGTGTGTGTCTCTCTCTTGCGCGCGCTTGTGTGTCTCTCTCATGTGGACTGTAGCACAGACAAAAGCGACTAAGACTATGTTTGGTGAGTTGTTGCGTGCGTGCCTCGAGAGCGATGGTGGATGCAGGAAGAGTGTTACAATTGGTGGGCAGGGCTCTGTCGTGCGTATCCCATGATGCGGGAGGAGGGTTAGAGTTGGTGGGTGGGGCTCTGTCGAGCGTATTCCATTGTCTTAGAGTTGGCGGGCGGGGCTCTCTGTCTTGCTTGCGCTCTCTGTCTTGCGTGCCCTTAGCAAATCTATACTAATAAAAGGCAAAGCCCTCACTGACTGCTGACTGACAGACTGACTGACTGACTGACTGACTCACTCACTCACTGACTGACTCACTCACTCATCACTAATTCTCCAACTTCCCGTGTAGGTAGAAGGCTGAAATTTGGCAGGCTCATTCCTTACAGCTTACTTACAAAAGTTGGGCAGGTTTCATTTCGAAATTTTACACGTAATGGTCATAACTGGAACCTATTTTTTCATCCATATACTGTAATAGACTGCAGCTCAATAGCTGTGGGAGCTGGAGTTGCATCTCGCATCATCACGCCTCCCACGTAATCACGTGAACTGACTGTGAACGCAGTACGTAGAAAACATGGAAGAGCTCCAAAGAGTGCTGAAGAAAAAACGCATTACACAATTGAGAAGGCAGCAAAAGAATATCAAGCGTGTGACGTATTCATGCATATTCATAAGTGCAGCTACTGCGGAAACAAAGCACGGTGTAAACCGTAAGTTTAAATTAAGTTTATAGACACGCTCCCACTGCCGTTTGTCATGCCTAAGACGAATACAATATTCGCGAGATACAAGTTTAATGAGAAGACACGAGGTATAAACGAGACTTTGGATCACTTTGTAACGGAGTTAAAATTGCTGTAGCGAGAAACTTTTAAGTGCCGGGTCTTAGCTAACATTAAATAAAGCCTTGGACATCGCAAGATCACACAAGAGAGTGGCTCACGTGTAGCTACTTCAGAAACAAAGCACGGTGTAATCCTAAAGTTTAAATTAAGTTCATAGACAGGCTGCGGCTGGTGTTTGTCATGCCCACGATGAATGCGATATTCGCGGGATACAAGTTTAATGAGAGGACGCAGGGTATAAACGAGAGTTTTGATCACTTTGTAACTAAGTTAAAATTGCTGGTGAAGGACTGTGCTTATGCAAATTCTGAGAGACTGTGTTTGTGGGGGGATTGACAGTTAAGGCGGGTGGGGGAGTGACGTCATCATCTCCCCTCCCATTCACTTCATTTCACTCCGAGCTGAGCTCCGCAGCTAACGCGGTCTTGCGGAAGCAACTTCGTGACGCTGCCACCAAATACTCACAGAAAAATCCACAAGTTAATACACACGCTGTCTCTAGAGTTTCTCCACACTCTGAATCCTCCAGGCACTACTGAGCATAATCTAATTTTGTGGGTTGGGACACCAATAATGTTACTGAAAACCTTACAGCCACTGAGACTTTGTAACAGCACGAGACTTCTTTGGCTGACTGCCTGCCCATATAAGGCGCTCCGCTGTTTTTTTGTGGATCAGCCTTTACACAGCTTCCCCGCTGTTTTAAAAACTAACGCCATATAAGGCTGTCCTTTTCCTTGCTTCGCGGTTGTCTGCTATTTTATTGTTCGTTTATTACGATTGTTATAGTTATTGTGCAGCTATTTTAGACTTAGTTTACTGTTCAGATACCCATTTCCTTTATTTAATCCACGCCTTCTCCGCTTTTTTTTTGTTCATTTATTACGATTATAGTTATTTATTGATTCCCTTCTTTGGCTGACTGCCTGCCCATATAACGCGCTCCGCTGTTTTTTTGTGAAGCAGCCTTTACACAGCTTCTCCGCTGTTTTATAAACAAACGGCATATAAGGCCGTCCTTTAAAACAACCTAATTGAAGCAACTATTTTTACTGCCAGTGCCTGAGGTGAGACAGTTTTTATTCCTCGCATCCCCGTTATACCATCTGATCTCCCATTTCAATTCAAATGCCTTCAATTTCCAGTAAGGCTCTGCTTCGCAATGACAATTAATAAGTCTCAGGGACAGACTCTACAAAATGTTGCCATTGATTTGAGGCAAGATTGCTTTTCTCCTGGACAACTATACGTTGCATGCTCAAGAGTAAGCTCACACAGCTTGGTCATATTACAACCGGAGTGCTGAACTGACAACGTGGTATACAAAGAGATCCTTAACAAATAATTATTGGTATATTTTCCCTCAGTTTAAAAAGGTTTACTTTTCTTCTTAATAAAAATTTAAAAGCAGTACTTCACCACTACAAAGCTCAGGGATTTTGCAATATATATATATGTATACATATGTGTCTGTGTGTATATATATATGTGTGTATGTATGTATGTATGTATGTGTGTATATATATATGTATGTGTATATGTATATATGTGTGTGTGTGTGTATGTATGTGTGTATATGTATGTGTATATATATATGTTGATATGTGTATATATATATACACTCACCTAAAGGATTATTAGGAACACCATACTAATACGGTGTTTGACCCCCTTTCGCCTTCAGAACTGCCTTAATTCTACGTGGCATTGATTCAACAAGGTGCTGAAAGCATTCTTTAGAAATGTTGGCCCATATTGATATGATAGCATCTTGCAGTTAATGGAGATCTGTGGGATGCACATCCAGGGCACGAAGCTCCCGTTCCACCACATCCCAAAGATGCTCTATTGGGTTGATATCTGGTGACTGTGGGGGCCATTTTAGTACAGTGAACTCATTGTCATGTTCAAGAAACCAATTTGAAATGATTCGAGCTTTGAGACATGGTGCATTATCCTGCTGGAAGTACCCATCAGAGGATGGGTACATGGTGGTCATGAAGGGATGGACATGGTCAGAAACAATGCTCAGGTAGCCCGTGGCATTTAAACGATGCCCAATTGGCACTAAGGGGCCTAAAGTGTGCCAAGAAAACATCCCCCACACCATTACACCACCACCACCAGCCTGCACAGTGGTAACAAGGCATGATGGATCCATGTTCTCATTCTGTTTACGCCAAATTCTGACTCGACCATTTGAATGTCTCAACAGAAATCGAGACTCATCAGACCAGGAAACATTTTTCCAGTTTTCAACTGTCCAATTTTGGTGAGCTCGTGCAAATTGTAGCCTCTTTTTCCTATTTGTAGTGGAGATGAGTGGTACCCGGTGGGGTCTTCTGCTGTTGTAGCCCATCCGCCTCAAGGTTGTGCGTGTTGTGGCTTCACAAATGCTTTGCTGCATACCTCGGTTGTAACGAGTGGTTATTTCAGTCAAAGTTGCTCTTCTATGAGCTTGAATCAGTCGGCCCATTCTCTTCTGACCTCTAGCATCAACAAGGCATTTTTGCCCACAGGACTGCCGCATATTGGATGTTTTTCCCTTTTCACACCATTTTTGTAAACCCTAGAAATGGTTGTGCGTGAAAATCCCAGTAACTGAGCAGATTGTGAAATACTCAGACCGGCCCGTCTGGCACCAACAACCATGCCACGCTCAAAATTGCTTAAATCACCTTTCTTTCCCATTCTGACATTCAGTTTGGAGTTCAGGAGATTGTCTTGACCAGGACCACACCCCTAAATGCATTGAAGCAACTGGCATTTGATTGGTTAATTAGATAATTGCATTAATGAGAAATTGAACAGGTGTTCCTAATAATCCTTTAGGTGAGTGTATATATGTTTATATGTGTGTGTGTGTGTGTGTATATATATATATATATATATTGTGGTAGATAGGGGGCGCTCTCGCTCCCTTGAACCCCTGTCCACGACTCCAGACACCAGGTAAAAGTCCTCAAGTTGACTTTATTTTCTTGCCACAGTGCACAAAGCACACTCTCCACCACAATACTCATATAATAAACACAAATACACAATAAACCAATCCTCCAGCTCCCAGACGCGTTGCCACCCTTCCACCCAGCTCAGCTCGTTGTCTGGGAGCTCCCACAGTCCTTTTATATCTCCTGACCCGGAAGTGTTCCCAATCCCCAGTCCATGTGATTCTCAATCACTTCCGGGTCAGGTAAAAGCTCTTCTCTTCAACCCGGAAGCCCGTCGCTCTTCCTATGACGAACTTCCGGGTCATAGGGCACAAAGAAGTCCTCAGTCCTCCCAGCAGCTCCCTCTTGTGGCCCCCAAGGCATCCAGCAGGGCTGTGCATAAAAACCACATTGTCCATGATGCCCTGCTGGTCTTCTGGGGACCTCCATGCTGCAAGGAGGGCTCCACCTGGTGGCTTGGGGGTATTGGCCAGGATAAACGGCCAACCATTCTCCACAATATATATATATATGACAGCAACACTCCTAACAGTGACAAAACAATTACATTGACAATCATGTTACGTTATTTTTAAAATGTTTCCTTTTCTTTTTCATAACTTCTTTAACACACTACTTCTCCACTGCAAAGCGTGGGTATTTTGCTAGTTATATATATAAATGAGTGAATATATTATATTAAACAAACATCGAGGGTTAGAAGTTGAGTGTCTGCCTTTAATAAATCCTATTTGGTCTTGTGATATTACAGAAGGAAGCACTTTCTCAATCCTTCTGCCTAGAACTTTAGAGAGTATCTTAACATTGTTATTCAGAAGAGAGATTAGTCTGTATGATGCACCTTGTTCTTCTTAGTAAAGATGGTAATTACATACAGTTTGTATGGTCTGGAATGGATTCATTGTATTTACATACAATCCCATGGGGGAAATTACTTCAAGTCATGACCAAATCAGGTTGCGACCAGAGTTTTGGAACGAATTACGGTCGTGACCCGAGGTTCCACTGTAGATCGAAAAGAGCAGCAGACCAAGGATAGAGCCTTGTGGAACACCATATAGAATATCTTGTGTCTTTGAAGTATAATTACCACAACTAACAAAGCATTTTCTACTGCCAGGTAGGATTCAAACTAATTTAAGACACTGCCAGAGAGGCCTACCTATTGACTAAGACGATTTCTAAGAATATTGCAAAATGCTGGGTTGGAGAGGAGAGAAAGAGATCAATGCTATTTCTTATTTATCCTTTCTAATCCAATAACTGTAAGTTTAAAACATAACAATAGGTTCCATACCTATAACACCTTGGCAATAATATGAAATTAAGGTCAAAGTTATTTTATGTAACAAAGTACTACCTTAATGTAAGATTACAAAATGTCAACAAAAGTTCAGAAGCAATGTCTCTATGACCAAACAATGAACTTTATGAGCTGGAATGTAAAACGTCTTAATCACATATTAAAGAGAAAAAAGTATTCTCTCACCTAACAGTTCCAAGATAGTATTTTTATAAGAGACTCACTTAATGAGTAAGGACCAGTTTCAGTTGCAAAGAGCTTGGTCTGACCAAAGTTTTCACTCCAGGTATACTAAGAAAACTATAGGTGTGGGAATCTTAATACACAGAACAATTCCATTTGTAATATCAGACGTAGTATCTAATACTGAAAGGGCGATATGTCATAGTGATGGGTAATTTATTTAACACTAAAGTGTTTTTGATAAATACCTATGCATCTAATGCGAATGATAGAAATTTCATCCAAAATGTATTTGCATCCATTTTAAATGTAAACACTCATTAAATTAAAATGGTCTGAGAATTTAGTTGTGTTTTAAATACAGACTTGGATAGGTCTACAGTGGAGAAAACATCTAATACTGCAAAAATAATCACACAGTTTGCAATTGATCATAACTTATCAGACCCTTAGAGATTTTTATATCCAAATTTAAAGGCATGTTCGTTCTTCTTGCCAGTACATCACTGTTACTCAAGAATTGATTATTTCTTCATAGACAATCATTTTTTGCCCACCATCTAATCTTGCAAGTACAACATTATTGTTATCTCCAACTGTGCCCCTCTGATTATGGAGCTTAAATCATTGTGCCTTACACACTTATCTCATAGCTGGAGTCTTCACCCCCATCATTTGCTGATGAGAACTGAATAGAATTTATATCCAAGAAAACTGATTATTTTCTAGAGACAAACACATCCTCAGAGGTCTCTGCAGGAACACTCTGGGAAACTCTAAAGGCATTTTCTCATATCTTTCTCACAAAAATAAACTGAAAACCAAGAAGATCAGAGTTAATCAGTGAAATTGCCAGAATAGATCAAGAATACACCAAATCTCCAAATCAGGCACTTCATAGGAAAGGATAGGTTTTGCAATCAGAATTTAACCTCTTGACAACAATAAGAAAGGGAACAACTCATCTTTAAATCTTAAAATCATTATTATGAACACTGAGAGAAGTCTAATAAGATCTTAGCTCAAATAATCCACAAGCAGGAAGTCCACAATGCAATAACAGTAATTGCCAACACAGACAAAGATAAAATCATTGACCATAAAAACATAACCCACACATTTAGAAAGTACTGTAAGTCCTTATATTCTACTCAGTTTGAACAAGATAAGACACAATCTAATGACTTTTTTGATGCATTTCAGATACCACAGCTAGATATATATTGTGCAGGGGAATTGGATAAACTTCTGACATTCTCAGAATTACTAGACACTATAAACTCACTTCAAAGTATTAAAGCAGCAAACCCTGATGGCTACCCAGCGGAATTGTATAAAAATTTTCAAATAAGCTAGTGCTACTCTTATTAGCTACGTTTATAGAAGCTCTCCATCCATCCATCCATTATCCAACCCGCTATATCCTAACTACAGAGTCACAGGGGTCTGCTTTATAGAAGCTAGAGAGAGCAAAATTCTACCTCAAAATTGTTGTCAACCATTAATTACGGTCTTTTCTAAGACAAATAAGGACTTACTACAATGTGCATCATTCAGAACAATCTCACTAATGAATAATGATTTTAAGATACTCTCCAAAGTCCCAGCTAGAAGGACTGAGAAAGTGCTTCCTTCCGTAATAAGTATGCAAATATGTCAGCCATCAGTCAAAAGTGCATAGTTCTGCCCCACAGAGGAGGTTCTGTGGCAATACCTTTACTTCATTCTCAAAAATATTAAATCAGACAGTTATTTTATGTAAATAGCATTTTTGATTGTTCTACTTGTTCATCAGTCAGCACAGATGGAATCATGATTACATTTTGTAAGTACATTCAGCCCTTTTTTCACTCTACTGTTGATGTATTTATACATTTCACACTGTACTTTCTTATATATCATTTTCATTTGTGTATAAGCATTTTTTTTTATTGGCTCATAGGAAAAATTGCTGCACATTGCACTTTTTTTCTTTTGCAGGATGTTTCTGATAGTTCAGTTTTTAGATTAACAAAAATCTGTGCCTGTTATACCACAGTCCTGATACACTAATGGCACAACCTTTTGACCAAATTATAAGAGGGATCAAAGACTCAACAAAGCAGCAGAGGAACCAGGCCCAGACTGGACCAAGCATGACATTAGAGTACTAAAGTCCTATGGTAATTGAAATGTTCAAGATATGTCCCTGACTTAATCCCTTTCACCAGAGAAATATTGCTGTAAATATTGGTTTCTTGCTATGTTAATTTTTTTTTAAATATAAAAGCAACAAACATTTGTCTAAAGACTGTGGTGGGCTGGCATCCTGCCTGGGAGTTAGTTTTTCTGCCTTGCGCCCTGTGTTGGCTGGAATTATCTCCAGTAGACTCCCGTGACCCTGTAGTTAGGATATAGCGGGCTGGAATATGGATGGATGGATGGATTTGTCTAAAGCCTTATTTTCATGTTGCAATCATGTGATTTTTCGCTCGCTCCAGGCCTCTTTTCCAACAACCTTCATATGCTCCTAATGGTGTTCATGAGAAATCAGGGACCAATTTATACCTTTCATTAACATGCATCTCTAGTGGTTGCATTTATCCAAATTGAAACCCAATCTTACTTTCTCAGGTAGGTTTCACTTTGGTGGTTAAATGCTATCCAACTCTGATGCGATTACAAAAAAAGAAAATATGTGAATGCTAGGTGTAAAAGGGGCCTGGGTTGTAATGATTTAAAAGATCACATTGCACATTGTTTGCATCACCTGACGTTAACTTTTTGAAACGCTTTTAGGAGATTACATGTCTGCATGGCAAAAGATGAAGAAGTCTTTGACGTGTCAAACTTCAAAATTGGATTCAGATGATGATGAGGATATAGGCAGGGTGAAAAGAGCACCTAAACCAATTTAAGTTTGATTCGACTTCATCTGTGTTTTGTTGAATTATGAAACCTTTGTTTTGAGTAATATGTGCACATTTAATCTTCTGTAAACAGCCACTACTATGGTGACATTGACTATGAAAGTGAACACGAAGACTTTGCTAATAAAACAAAAGTTCCCTTGACAAGATCTTCAAAACCTCAACAGTCAACTGGACATCACATATTATCCCCACATTCTGTACCTCAGGTGCCATCACCATCTTTACCATCTGTGCCACCTTGTCGCTCACCACCACATTTTTCTCTTCAGGTTCCACCTCCTTACCAGTCACTATTGCTCTCTGAAAATACATCTCAACAAATTTCCAGGAACCTTCCAAAAATGCAGAATACTTCTGAACTCTTTAGGCCTTCTTACAGAGTGGGTCGATGTGGAACAGAACCAATACCTTGCACTGGTAAGTTATGATCAGACTATTGATTGTACTTGTTTCACATATTCACCAACCTTTTGAACATATCGGAGCATAAGTAAACAAGTCTTTAGTTATGTTATGGTATTTGTTGTCATGTTCATTTTGTGCCACTATATTCCTTGATTTTTAGTGTTTTGGTTTTTAAGATGTCAAATTTTATATGCTCCAAAGGATTCTTTTAACATATATGAGAAATAATGAGATAATTGTACTATTTTATCTACAACCCCAAATAATAAGTAAAGAATAAGAGAAAAACTGCAACCTTAATTCAACCTTACAATTGAATTGTTGTTAATATTTCCATATTAATTATTTTTACACTTGCTCCACAAAAAAATCTTGAGGGTGTGAATAGGTCAGTCCACAATCTGTACATAGCCTTTATTGATCAGTATTAAAAAATAAGTTCACTTAAATCAAGCATAGATGCTTTCATATCATTAGTAAAACTTCTGCCTCTCCTGTATTCAGAAAACTTTGCTGTGTGGTCATTATGCAGTAGTGCAAGTGCCAACCCTTATTTCACCATTTCTATTGCTGTGAGAAATGCCTTAAAGCAACTGTTTGCCATTTACTGTTTTTGATAATTATTTTTCTGTTTTTGCCTATAGGTGCAGTTCGCCAGAGTCACGTGGCAGCCAAAGCTACAGATGTGGACATTAATAAATTTGCTACTAGGTGGTTCAATTTGGCATCTGACCATGGTGGTGGTGTAACAAGAATGTAAGTTTCATGTCACTGTGCTCTGTACAAGAAATTATTTTATAAATTCACTCACATGTGCAGGCCAAAGTTAGCACACAGGGGCTGTCGGCATTTAGAAACTGCTAGCCTAGCATTTGGAGAATGAAGGAGATAACTGCAAAAATAGGCATTGTACTATTCCTGTATGTTAGAGATGAAATTGAATCCTTTCCTTTCCTTGTCTGGAAACCAAGGAAGGGCCTAAATCTGGAGAAGACAGTATATAAATACTTGGACAGCAGCGAAACACTTCGAAGCTGACGGACGGATGATATCGTCATCCGTCCTGAAAATCCTTTCAGCACAGTGACGAAAGATGGCAGACTGTATTTATCAAGATCCCACGTTGATAAAGTTTGTCATGGCTTCCCATCTATTATGGCGCGTAAATCGTCATTAAAGAAAGCTAAGTTATTTTCTCTTATGTGATTTTTACCGCCGTATCACTATGGGAGGGATATGGCCTTTTAATATCATATCTCTGTATTTTTCGGTTACTTAAAACGGCACAATTTAAAAGAACTTATTCCAATTAGGGAGCTATTGCCCCAAAAGAAAACAGGTGGTCGCAAGGAGCGCTGCAGGAGAGTGCAGGCAGCAGTGCCTTCTGAATCAGGACTGATGTAAATACACTTTAGTAGTCACGTGTATTGCTGTTTTACTGTTTTGAGTAGATTTCTTCATTTTTGTACTTGCATCCTTCACTTTTGTACAAATGTGTTCGTTTTATCTCTCTATTATAAAAAAAAAAAAATCCTGGAGAGAAACACTAGGGAGTTGAGACGTGATTTTCACGTTAAGATCACGGAAGACACTTAAAAGACCCATGAGAAGAACGAGAATGGCCACTGAGCATCTTGCGGGGACCTTAAATATGAGACATTGTGCCAAGAGATTGACCCAGGACCGTCTCGTGATGACGTAGAACATGAGATTCTTGCAAGACACACCCTACTTACAATCAATATCAAATAAGACAACGGGCAGCAAAACATTCAGTCGTGTGAAGGATTTGAGCACACATGGATCCAGGGTCTCAGCACATATAAAGCGTATAAGGACAATACATTATAAATGAAATGTCGATGACTAAGCGAAGAAGAAAGCAGCACGGAGAAAAGAGACTCAAAAGTGTTGGAGAGAAAAAAGAACAAAAAAGTAAAAATAATCTAGGTGCAAATTCAGAAAATAAGGAAAGTATTTATCAGCCCATAACAAGTGAAGTTGAAGTAAAGCATGTCCAATCGGGCTCAGAAATAAAAGACAAAGTAAAAGACAAAGTAGAGCAGCTGAATTCGAAAGGTTAAAAAAAAAAGGCACGATACACATGTGGAGAAAGTTAAAGAATATGAAAGTAGGAAGATTAGAAAGTATAAAAAAAGAAAGTAAATATCGCAGTAGTGCAAACAAATGGAAATTATAACTCAAAAAAGGGAAAATAATCACCACGGACCAGATGTCACTGAAAAAAAGCAGGACAAAGCGAGGTCAGAAATAAAAGACAGAGTAGAAAACAAAGTAAAACATCATAAACAGGTTAAAAAACAAGGGGGCCAAACACATGCAGAGCAGGTTAGAGTTAATGAAAACTGGAATTCAAAAGACTCAAAAAAAACATAGGCGCAAAACACATGCAGAGCAAGATACAGAATATGAAAGCAGAAACAACAGTGTCAGAAAAAGAAAGTAAACATCGCATTAGCGTAAAGAAAGAGAAATTGTTACTCAGAGAAGTAACAAAAAGGCAAACAGAGATTGAATATATGGACACAGGTGATATGTCAGAAGTATGTAAATATTGTAAGGCTTTGAAGTTTAAGTCAGAGAATTTCAAAAACGTGTTTGCCTCACATGCATTTATTGGTTACTTTGCAAAAAAAATTATTAACTGCTGATGATGTGGATCGCTTTGTCAGTGTTGAAATTCCAAACAGTGAAACCTATCCTGAATTATGGTACAAAGTCATTAAACACATGTCTCACTGACCTCATTAAAAAGATTCAGCATATTGGGACACGAAAGATTCCAAATACTGTTTTTACAGAAGTTCTGAAATAAAAGTGAAACTAATGAAATAGCAAAAATTACAAAAATCTTAAAAGTGTGTATCCGGAAACCACACACAGGGGTTGGCGAGCGAAGCGAGCAGAAGGCGAAGCCCCCTAGTACTTCTATATTTTAACCATGTTACTGGATATATGAACTGTTAAAATACTCAATATATTAATATATTATGTTTGTTTGGAATTGTAGTTGTATGTTGGCAGCTTTTGATCCATACAATTGCATTTACTTTACATAACATGATAATAAATAAACTAGTTATAAACTGAAAGTTGTCATTCAATTATTTTTCTCTTCTTAACTTTTTATACTAGACACTTAAATTTTAAAATACTATTTAACTGAACAGGACATGTAGGTGTTATTGCTATAAATTAAGTATGTCATGATTTGCAGGTTTTTTTTCTTGTTTTTTTTTCATGCTATGTGTTTGGAAAATGCCACCAACAAAGGTATAATCCACCAACTCAGTTGGAGTTGAAGTAAGCTAGCATCTCTGTAGAATGCGTTTGAGACCTTCATTAGCTCATTCCTCGATTTCCTAAGGCTGTTCTGATAGACCATGGTATAATTAGATATAATTAAGTATTAGAAGGATGACCCTGTATTACTTATTCATTAAGGCAAGGTCATCATTGTATCTACATTTTTTTCAGCAGAAGCTGGCCCTATTTGCCTTATCCAGATTAGAAGCTGAGGTAGTTTTAAGAACTTGTCTCTACAGGGGCAAGATTTGGCACAGAGTCAGTCTGGGGGTGTAATGAATGTGTGTCAGAAAAAGGCCCAGATTTTAACAAAATTATGTGATGCTGGTCCAGCTCTGGTGTAATTCTGGCCCAGGTAAAAATCCTGATCTGTGCCAGTATTGGGCCGTTGTGCAAAAAGACACTGGACCAGGTCTGTATGCCAGTTCTGGTCCTGATGTTACAGTATATCCGGGCCATATCTGGAACTGTGTCCATTTACTGTCTGTGCCCGATTCACCATTTTTATAACTGCACTATTGTTGTCAGTTCCTGATAACTAATCTTCCAACTTGGATTTTAAAAGAAGTAAACTCGCATAAAGTACAAGTACAGAAATATACTTTCATGAAGATAGTTCTGTCATATGATTAAAAACACTATTCAGTGCATGAAAGTGTCATTAAAATATAGCAACCAATGTACAAACAATACATTTTGAAGTCGATCAAATTTTTATTTATATTTCTTCAAAATCTAAAATCCACCAGCAATACTAAGTCGAAGCAAATTTGCCACAACGTTAAAAAAGCAAGAAATTATGCGGCGATTCTTCAGACTACCTAGCCTACCTATCTAGCAGTAGGAGCCTTTAAAGATAAGTTTACTTTTATAACGTTGAGGGGTATATACCGATTTGGATTCTAATGCCATTTGATTTTATCTACATTTACTGTTAAAAAATCAGGCTAGCGGTATAATCCCTTATCATCAAAATGTACCAACTAACAGCCATAATGTAATACACATCGCTTTTCGACTGTAGTACAATTGAAATTGACAATAACCCTAAACACCTTTATACATTTTAAATAAAGGGTCAAAGAAACTAACCCTTTCCCAAAATTTGCTTCCGAATACAGCGTGCTTTCATTCAAGTGGACGAACCGCTTCAAGAAAAAAACTCCATGATTGGCTGTCTCCTACAGAAGCATGCTCATTGGTCATTTCTTCATCGTCTCTTATCCCGGGCATTTGAGTTACGCGCCCAAAACTGGCGGTTTACTCTGCCAGTCCAGGGCAGGTTTTATAACACTACAATTTTAGAGTGGGTAGGTGGTTTCCCCCTTGGCGATTCGAGCAGCTCGAGCGACGAGCTTTTCTCCTTCGCGAATCATGTGGCACGATCTATAAGGAGTTGTGTTGTTGGCAGGGGATGTTATGGCGGGGTGGTGAATATCCCCATTCCCGTATTGAACGGCGCGACAAGGCGAAGCAGTTAAAAGCGCGATCAAGGGTCCCTTTGCAGTTCACATTCATAAACTTTGCAACGAGATTGGGTGAAGACGGCAACCCTCAATAGTCTCCCTTGAGCCTATAATTTATTGCCAATATTTTTTTGCAAATTCATTATTTTAATTTATATAAAACAGCATGTCCTAATTCAAGTTTGTAAAGCAATTCTTAGGTATATTGATTACAAAGGCCCATTAGTACCAAACGATCACTGGCCAATGAGGAGTTTACTGATCGAGTAATACCAGTAATTAACCCATCTTGGGCCAACCTCCACACTGGTCCAGTGTTATATTTTATTGGGCCTGCCCTGGCCCACAGTGCCCATTGGCTGTCCACATTGTGACACTGTGTGCATGTTTGGTGGAGTTCTAAAATGCGCGTAATTTTCAGATGAAGAAATTAAATCTTCTGTTGATACTCTATTAGGATTGCCGTTGTAGTGACTCACAGTCACGTGAATCGAACCTCTTCTCGAATTCTCTCGCAGCTTCCGTAGTTTTGTAATTCCTTATACCATTACTTAAGGTAGTGAAACTGCAACATAATCCATTTAGAGTTGGGTAGGTCAATTACAGTTCCAATTCAGTCGGACAGGGTAAGAGAAAAATTAACAAACGTTGTTTTTATGTTATTTTTTTATTCAGAGATAGAGTAGCGACGATGTAATAAGTGACAATATTCACATTATACACTGATAGAGTAATATGTACTAAAGAAAAAATAACGAAGGAAACATTTAAATGAAGACATTTTGGGAACATTTATCGTACATTTAGCTGTGCATAAAACAAAATTAATCTACAGATCACACAGAGAAAGCAAGCACCACTACTGTCCGAAATTGTTTAAGCAATAAATTAAAAGTATTCCATTCGCTTCATTATATGGCTGCGCCAGTCTGCCCAGCATTTCCTTACGGCTAACATCTATAACTGTCTTAAACATACCTCCATTACTAACATCTAGTGGTCATTATACATATCAATACAGTCATAATAAAAATGAATGTCATGCATTATAATTAAGCAAGAGTTCGTCATTTCTGTCTGATTTCTCCAGGAATCGAAGCAGACTATCTTTATTCATTAACATATATTAGAGTTATCAGAGAGAAAAAGAGTCTTGTTTTTTTAATGTCGGTTTTATAAATCGGTAACAGAAATTTGATATTTTAAAAGACAAACGGAAACACAGTTTAATATACAGAAAGTGGTCCTATAATTAAAAAAAAGACTTATTTAAAACATTCTGTGACTTCTTTTACAGTAAGGTGCTACTGAAAACACATTTGCAGAATAAAAAAATGTGTAAGATCAAATGAGTCTCACATCTCTTCCTCTTCACAAACATAACGTTTGTTTATTTCGCAGGCTTTTCGACAGTGGAGTAGGTTGCCTCTTATCCATCCATCCGTTTTCCTAACCCGCAGCGAAGATTACAGCTTAGTAAACTTAATTTCTAACAATTAAGATGCGTAAAATGTAATTCATAGAGTTATCAAGGTGGAGTAGGGGTTAATTCTGTTGTATTTTACAGAAAATGTCTTATTATTATTATCTTTGAAGCTGCAATGTCTTCTGTTGTCCAAATAAATAAAGATAGAGAGTACTTAAACAATACTCAGAAGGGGCTGATCAATAGCTCGGAATGTTCCAAATGTTGAAATCAGCAAGTTATGTCAAAGTCTCAAGAGAAAAAATAAGCCGTCAATAAGAGTATAACATGAAGATCATTAAACTGTTGTATAATGTACTTATGCACAGCATTTACTGTAAAAGGCCCCTAATGGAGCTGAGAGCTGGCAACATTATCATCCATGCCTTCAGCTGGTAATTTGACTTATTAAATATTGGTATGAATAGCATAATCTCAGCCATGTCTCTGCATGGGGTTTACATGTTGTCCTGTATATGCTGTTTTCTGTAGTAACACATCCCAGAGAATTACAGGACAGACTGATCATCAACTATAAATTGTATAAAACGATTGTGACTCATTCAGGGTTTAACCTCCAGTGTTTGTGCCCACTGCTGAGATTCCTTTACTCTTAAAATAATGGTTCCTTAATGGCATTTTACTAGACTGTGTGGATCCTTTTAGAACCACTGTTTGAAAAAGAACCATACACATCTTGGAATGGTTCTATGTATATGCTTGGTTATTTGATCTTTAAAAAGGGCTCCTAATATATGGACAAAAAAAAAATACATGGTGTATAATAGACCCTGCAGGGTACCAAGAGATCAAGAAAACCTGATCTTAGCCTGTATGACTGTATGCAGTAAAATCATTTAAAAATCAGAAACCCATTGGTATGGCACACATCTTTTATCATCTGTTTATTTTTATTGAATCTGTTAGAGAAATAAATAAAGCTTCTTTCTGGAACCTTCATGTGAGTACTATTAGGAATCAAAACTTTTTCCACTATGGCACTGGTGTGAAGAACCGTTTCAGCAACTCTATTTTGAATAGTGTGAGCGCTGATATAATTTAAAGTTACCACCCAATGTGTACAGGGTCACACAACCAAGCGATCCGTCTAGGACAGGGCTGCAGTATGAAGTTTAAAGAACTGCTTGGTACCTTACCCAGGAACTGGGGACCCATTCATTTCTTTATTGTAGACCTTTTTAGATATGGGCGAAATGGGGCACCCACAGCAAAAACTCCAGAATGATGATTACAGCATTCACAAAAGCAGCTTTGAGCTGAATTCCCTGCCGCTTCATCCACTTCGCGCCACTGTCCTGACCAGTGCGAATACAGTAACAGGCGGCGAAACGTAAACAGAACAGAACCTCTACGCTTCTGTTTAGTGCGTTCCGGGGCGTCTGAAATACGAGCTGGGAGGGAGGTGGGGTCGGGAGTAAATTGACCTCAGGTCTGGAAACCAAGGTAGCGGGAGCTGGGGAATCTTATCCAATAGCACACCTCTAACTTTGCACATTTCTGACGCAGGTAGTAATCAGTTACAGTACGAAATGCTACAAAATAAACCACTGTTTATTCATAAATCTGTGAATACAGTATATAGTTTCACAGAAATGCTGCATTCTTTTTTACTTTATGTGAAATCGTTAAGAACATTATAAAACCAGTCGGCACATTACCAAGGTGAACTGCTTTTAGTCTTGACTCATCGTTGGCAGATTTGTGAATGAGTAGCGCATGGATGCTAGGGAGTGTCAATTTAACAAAATTAATATGAAAAGGTCTAAGGCTAACCCATTATGTGCCCAGTTCAGGGAAAAGAGGAAAGAAGCGGAGGAACACGCAAAAGACAAATGTATGCAGCCTTATCATCTCTTTATAAGTATAATATGCATGTAACGAAACAGGCAAGTATAACACATACAGTTAGGTCCATAAATATTTGGACAGAGACAACTTTTTTCTAATTTTGGTTCTGTACATTACCACAATGAATTTTAAATGAACTCAGATGCAATTGAAGTGCAGACTTTCAGCTTTAATGTAGTGGGGTGAACAAAAAGATTGCATATAAAATGTGAGGCAACTAAAGCATTTTTTTAACACAATCCCTTTATTTCAGGGGCTCAAAAGTAATTGGAGAAATTAAAAAGCTGGAAATAAAATGTTCATTTCTAATACTTGGTTGAAAACCCTTTGCTGGCAATGACAGCCTGAAGTCTTGAACTCATGGACATCACCAGATGCTGGGTTTCCTCCTTTTTAATGCTCTGCCAGGCCTTTACTGCAGCGGCTTTCAGATGCTGTTTGTTTGTGGGCCTTTCTGTCCGAAGTTTAGTCTTTAACAAGTGAAATGCATGCTCAATTGGGTTAAGATCAGGTGGCTGACTTGGCCATTCAATAATTTTTCACTTCTTTGCTTTAATAAACTCCTGGGTTGCTTTGGTTGTATGTTTTGGGTCATTGTCCATCTGTATCATGAAACACCGCCTAATCAATTTGACTGCATTTAGCTGGATTTGAGCAGACAGTATGTCTCTGAACACCTCAGAATTCATTCGGCTGCTTCTGTCCTGTGTCACATCATCAATAAACACTAGTGTCCCAGTGCCACTGGCAGCCATGCACGCCCAAGCCATCACACTGCCTCCACCGTGTTTTACAGATGATGTGGTATGCTTTGGATAATGAGCTGTTCCATGCCTTCTCCATACTTTTTTCTTGCCATCATTCTGGTAGAGGTCGATCTTGGTTTCATCTGTTCAAAGAATGTTTTTCCAGAACTGTGCTGACTTTTTTAGGTGTTCTTTAGCAAAGTCCAATCTAGCCTTTCTATTCTTGAGGCTTATGAGTGGCTTGCACCTTGCAGTTCACTCTCTGTATTTACTTTTATGCAGTCTTCCCTTTATGGTTGACTTGGATATCGATACGCCTACCCCCTGCAGAGTGTTGTTCACTTGGTTGGCTGTTGTGAAGGGGTTTCTCTTCACCATGGAAATGATTCTGTGATCATCCACTACTGTTGTCTTCCATGGATGTACAGGTCTTTTGCTGAGTTCACCAGGGCATGCTTTCTTTCTCAGGATGTACCAAACTGTAGATTTTGCCACTCATAATATTGTAGCAATTTCTCGGATGGGTTTTTTTCTGTTTTCGCAGCTTAAGGATGGCTTCTTTCACCTGCATGGAGAGCTCCTTTGACCGCCTGTTGTCTGTTCACAGCAAAATCTTCCACATGCAAGCACCACACCTCAAATCAACTCCAGGCCTTTTATCTGCTTAATTGATAATGACATAATGACGGACTTGCCCACACCTGCCCATGAAATAGCCTTTGAGTCAATTGTCCAATTACTTTAGAGCCCCTGAAATAAAGGGATTGTGTTAAAAAATGCTTTAGTTGCCTCACATTTTTATGCAATCTTTTTGTTCACCCCAAAAATTAAAACTGAAAGTCTGCACTTTAACTGCATCTGAGTTGTTTCATTTAAAATTCATTGTGGTAATGTACAGAACCAAAATTAGAAAAAAGTTGTCTCTGTCCAAATATTTATGGACCCAATTGTATGTTTGTTAGCTTATGTTGCTTGCTATGCTATTACACTTAGGGTGACAATATTCATTTTTCTGTCCAACTAGCTTACATAACATTAGAAAAAAAATCACAGTTTCATAATGATTATGTATACAGCATACAGGAAAATGATTACAACCACCTACAGTAACTAGCACATTATTCATTTAGTTAACTTTCACTGAGGTGACATCATAAGCGTTTTCTGTGATTGTATTGACCAGCTTTCTAGGTGGAATTTTCAGATCTCTACATTATGCAGATATTTTGTATGATTTGTGATATATTGAGTCTTTTGGGTAGTCTTATGCCTAGAGTTAGCCAAAGAGGTTGTATGCTTCATTTGGTTCCTATTCTGAAAGTTTGATAAATTGTGGAAAATGACACATATTTAGTTGTGCAATAAATGCAGAATTCTTATGATGATGTAATTAATGCTTTGTATCAAGGAAGGCAAGAAAGAAAGGTCAGGTTAGATTCTCTTTCTTATTAAGGGTGTTATTGTATTTGTGTATTTATGTGACATATACATAAATACACAATAAATATACTTTAAACCCTGTAGGATTTGTGCAATTTAGTTTTATTTTGTGTATATATATTTATAGAAATGTTATAATTGCGGAATGGTGGAGTTTGACACACAATTTTTGTCATAGAGTACTTATGTCCAAATCATAAGGTTTGCTGAGACAAGGAAGTGAGGACAAGAACTCGGGAGAGAGCGGGTGGCTTGAGTCTATGAGCCAACCTGCTCAGTACGCATTGATACCTTTGTAAGTAAACCAGGAGAAATTTCTGACACCCAGGAGAGAAATGAACATCATTGTCATGGCTAATACCTAAATATTTTGATGAAAGTTCTATCTGTTTGCTGTTTTTTTATTTTAGTAAATCAGTAGCAGCTGAGAGACATGAATACATCAGTCACATCTGCCAATGGGATGCTTGTCATCACTCAGGTCATCCCTCAAAATAATAGGCAGGATACAAATACTGCTGCTACTGCACCATTCCAAGACTCAGCAGGAAGTAGCTTTTTTTCAGTGCAACTACAAACATTTCTCAAAGTTGAACCAAAGATTTTGGGGGTAAGTATCATTTTAGAATAATGTGTTTTATTATGGATAAGATTTAAAGCTATAATAACTCTGATTTTATATTCCTATTTACGATTTCTGTCATGTGACAAGTATTTTGATGGTAATTTGTTTCCTTTTTAATATGATGACACACTCTCACTCTTTTTACTCTATCCCTTAGGATAACAGTGCACCCAAGCTATGAAGGATCAAGTTTATCTTAACTATTTAAATCCTTTGAGTGTTCGGAATGCCAGAAAGATATGAGCACAAGCTATTATTATGAGCACTTTGGGAAAACCTGATCTCTGCCACCATACAAAAAATAAAGCACTGCCCCCAGTGATCATCTGCAGTACTTTTCCACTAATATCAAAATGACCATTTCCTAAAAACAGTTTTTTTATCATTATCTTCCTCATTGTTAATCATGCATAATGCTTCTTTTTAACATAAAACTGCAGAGAAGTATTAAACATGAAAACCCAGATAAAGTTTAAATGCATTTTTTAGAATCACATTATTCTTATGTCTGTTTGATGAAAGTCCCATGAAAGTGGAAAACACCTTTTTTCAGTTCTGTTTTATGTAACAGGAGATTCTTTATTATGTTTAAAAAGGTGACACATGATACTTTAAAGAGTCGGGGCTCCAGCTGAGAGATGCTGTTGAATTGCTAGTACATGTACTGAAAAATAAACTGTTAATTTGAAGGTGAAATGGTGCAGTGTGTCACACTTACCCCAATGCCAATTAATAGAGGAAAAAAATGCAGTAGAAGCATTGTTGGTGTTCTTCTTGTTGGCTGGTCAAATAAGGACCATTGATGATGATGGAGGTATTTTACTTTGCCTGCTTGCAAGAGCTGAGCCAGAGGTGGAGTGGAAGAAATGCCAGCACCATTCCAAGTGGTGTTCCTCCATCTTATAGATAAAAAAGTCACTAATTAATTGTTGCACCTGTTACCACCCCGGTCCAACCTTAAAACATTCCCTATAAGAGCCTCGCTACAGGACTCCTACGTGTTTCACACCTGGTATGAAAAGTCCTAGAAGTAATGAAAGGTGTAGTTTTAAAGTGACTCTATATATTCATAAATTAATATTTTGTTTGTAGTCAGTCGCTAATTTCCAAGGTACAGAAATTAGCTGCCCAAATCCAATCTTTTATGAACATGCAATATGTTTCTAATTGGGGGTCAGAGATTGTGGAGTTGTTACAAAAGGATAGTCAAACATGGTCAAGGTCAAAAAACGCATTGAGTAAGTTGAAGTGTACTTGAGATAGTACTGTACTAGCTGGGGATCAAGACCAAACTAAAAAGTACCGAACTAAGAGGAGGCGATCCTCAGGACTAAGCACTGTTGCAGTTAACAGTGGAAAAAGATCAATATCTCATTTAACTAATGTGCAACGAGTCTTGTTTTTGTTTTGTGTTTCTTTTGGTTTTCTTAGCTGACCGTCTGATTGCCCATTAACAGTAGCATGCTGGCAATTAATGTCTTGTCATCTCTCTATTAACCACATGTCATTACACATTCTTCTTGATTTAATGGGACAGAGCACAAAGGAAAAATATATACTTAAGAATTGCTCAGTTTGTGAATTCTGACCACAAACCTGTTGTTGCAACTCTTAGGATCCAGCTTACGTCCAGCAGGTTACCACCTACTAGGAAAATTAGCCTGGACTTGGACAGACTCCAAGACCAGACTGTTTCTAATGCGTTTGCACGCAGTTTGTGTGAGGAACTTGCAGATTTGGGTGTGACTGCCAATCCTAATGTGATGTGGGAGACCTTCCTTGACAAGACCCTGAAGGTTGATGAGGGTTGTGTTGGTGTTACCGGTGTTCCTAGAAGGAGGTGTTTCATCTGGCAGGGCACCCTGGATATCATTGATAGAAGTTGCAGCACATGGCTCAGTGATGGAACGGTCCTTACAGATGACACTGCAGTTGTGACCCGCTGGGCTGGTTACTTTGAGCAGTTGTTCAAAGCTGACCCTCCGGGTAGGACGTTGGATATCTCTAGGTCCACGGTTCTTGAGGCTGATACTCCAAATAGCTGTGAACCACCCAGTCTCACTGAGATTGCACAGATGGTGAACCAGCTGAGGGGAGAAAAGGCTGCAGGGATCTGTGGTATCTGGGGTGAACTTTTGCAGGCTGGTGGTAAGGCTGTCCTCCTGGCATTGCAAGCAATCTTTGTTTCCATTTGGGAGACTGGCATCATCCCATCTCATTGGAAAACGGGACTTGTCGTCCCTATCTGGAATGGGAAGGGTGATTGCCTGGATTGCAACAACTACAGGGGGATAACACTGCTCTCGGTGCTGGGTAAGGTCCTTTCTAGGGTCGTCCTCAATAGGATCCATGATCACTTGCTCACCTACCAGCGACCGGAACAGTTGGGTTTTACGCCTAAGAAGTCTACCATCGACCGCATCCTGGCACTGAGGGTTCTCAAGGAGCACAAAAGCGAATTTCGGCAGAGTTTCTTTGCAGCCTTTGTCATTTTTCGTAAAGTGATCGACTCAGTTGATTGAGCTGCCCTGTGGGACATCCTGAGAGTTCGCGGGATCCCCTCAAGGTTGCTGGATATTATGGCTGACCTATATACATACTATGAGTGCTGTGCAGAGTGGAGGCAGAACCTTTGTGTTTTTCCCAGTTCATCAGGGGTGTGCTCTTGCTCCTACTCTGTTCAATGCTCGTATGGACAGGGTGTTGGGCAAGGTCGTGGGGTCCAGCAGCTGTTGGGTATCTGTTGGAGAAGAAAGATTCACGGATCTTGACTTTGCTGACGATGCTGTGATCTTCGCGGAGTCAATGGAAGCTCTGATCAGGGCGCTCGAGAGACTGAGCGAGGAGTCTGAGTGTCTGGGCTTGCGAGTGTCCTGTATAAAAACCAAGATCCAGGCCTTTAATGACCTCTTGGGCACAGCCATCAGCAATGCGTCAGTCAGCGGAGAGAGTGTCGACCTTGTTGAGAGGTTTACTTACCTTGGCAGTGACATTCATATCTCTGGTGACTCTTCCTATGAAGTCAGTAGACAGATTGGGAGAGCATGGGGGGTCATGAGGTCGCTGGAAAGGAGTATGTGGCTATCCCAATATTTATGCAAAACGACGAAGGTCCAAGTCATCAGAGTCCTGGTGCTTCCTGTTTTGCTATTAAATTGTGAGACAATGACGCTATCCAGTGACCTGAGATGAAGACTGTACTCCTTTGGTACTGTGTTTCCCTAGAAAATCCTTGGGTACCGTTGGTTTGACTTTGTGTTGAATGAGCTGTTGCTCATGGAGTCCCGAATGAGGCATATTACCTGCATTGTGAGGGAGCATCAGTTACAGCACTACGGCCATGTGGCGCATTTCCCTGAGGGTGATCCAGCTCGTAAGATCCTCATTGTTGGGGACCCGAGTTGCTGGACCAGGCCAAGGGGTCACCCACATAACACCTGGCTGCAGCAGATAGAGGGTCATTTCCGGAGGGTGGGACTGGGCCGCGTGTCTGCCTGGGGGTTTGCCAACTGGGATCCCGAGTTGTTTCATTGTGTAGTGGGTGCGGCAACGCATTGTACCAGTGCATGCTTCCCAACTTGACTTGATACTTATTAAAACATAACTGCAATCATTAAGCTGCATTAGATTGAAAATGTTGCTGTCATTATTTCAAATGTGATTCTCTTCGAGCGTATGAAAAGGCCCTCTATAGGGAAAGTAATGACAACAAGAGGTTTTCTCACGTAACTTATGGGTGGATCTTCCATCAGGGTAGAATGAGGTCAATCTGAAACCTTGACATATGCGAGAAAACAGTAATGCCAGCATTTCTATGTGTCAGTGGTACCTCACACTGTTCTATGTAACACATGCATGCAGTTGCTTGTACATTATATTGCCTTCCCTTAAGTGACTGATGGCTTAAAACCTTGAGGGAGACCACCCCCTTCTGCCTTATTTTATTTTTATATGTGATATTCATGGAGTGTAAACATATACATGTCATACCCTGAGGCCTATTGGGGTTTTAATCTGGTCTTGCTGTAGCTAATTTCCCTATTAAATAGATAGTACAAGAAGAGTTAATACTTGACATTCATTATTTACCTGTCTTTTAACAGAATCAATCCAACAGTCACTAAAGCCTACAAAATACCTAGATTTTTTTTATTATTATTATATATATATATATAGTATAAAAGGAAATCTTGAGACGAGACTATTGCCAAGGGATTTTGCCAAGTCCCACCCTCTTCTCAACCATTTTCAAACACGCTTACGGTCCACTCAACTCTCATTCGTGTGAATGCTTTTGTCAGACACAGTTTGTGCATTTATGAAAGTCCTCAGTTTCATCCTTTAAAGAAGCTTTCCTGGACAGTATTTTTAGACATACAATCTATTTGTTTCCATCGATGCAGTCCTTTTCTGGACAATAATTTTATACATTCTAGATGACACATCAACGACTAAGCGAAGAAGAAAGTGCAAAAAAGAACAATAATATTCTTAAGTGCAAATTCGGAAAATAATGAAAGTAATAATCAGCCCGGACCAAGTGGAATTGAAAACCTAGCAGGTGAAAGCAGGGTTGGAAATAAAAAACAAAGAGCAGAAGACAAAGCAGAACATTGTAAAGAGGTTCAAAAATGTTGGTGCAATACACATGCAGAGCAGGTTAGAGATTATGAAAGTAATAAAATTCGAAAGTCTCAAAAAGCTAATAGTAAAGATCGCATTAGTGCTAATAAACGGAAATTACATTTTTCTCCAATTAAAAATGTAAGCTGCTGCACTTAAATCAAGCTTGCTGTTCAAACTCAAAATGGTCAGTCAGTCAGTCATACGGTATCCATCTTAATTAAAGGACAAAATAAAAGGTCTCAATTCATTAAAGCAAATTTTTCTATTTGCACAGGATGGGTTCTCTAAGTCATATTTCTTGGTTTATTCCTCCACTTTCTTTAATGTAAAAGCTAATATTCCAATTGCCTCTCACTCTCTGCTAAAACAAGCCTCTTCTTCTGTTTTTTGTTTATGCTGCAGGAAGTTTGCTATTAAAAAAAAAAAAAATGTGTGTTGGCTCAGCTACCGTAATACCTTGTGTAAAGGAGCAATGCAACTAAATTGCCATAAAGCTTTGAAAAGCAGGGGCTGAATCGTTTTTTGTTATCGGCCAATTTACCAAGCACCAATCAAGTCTTTTTTAGTGAAAATCTGCAAATTTAGATTGGAGCATCCCTAACCTATACCATTGAAGAAATTGACAGCATCTTTCAATGTGCATTTTCCAAACCAGTGGCCAGGCAATTTGTTAATTACTGACTCTGACTTTGCGTCTTTTTCCTGAAAATGAGTGGTTAATGCCATATGGTTCTGTTTTTTTATATTATGCAATATAAATATTTCACTGCGTCATTTATATTTTTCTGTGGCATTGAGTTAAATAAATTTGATTATATATCACAGTATACCTCAGCCAAATATAAATATAAAATAGGTTTCCATATCTATACTAATAAAAGGCAAAGCCCTCACTCACTCACTCACTCACTCACTGACTCATCACTAATTCTCCAACTTCCCGTGTAGATAGAAGGCTGAAATTTGGCAGGCTCATTCCTTACAGCTTACTTACAAAAGTTAAGCAGGTTTCATTTCGAAATTCTAC
>JANRMT010062854.1:33804956-33824484 GCA_026402145.1 Polypterus bichir lapradei
AAAACACATGTTAATGAGAGGTTTTGTTTATGCCCTCAAAACTCCTACTATAAGTAGGAAATGCATGACACAATCTTTACTTCATCATGAAACTGACATCAAGTGTCATACACTCTTGTATATATATATATATATATATATATATATATATATATATATATATATTATAATGGTATAAACATAATGGCAATGCAAAAAGGCAAATGATTTTTAACTTCATTAAAAACATTCTGAATCCACAATAAATGCTAGATTCATGTATTACAACATATAAAACTACAAACAAAGTCCAAAATAAGAGTGAAAAAGTGCAGGAGATGACTTAAACAATTAAAATATGAAACTAGTTCATAATATGGATGCTGTTTATTGTGTTTTGTCATGTTTTATACCAAGGCTGCTATGTTGCATGAATTTCACTTCTTTCCTCAGTGTATGCAGATTGTATAATTGAGGCTTAAACTCATATAATAAAGTCAATTAAAAACATTGTTAAGATTCTTACATTTATTTAAAGAAACACTAAGCAGACCAAATTAAATAGAAAGGCAATGCTTCTTTTAAATACATACCAAATACCAGTTGGCTATTTGTAGCAAATTATTGTTACGATAATGTTATTTGATGCAACCTTCATTTCTAACTCTACAAGTAGTGAGGGCAGCTACTTGTGCATTTATGTGATGGCTTAACTGCGATACAGACAACATTTGATGGTCAGATCTGTTGTGGGTGGTGAGAGTGATTAAGGACAATTGCTTTAAGGCATTTTCAATTACATTATTACTTTATAACATTTACATGCTACTTTGTATTTGTTAGGAAATTGCAGATGACTGTACTTTTTTGTTGATTGGAAAGAGGCATGTAATATAAATACTGTACCAGTACCCAATAATAATGTTCATCAGCAACGACTACAATGCAAGTCTTATTTAGGAAAATGAAGATAAAAAAATTGAGAATTTATAAAATAGTCATGCAATGATTTACATGTCTTGAATTTATAGCCCTGTTAAGTGCTCATATCTTTGAATTTCATAGTATATAACAGAAATGCTGAATGTCTTTATTTTCATTTGTTCTCAAAGGGACAAATCTTAGTGTAGCCAAACCTGAAGATGAATAACCTGCGTGAATGAAACAAGAAAATCAACAACACTCCTACAGCCTATGAGAAATAGATTATGTAGCTGGCTATGTGTTTTGACTCTGATCCAAAACAAAAACAACCAGGGGTTTGGGCATATATTAACCAATTTTTTGTAATTTTATTCTAGGCTGTTCAGATCATGATTGGAATGATAAACATTACTCTTGGTATAGTTCTGGCAGTTCATGAATCATATTCCATACAAATAGGAATTCCATTTTGGCCAAGTATAATGGTAAGCTTTTGTTTCAATGACTCCAGCCTTTCAGAAAGCTTGTCAAAAATATGTTCTCATAACCTTAAAAATACAGTATGTGTATATCTGATGTCCAGTTCAATACAAAAACCATGTAAGACTTAAATAATTTGCTGTATGTAATTATTTTAGCTGTTTTAAATAGATATTGGAGCCAAATGTGAATGATGCATCTGGAGAAATAGGGGATGAACTAGGGGTTGATTTACATCTCAATTACTGAATATCAAAAAACCTCTTTGCTCTCTGTCACACTCTTTTCAGTACATCACCTAAAAATTAATGGTGTCCCTTCTAAACCAATCCCACACTAATGATGCATAAAAGAAAGGAGAACACTGTCAGTCCAGCAAATAGAACCACACACAATGGAAATGCAGGATTTATGGGACACACACACACACACACACCAGGTATCCTGCCTGCACCAGAAGATACCCCAGACTATTATGCAAATTAAATGGATTACCTGAAGGACACAGTATCTCTGTTACACTATGATTAAGCATTAGGTGCCATGGCTGCTTGCACTACTACCCTGAGAATGATGGCACATCCTCAGAACCTTGAAAGTGGAAGATCCAAATTCAGACTTTTTTTTTTTTTTGAAAATGAAGACGTGTTAAATCTGCTGCAGTGTTCAAAATTTTGGCAAGCATTTTACTTTTGTACCTATATTTATATTCTAACCTTGTTTTGTGAAGTGCTTAGCTCAACCCATTTACACTGAGGAAAATAGAAGTTTTCTAAGGATAGATTATCAGAACTGCAAAAGTAAACTCATAAAATGAGTTTTAAAAATTTAAAACTTTTAAAACCGTTGACCCCCTAGTCATTTACTTTACTTACTCAAATGAATACATTTGTACATTACTCAATATTAAATATTTCACTAGATATCAAACTTTTCATTTTAATCATTTGTAATTAATGATTGAAAAAGATAAAAGGAATACGGAATATGGCATTATGTTGTGCAACATTTAATATCGAAACCTGCACTAATGAAAATTAAAGCAAAAAAATATGAGCAGAGATTTTTTTCATTTTTGACATTTATTAAATAAATATGTAAATTCAAAATAAGTACAAATAGTCCAAGCTGTACTGTCTGCAAGAGTAAGGGCAGGGCCGTTCTTAGGTTTTTGGGGGCCCAAGGCATGGAGCATAGGTAGGGGACCCCAGAAGGGGTCTGCCCCATGGAGCTGAGGATAAAACTGAATTATGAAGTTGCAGAATGGACCTCAGAAGAGAGATTTATGTACCACTACCTCTTTTCCTTTTTTGACAGAAAAGATAGCCTACATGTATAATTATAGCAGAGCAGATGGAGGGACGGAGCAAACCACCCACTGTCGAGTCGCTTTGTGGAATGGTTTTTATCTTCCCAGCTTCCGCTATTTATGGTGTGATAGATTTGTTGCACAGATGTTTGGAGGAAGGTGGGGTGGATGATCAGTGCCATCCCACTGGGGCCCCACCCACCACTCCGTCACTTTGATTCTGCCTGTCGTCATCACTGTTTCCTCTTTGCTCGCATGTAACCATATTGATAATTCCGCCACCAGAGAAAATTTGTACTTCTGAAATATATGGACCTGTAAGTTGTGGGCTATTTGGTAAAAAAAAAAGCGCCTGCCAGGGCCCCCTTGGGGGCCCTAGGTGGTTGCCTAGTTTTCCTATGTCTAAAAACGGTCCTGGTAAGGGGGTCTATTTTTGCTGTTGTCGACCCCCAAATTTGTTTATTGAAACTATCGACCCCTAGAAAGTTCAAATTGAACCCAGGGGGTCGATATCGACCACTTTGGGAACTCTTGTTCTAAATCAATTTAACATAGACATGTTTGCCCACTGTAATATATTTTAACAGATACTGTATATAAAGAAAACAAAAATACATATTTATTGACTTACATATAACCTCTCTAGTTCTTGTCACTTCTTAGTTTTTTATACCAAAGCATTGGTTTTTGGTCTGTCACTTATGCACTTTTTCTGGTGCGTCCCTAGTACCTTCATACTGACATCCCAATGTCCCTAGTACCTTCCTTGATATCCTGATGGAATCTTTCACCCTACTTTACCCTACTTTTCACAAAGTGCTCCAAGTTTTTCAGGGAAATATTCCAAATGTGAATCTAAAAAGGGAACTCTGAGTCTCACGCTGCAGCCCACTTCCTTATACTTAATACATTTTTCATAATTTTGATATAATTTGGATTTGGATCCACAAAGTGGCCAGCGCATAGCGCCCGCCCAGGGGTTGGCAAGCGAAGCGAGGAGGGAGCAGAGCCCCCTAGTCTTTTCTAACATTCTAATGTTACTATGAATTTATCTGGGACTGGTGGTTGTCCAATCAGTAGGAAAAGGGAGAGAAGCATTACACATCACTGCCAATCCTCGGGTTGAGGTGGAATTGGAACTGGATGTGCCCACAAGTTGTCTCTCAAGCACAAAAAATACGATATTCCTTCCACCCCACCCCTGCCCCCCAAGGGTGTACTGAACTGAGAGGTCATATACCCAGGAGGGAATGTTGGCTTTGATGTGGTGAATGCCACTGCGATGCTGAACCCGAAATTTATACGACCAAAGGTACAAGAACCAGCTAGTGACATGTGGTTTTGATGCCTTGTGCAGGGCCATCCACTACAAAGGGGCATGGTCCATTACAAGAGTGAACTCATGGCCAAGAAGGTAGTACCTCAGCCCTTCCATGGCCCACTGATTGCCAGAGCTTCCTGTTCCACCATGGCATACCTGGTCTCCTGGTCCAACAGTTTCTGGCTCAGGTACATTATTAGGTTTTCAATCCCATCAACACTTTGGCTCAGAACAGCACCTAGGTCTGTGTCCGAATCACCGGTCTGGAGTATGAAAGAGAGAAAACAGTCATGAGTCATCAACACAGAGGCCAAAGTGAGGGCCTGCTTAAGATCACAAAATGCAGCTTCGATTTGTTATTCCCATACCAGTTTATTAGGGGTATGCTTTTTCTTGAGGTTTTCAAGGGTGTGGCTCTTTCAGAGAAGTACGGCACAAACCGGCAGAAGTACTCTTCTAAGCCTTTGAAAGCCTTTTACTTCTGCTTGGTTATCAGCCGGGGCCAATGTAGAATAGCAGAGACTTCAGAACACTGTGGCTGAAGGTCCCTCTTCCCACCACATAGCCCACATATATGGCGTCCGTTAGCCTGAAATATTTTTTTTGGATAATTTGGACACCAGCTTCACATAGTGTCAGAAGGATGGCTCAAACGTAGTTCACATGATTCTCCCATGTGCTGGAATAGATGACCACATTATCCAGGTAGGCAGAGCCATAGGCTTTGTGGGATCAAAGCATTCTATCTGCCAGACTTATTGCCAGTGTCCAATCAAGTGGCTGAATGTGTTTTTTTCTTTGGAGGACTCTATTAAAGGAATTTGCAAGAACCTTTTTATCATGTCAGATGTAGTCAGGTACTGGGCCTTTCCAAGTTGCTCAAGGAGGTCATCCACTGGCAGCATCGGATAGGCATCAAATTTGGAAACCTGATTAAGCTGATGAAAGTCATTGCAGAAATGCCAACTGCTGTCAGGCTTTAGGACCAAGATGATGAGACAGGACTAGGGGCTAAAATTGTCCTCAATCACCCCACACAGTCCATCATTCGTTTGATCTCAAGTTCCACCTCTGCACTTTTTGCTTCTGGGAGTCAATATGGATGTTCTCTGACAACCAACCCTGGTTCTATGATGATGATGTGAGCAATCAGAGAGGTCCCTTGTGGTATTTCATCCACTACCTTTGGGATGTACTGGATGACTGCTTCCAGTTGTATCCAGCAGGGGACGTTTCCCCCCCCCCCCAGGATGTGTCCTTTCTTGATGTGGAACAGACTAGAGTCAATATCCATCCCTTTTGTAACCATGGCAGAAATAATCAAAAAAGGCGCTTTGGAATAATTTCTGTCCCAAAATACAATGAATAATTAATTCTTACATACATATCCAGGCAGGAGACAAGCCAATGGAACTTACAGGTGTCATTCAGTCTTCAGTGTGGGGATTTTAACAACTATATGAACCTCCAGCTGGGCAGGGAGCAGCATCGGTCAGCTTCTGCTGTTGTGATGGATCCTCTTCATTATAACCATTCACATAGGTACATGTGCATAGAATTCTTGTTAGATATGGGCAACTGCCAGCAGAGTCATCCATGTTATTTTTGGACTCTGCCCAAATAACACCTTCTCCTGTTCAACATACAGTAGCTGTTGGTCACTCTGTCCATATATTGTTTCAACAAACGTCAGCATTTTAAAATAGACTGCCTGGAGTATCTTTCAAATGTTTCTGTTCATCTTCCTACCCAGTTTTACCCTGCCAGCTGGTGTGTGTGTGGCATCAATAAAGGAATAATCTTTAATAAAATAATATTTTTGTAATAAACCTCTCAGATCACAGTGGCACACATAAAATCTTTGCCTACACCAGCTCCAGTCATTGTTGGGCTGTCAAGTTAGGACAAAAATTTAAATTTTTACTATGGACAAAGAGGGAGTGTGGCTGTCCAGAGAAAGGGTCCTGTTTGGTTTACTTCCATGGTTTCAGCAGGTTGACATGATAAATAGTGATAAGCAATGAATGAACAAACTAGTTCTTTCTTGGTATCTGAATGAATGTACTAGTACAATAATATTAAAGAACGAATCCTTTTGAGACATGTGTAGTGTGTGCTACATTTTACATTACATTCAGCAAAACTCTGGAACTATCATCCTAACTTCACTTAAATGGCTGCTGTCTTCAGAAGTAGCCTATCAGAAGCTATCATCTTTACTTCATTTAAATGGCTGCAGTCATCAGGAAATAGCCTATCAGTAAACTGTTTGAGAAAAATGGTCATGATGATAGATAGCCAATGAGTGACTTGTTAGATGACACCAAACACGTCTCGTTGATTGGTTCACTCTGAGTGACTGACCATTTTAATACACTGACTGAATGAATTAGTATGCCCATACTGATCTGGAGAAGCATTGCAAGTTTGTTCACGAACTGTAGACAAGAGACTCGCAGTGCAGGGGCCTCATGCATAACGCCGTGTGTAGAACTCACACTATAACATGACGTAGGCACAAAAGCCGAAATGTACTTACACACAGAAAAATCCAGATGCATAAATCTGTGCATTCGCCAACTTCCGCGTTCTTCTGCTATATAAATCCCATTCGGCGTGAAAAGTAACGCTTGTGTACGTGCCCGCTGTCCCGCCCCAACTCCTCACAGAATTACGCCTCTTTGAATATGCAAATCAATATCAATAGCCTTTAAGCTCAGTGTTCTGTGAAAAGACAGTGGGAAAAGCAAGAGGGAAAATGGAAGAATTTCAGCGAATACCAAGTGGAGGCAAGGAAAAACGTAAACAGTGATATAAACAACAAAAGGAAGCTGATCGACTTACATAGCGTGTCAGAGAAACTCGAAAGCTCAAGTTCAAAAAGTCGCACAGTGCCCAAAATAAAAAAGAAGTTGTCAGATATCAAAGTCGCCATGAAAAGGCGAGTCGTGGCCCACTATCTGAGTGTCATATGAAAGCTTATTTGGGTACAGAGAAAAAAAAAGGCACACAGTGGGGAATAAGCACGAAATGTCAACTTCAATCTCGAAATTTCCACTTTAATCACATAGTTTATTTTGTCATTAAAGTAGAACATCATAAACTTAATCTTAAAATCATTTAATTAACCAGTTTCTCAAATCACATCGTAATTAAAGTAGCACGTTAAATGCTTTGTTTTGTATGTGTTCTATGTGCTCTATGCGTGTGAATCACTACGTGCTTCTTAAACCGGCTTTCTCTTTCTCCGACAGGACACATAATCCATTACATTCGTGATATTACAGCTCTCTGAATAACTAAAATACTGAGATGTATGCGTGATATAATTTTCATGATGATAGGAGTTAAAGCACATTATTAAACATGGGAACACGGTGGCGCAGTGATTGTGCGCGACCTTCGATTAAATAATTTATTGCAGCAGTACTCAGGGGTGGCTCTAGGCTCGTGGCGGCTCTGGGCAGAGAAAGAATCAGTGGCCCCTTCGCCCGCCAATGTCAATATGGTATCTTATGCACACCGGATGGCCACGTCCATTGCGAACACTGCATAGCCGACTCGTGCTCATGACACAAGCGTTTAACTTTTGCCGAAATTTGCCGTTGCGTTTTTAGCTGTGTTGTTATTTTTCTCTTTCTGTTTTATTTTCAATATATATTGGTGTGGCGGCCCCTGGGATTTGGCGGCCCTGTGCAGGTGAACAGTTTGCACATGACTAAGGCCGCCCCTGCAGTACTGTCTCTTTCAAACGTACTAACCTCCAATTCCTGTCCTTCCTTTTCTTTCTCCAAGTAACTGATCGCCACACAGTCAGCTTTGTAATAGACGTTAAGCCATCTGTAAACTTGATTCTTCAAAACTTTTAAGGAACATTGAAATATCTTCGTAGTACATGTTTAATTATTCTATCCTTCAGCCAGTCCCAGTAAAGCAGTGCGAGGCAGGAACAATCCTTAAACAGAGCGCCAGATCCTTGTTTGCATAGCGTCACTGTGTCCTTTAATTATTAACAATATAGATTATTTAAATGAAGTTAAAGTTTTACCTGTATAATATAATAAACATATTTGGCTGCATTTCATCTTAAAATGATATCATCATCCTATGTAAATACAAAAGTGGCTCAGGTTGTGCAATATTATAACTGTAGTGCAAGTTTACAGTGAGGTGATTGTACTTATAAGTACAAACAGTTCTACAAGGAGCAGTTGATGGACTGATTGAGTGTGTTTAGAGCTCTTGGGATGAAACTCTTTCTGAACCTCGAGGTCCATACAGGAAAGGTTTGACGCATTTGCCATGTTCTAAGCAGTTCAAATAGGAAGCATGGCTGAGGCAGCGTGTGCTTGATGCTGTATACTGATAATTCTCTTTCCGATCAGCTGCTCTGAGTGGTGCAGTGAGAGTAATATGGAAAAAGTTGATCTGCTATGGCAACCCCTAGCGGGAGCAGCTGAAAGATAAAGAAGGTGCATTGAGAGTAACAACGTTAAAGCAGTTATGGTATTTGGAATAGTTTGGCCATTCCGTGGACCATTATATTGTTACTGGTTAATTACAATCAGATGCATTAAACTAATAAACAATATGTGGTTAATTTCAGTGTATTTATAAAGCTGCATCAGGGATGTGGATCTGAAAAAGAAAGATAAACCACACAGGAACAGTAGCATTGCTTTGACGCTGGGTGCCGCCAGTCTGCTAAACCAAGCAAAGAACTTGCGTACGACAGGCTACGAGGTACTGTGGAAATGTGCGTGGCTTTACGCCAAGTTTAGGTTTTATACATTGCGATTTGAGCGTGGACATGTTCTTACGCAACATTTCTGTGTGTACGCACCGTTTATACATGAGGCCCCAGGACACTGAGCTAGTTCACAAAAAAAATCAGTTTGTGTACTGAATGAAGGAACAAACCGCATGTCACACAGTACATTGAATCTCAGTTCAGTTCACTGATGATGTATGTATGGGAGATTGCATCAGAAAGGACAGGATATAAAAGAAGGAAATTGTGGGAGATTGCAGCAGGTGATAGAGACAAATCGAGACTGACAGCCAAGAAGCTGTGGAGTTTTTTTTTTTTTTTGTGTGGAAGGTTCAATTATTGTTCTTGCTATATTGAATCAAGTAAAACGACACTTGTGCAAAAGACACAAAAACTGACTGACTGGAGGACGCATTAGAGGGCTGTCTACTGGAAATTGTTGACATTTTTATGGAGCTACATTTATAAACATACAATTATAATATAAACAATGCAAGTTTGTTTTAATTGCAGCTATGCTAACAGCATATTACAGGCACATAGAACTTTGTTATACATTTTCTATTACATTCTATTTATATAGGTTTTAGGCTAGCTTAATCCAAAACTGAAATCAATTTTATTTAGTGATAAAAGATGTAGACACTCATATATTGTGTTTCTTTTGACATCTAGGCTATAAAAATGTTTGCTTATTTAATTAATATTGTTTGTGAATTATTTATTTTATTGCTTGCTGTTCATATTGTTTATATTGTTTGGTGGTTAAGATTGTTGCACTGTTATGATACTATTCTAGATTTTAAACTAGAATGCAGTTTGTTGTTATTTTTGACGTCAACGAATCAGCAAGAAGTGTTCCAATATGAGTTCCTGGATGTTAGAAGACCATCATCCAGTAACGTTCGTGGTTTTTCAGAGTCACCATGTTTTTCTGGGTGTTGGTAACCAACTGTTATTATGGGAAATGGGCCTGACTCTGCCCCTAAAGAATTTCAAGCGATTGTTCACTGAAGGTCTGAGAGAAATAATCAAAGAAAGTTTGTCAGGAGCTACAACCATCTGTACTGTGTTAGCTGACTATTATTAGGTTTTACATGCCTATCCCATTTGGGGATTTCATTGTGGCTTATTTTAATATCAAAGTTCAGAGAGGCATCATTATTGTTCATCACATAAACACTACTGTGGATGACCAATGTGTTAATTTTGTTTGATCCTATCATACATTTTTTTTTCTCATTTAATTCTTGCATATTATTTAAACATTTTCTCCCCTGTCTGAACCCATGTTGATTGTTCACTAATTTCTTGACACATATTGTTCAGTCTTTCCTTAATATATGCTTCTACTATTTTACCTGTGATATATGTTAAGCTTATTGGCTTGCATTTACTTGGATCAGCTCAGCCATTTTTTGTATTTTCGTTGGTTGAGTGTAACTCATCAAGATCATTATGGAATGGCCTATTGTCAGTTTCTAAATTTAACGCACACACACATATAAAACCACATATAAACTGACCCTTAAGACTCCTTAGTACTCCACTAAGGGGTTCACTAACTTTGGTGTGAACAGCACAGGTCTCCCCTGATATAACCTACATACTAAAGGCTGACATACCTTGGTCCCCAAAAATAACCAAGATACATGGAGTATGATACTCCTTCATGGTGTCCCAGAATATAGCCTAAATGCTAAAGGCTGATGAACATATTTGTAAGCCAAGGAATAACCTAAACACATGGATGCATTATTCTTAACTGTACTGTTCTCCCTACTCAGCCTTCTAACCCTGTGAGAAAGACTGTCTGTTATACCATGTCACTCAAGATATACAGACACAGCTGAGCCATCTAAAAGCAAAGCAGTATTTATTAAAATAGAATAACAGCAAATTAACTAAATTAACTAAATAATTAGAAAATTGTGAATAATAGTAAAGTCTGGATGTAACGCCCTAGTTAAAATACACCCTTGCATCAAAGTTAAAACTGAAGAGTAGCAAATATTTATGTCAGAGAAGCACATGTTGGGTTCTGGACCTTGTGATGTTACGCACAGATAATTTACTAACAACTCTGAGGATGGACAGCTCTGCCTAAAAGCTTTGATCATAAAAGTATGTGTAAAACACTTTATCTTGTCAAAGATATCTATAGTAGCTGCATTTCCCTTGGAAAAATCTGTCTGGCGTTTAAGTTATACATTTACCAATCATTATAATGTAAGATTTTAACATGAGCTATACACTTAGATAATGTTCACAGTGATACCCTGTATGAAAACATTTGTGAGTCCAGACTTCAAATACAGTTCATCTCAATTCATCTGAATATCATATAAACAAGGCATAATGCAGTTTGCTTTTAATGTAGTGTGTGCAGTCCCAAAAAGAACAATTTTGTAATGGGACCATATTTATAGCCTTTCAGTAGTTTTTGAAAAACAAGTTTTTTAGTGATTTTTAAATGAGTCTGGTCAAAATGTGACTTGCCAAAACTAAATGTAATAGTTTTGGTTTTTGAAAATGTGTACTGCCAAAACACTGTGAAATGTGTTATATTATGGCAACTAGATCCTAGTGATTTCATCACCTCTTACTCTTTAATTCTGTCCTAATTATTAGGGAATAATAATTCTAGACAGACTTTTCCTCTCATTGGTGCTTTAATATAGTTGTTAAGGACAAGTTAATGCACCCAAAGATTATTGTGGGCATGAAAATACTGGGAAATAATAAATTTAAGAAAGACATGCTCAGAACACAGCCCAGAGTTAATTTAAGAACAATTAACCAAAACTAGAAGGAGACGATAAACTTCAATACTAAACTCAGAATAAAGCTTTAACTAAATCACACAAACCTACTGCTAATGTTGATGCAGATTAGGCAGCACAGGCACCCTTAGCCTCAAAGATGGCACTCAGAGTCTCAGGACAGGCAGCAGAATCAAGTTTTATTGTACAGCGCACATACAGACTTAATTTGGATCACTTGAGCACCCAGTGATGGGCACAGCTTATTTTTATTACAGTTCTCATGAATAAGTTTACCTCACTCAGTACATTTGAGACTCCTACCTGACTCCAATTTCCCATTACCTTGGTTCTAATTCTAATTAGTTCTACCAATATTTCCTAACCTAATGAGCATAGCACTTTATCTTATCCATTATGGCCTCCTGGCAGGCCTTCTCCCTTCCTTGAACCTGTCCAGTTCCTGCCACCATTATATCTAGTCCTTGGCTCACACTCATCACCTGAATAACGGGGTTGATGGGGGGGGGCATGCTTATTAGTCCCTCTCTTCACACTTGACCTGGACTCATGAAGTATTGGTAGTTTTCCAGCTTGTTAAGAAATAATAAAAAACACAGGCGCAAGCCTTTTTATTAGAACATTAGAACATTCTAGACGAGAACAGGTCATTCAGCCCAACAAAGCTCGCCAGTCCTATCCACTTGTTTCCTCCAAGAAAACATCAAGTCGAGTTTTGAAAGTCCCTAACGTCTTACTGTCTACCACACTACTTGGTAGCTTATTCCAAGTGTCTATTGTTCTTTGTGTAAAGAAAAACTTCCTAATGTTTGTGCGAAATTTACCCTTAACAATTTCCCCTTGCTGTACTAATGTGCATTAAGTGATATAATGCTTGTTCTCATATACAAGGTGAGACACAAAAATAACCGGACTGGGTTTGGGGCTTTCCTGGAAAACCGTCTGGATGTCAGCCGAACGTGAATCATAGAAGGACATCCCCTCCTACATGCCCTCTCAAATCACTGACCGGCTAGGTATATCCTTTGAATAGCCCAGTCAGTATATGCATAACAATCGCTACACAAGTTGCCACTATATTGTCGGGTGAAAAAATCGAACAGCGAATCAACATCAAATTTCTTGCAAAATTGAACAAAACGGGCATAGATACATATGAGATGATAAAAACAGTGTACAGTGATAATGGTTTGTCTCGCACACAAGTTTTTGAGTGGCACAAACGTTTCAAGGAAGGACAAGCTAAGGTGGAAGACGTTTAACGCCCAGGGCGAGAGGAAGGTAGGTGCTTCACCAAGACAACACTCCCGCGTACAATGCTTTTTCCATAAAGCAGTTTTTGACTGACAAAAACATTCCTGTCCTTGATCGTCCTCCCTATTCCCTATAGTTAGCTCCCAGTGATTTTTGTTTCCGAAAATCAAAAGTGACCTGAAGGGAACACCTTTTACTTCAATGGATGAAGTAAAGACAGGAGCAGTAAGCCTGTTGAAGAACCTCAAGCCAGAAGACTTCCAGAAGGTGACAATATTTAGAATGCTGTAATTCATAAATACATTTTTTTTACCAATCCAGTTATTTTTGTGTCTCACCTCGTATACTTTAGAATTCTCTTTGACTATATGTAAATCATCAATTTTAAAAATATTCTTTTAGTAAACTTTTCTATACTTACTACTGCTAAGAAGTTTTAAAAAACTTGCATACAGTGAGGGATAATGCACAGTATGTTGACTACCATGTTTATATAGTCACATCTGTGATAACTGGTCACATGACAGTTCAAGACATTACCATATAAATAAAAAATTAAGACAGTAAAAATTTTACTTTGTGAATTCAATCCCAAGCATAAAATAAACATTCGAAATAGAAACTTATGTCAAAACCACAAAATACACAAAAATATCTCTCTATTATAAAAAAAATCCTAGAGAGAAGCAGTAGGGCGATGAGATGTGATCTTCATGTTAAGATCATGGAAGACACTTAAAAGACCTGTGAGACTAAAGAGATTGACCACAGAGCATCTCGCGGGGACCTTAAACATGAAACTTTGTGCCAAGAGATTGATCCAGGACCGTCTCACGATGACGTAGAACATGAGATTCTTGCAAGATGCGCCCTACTTACTACCAAATAAGAGCATGGGCAGCAACACACTCAGTCGTGTTTTGGCTTTTAGCACAGGGCTGTCAGCGCATATGAAGCGAATCAGGACAATATGTTATAAATCAAACGTAGACGACTAAGTGAAGAAGAAAGCAGCGTGGAGAAAAGAGACTCAAAAGCTTTGGAGAGACAAAAAAGAAAAAGAATAATCTAGGTGCAAATTCAGAAAATAAGGAAAGTAATTATTAGCCTGGAACAAGTGGAATTGAAAAAAAAGCATGCCCAATCCGGACGTTGGCGCTATACACATGCAGAGCAGGTTAGAGATTATGAAAGTAATGATAAGTAATTATCAGCCCGGAATAAGTGGAATTAAAAAAAAAGCACGTCCAATCCGGACGTTAGCGCTATACACTGTGGGGTACAGCCCGGACACAGACAGGAAGACATGATGTTGATCCACACACACGTTTATTGAACACTATATATATACAAGAAAGTGAGCACAACCCAGTGCCGCGACACCAGTCACCCCTTTAGTCCAGGCCTCACAGTCCAATGCCTTTCTTTCTGGTCCGCCTCCACTCCTCTCCTCCAAGACTTCGTCCTTCTTCCACCCGACTCCAGCCATCGAATGGAGGGAGGCGGCCCCTTTTATGGGCTCCAGGTGCTTCACGACTCTCCTCCGCGGACACTTCCCTGTGTGGCGGAAGTGCCGGCTGTGCACCTGGAAGCACTCCGGGTGTCCTCAGTCTTCTTCCCTCCAGCACTTCCGGGTGTGGCGGAAGTGCTGAGGTCCAGGGCTCCGAAGGCAGTGGGGTGCCCCCTGGCGGCGACCACGGGCCCCTACAGGGTTGAGCTTCCAAGCTCCCTACCCGTGGTCCCCAAAGCAACCAGAGTGGTTGCCCCCACATGGTCTGGGGAAGGCGCAAGCCCTCCTCCAGTCCTCCTGGGCGTCCTGGCCGGGTCGCCTCCCCAGCCGTCTCTGACAACACATGCAGAACAGGTTAGAGATTATGAAAGCAGTGGAATCGGAAAGGTTAAAAAAAAAAAAAAACGGCGCAATAAACATGTGGAGAAAGTTAAAGATATGAAAGTAGGAAAATTAGAAAGCATAAAAAAAGAAAGTACAGATCGCAGTAGCGCAAACAAACGGAAATTATTACTCGATAAAGGGAAAATAATCACCACGGATCAGGTGTCATTGAAACAAAAGCAGGATAAAGCAAGGTCAGAAATAAAAGACAGAGTAGAAAACAAAGTAAAACATCATAAAGAGGTTAAAAAACAAGGAGCCAAACACATGCAGAGCAGGTTAGAGATAATGAAAACTGGAATTCAAAAGACTCAAAAAAAACTTAGGCGCGAACACATGCAGAGCAAGATACAGAATATGAAAGCAGAAAAAAATGACAGTGTCAAAACCAAGAAAGTAAACATCACATTAGCGCAAAGAAAGAGAAATTATTACTCGGAGAAATAACGAAAAGGGAATAGAGATCGAATATATGGACATAGGTGATATGTCAGAAGTATGTAAATATTGTAAGGCTTTGAAGTTTTAAGTCAAGAGAATTTCAAAAATGGAGTTTACCTCAATGCATTTATTGGTTATTTTGCAAAAAAAATGATTAACTGCTGATGATGTAGATCGTTTTGTCTGTGCTGAAATTCCAAACAGAGAAACCTATCCTAAATTATGGTACAAAGTCATTAAACACATGTCTCACTGACCTCATAAAAAAGATTCAGCACATTGGGACTCGAAAGATTCCAAATATTATTTTTACAGAATTTCTGAAATAAAAGTGAAACTAATGAAATAGCAGCATCCATCCATCCATTATCCAACCCGCCATATCCTAACTACAGGGTCACGGGGGTCTGCTGGAGCCAGTCCCAGCCAACACAGGGCACAAGGCAGGAAACAAATCCTGGGCAGGGCGCCAGCTCACAGCAGGAAATAGCAACAATTCAAAGAAAAAAATCTTAAAAGTGTGTATCTGGAAAAACAAAAATGGGGGATCGTGAGCGAAGCAAGCAGGGGGCAAAAAAAATGTCTAATATAACAAAACAGGGTCAAAGCAGTCACAGATTACATTTATGGAATCATATTCTTGTGCTTAACTATTTGTAAGGTTATTCTAGTTAATTATGGGCAGTTAAAAACACCTCCTTGTCATGGTTTGATGCTCCTGGATAACATGTGGTGCTTATATCTGACTGTGACACACCTGTCTCTACCTCTCTGATCTTAGGTATCATATCACACCACCTTGGTAAGATCTGACAGTTCACTACTACAATACTTCTGTTGCACTCACCAACATACTTTGCTCCTGAGTAGCTGGAAAACACTACAAAAACACTGTAATTGTAAATAAGCTATAAAAATACTGTCAAGCTGCTCAGAGGCAAGCAAAAACACTTTTTATAAGCAGACACATTTTTTATTTTATTTTCTTTCACCAGCAATTAGATCAGTGAAGCTCATCATGAGACAACTCCGTAATTAGTTGGAAATATTGAATTTTACATGAAAACTAAACTTTTACATGTGGAGTATATTTCAGTATATTTCAGCAAAAACATATTTAGTGACATGTTCAGATTCATGCAGTTAGTTACAGGAAGGAACTAAACTGTCAGCCTTGGAGTTTAAAGTTCACTGCAGAAAATTAACAGTGAAAGTAAGCTCTATGAGGCAATTTTGAAGCAAGTACTGTCAGTGAAAGTAAACATTTGCAGACTAAAAATCATTTAAGAGTTTTATTTCATAGCAAACATCCATGGGATTTTAGCTTAATTCTGCTGCCCCCCGCCTGTTTTTAGTTTTCTGCTTCCTTCTTCTAAATCAGAATAATGATCCAGTAAGCCTCCGGGATGTGGTTGCACTTTTAGATATTACCTTAGAGTTTCTTAAATAGGTTTTTTTTAATTTCTCATGATATTAAAATTACTTTGAAAACCCCCAAGGACAGCTATCTTTTGGAAAAAATGCAGAGAATTGTCACCATGTGTTTAAGCTAGGTTTGTTGTGGCGAAAAATTCATCATCAGAAGGCTTTTTTCCTAAAAATAAAGGCTATTAGGACTCGAAATAGACAGACAGAGTTTTAAGGCTTTATTGTAAGAAATCAACCACACGGACTCAACCCAATTCGGCCGAATGAGATTAAGCCCTGAACATTGCTATGAGCGAAGTTTTTATAACAATTTCTTATCATTTTAACCTTGTTCAATGAGCTCATTCTGCACCTGGCTATACTGTCTATTGTTCATTTCAGTTTCTGTTTTTCTTATTCCTGATTGGTTCTTCAACTGGGCAGATGTCCTCTATTCCATATTTGGTCTTTCATGGTGTCACTTCCTCCTCTAGCCTAAAGCTAAACTTTAATTAAAAAGAAATATTGTATATGCTTTCATTTAATCATTGCTTGGCATACTTGATTTGTCTTGATTTCTACACTAAAGTTAATTTCTAATATATTCTTTTAATACTTTTACTAAAGCCTAAATTTACTAAGATTTTCTCTTCATGCATTACAGTGTGACCTTGCTTACAGCAAAAGCCTTTTGTTCCCTTTCTGCTGATTCACCAATCCAGTTGGTTTCGCTACGCGCCTTCCAGAGCCATCTTCTCTGTTATCGCTTCCTTAGCTTCCTAAGCCTTGAACACAGATGTTCTCAACCTCTTATCCTGTTCTAAACTGGTTTCAATACGTCAATTTCTGTCCTTTCCCAGACTGGAAATTTTGCTGTAAGCTTAAAAAATAATGCAATATAACTGATTTTTTAGTTAACTATTTGCTTGACCTATCTTATTTACTTAACATTCTAATTTATGCTTAATCTAATGTTTTAGAAGCTTGTAATTACGTTTTATGGCTCTTTATGTTAATTTGCTATTCTCTATGCTAATATAAAAAATTTTCCTTCTACAGGTTTCATTCCCCTCTGTCTCTTCTTTTAAATTAATAAAACCTAGTTTAATGTCAAACAATTGTAATTCAAGAACATAGAGCTTGGATTTAGTAGTTTGACTGTGAATATGTGAAATCTTGCATTCTTATTTCTGATTGTATTTCAAGTTTCAGAGGTTAAAGATGGAAACCATTGTATCTGCTGGTACTAAGAACACAATTTTTTACCTATCGCAGAATATATAGAAAAATATGTATTTCAACCAGTCCATATGATATTTTGCAAAACCTGATACTTTGAAATATCATGTTTGATATTATGATATTTTGAAATACATCCCATAGATAATGAATGGCAAATGCCTTATTTCTAACTATTTTGATACAAGATATTAATTCTTATATCTAAAGATTATATAATTATGGTATTGTCATGATCTTAAATTAACATAACATTCTGAAAACCACCTACTTAATTTCAAGGTTAAGAGTGGCCAGTATCTTCAATTGAAGCATCAGACCCACATATACACACAGGGCCAAGTTAAAATCAATTATTAATCTAACGCACTTGTCTTTGGGGAGTGGAAGGAAAACTGAAGCGCTCAAAGAAAAACATTATGCAGATCGTCTCCGAAAGTGTAAACTACACACACACACACACACACACACACACACAAACACACTCTCTCTCTCTCTAACCTATTGTGGGGTTCATACTCAGAATGCTGGAACTGTGAAGCATCAAAGTTAACAAATGCACCATCATTTTGACCAATATCACTACCACAATGCACTAAAATCTTTGTTTATCGTGTATATCCTTCTTTCAGTTATCTGTTCAATTTCACTTTTGCTCTTTCAACAGTACATCATTTCAGGAAGTATCTCAATTTATGCTGCCAATAAGATGAAACCTTTTCAGGTGAGCATAAAGATTTTTTTTAATTGTCCATTTGTTTCAAACTGTATGTTTCTTATACTGGTAAATATATGAGAGGTTCTTTCTTTCTTTCTTTCTTTCTTTCTTTCTTTCTTTCTTTCTTTACTTGACTGTTAATATTCTTATGTTGTGGTTTCTAGTCTAAGACAAAAAATGTATAATTAAAGAAATACTCTGCTCTTCAGAAAATGATATTCCACACCATGAAACCTTTGCTTCAGCTTATAAAATGTCCCACCTCAATAAATAAAACCTTCAAATTCAAGGGAGGAGAATGCAGATAATTTAAGTTGGCATTCTGTTTAGTTTATTAATATTTTGGCACTTGCTATTTTGGCAAAGAAATGATTGGAGCCTTACACAGGATACTCCCTTAATGTATACCTAGCACAGTTTGTCCCAGGCTCATTGGAGCTGACTTCAATACCCAATTCATGCTATTTATTGTGCCTGTGTCAGCTTTCACAGTTGGTTGAGCACATTTCACTCAAGATTTATACTTTTTGTCATTCATTCTTTTTTACATTTTACATTATTCAACTGATGATCTAACCATGAAGATGTCAGAAATGGGGTAATATTGCTTTGTCAATATTTGTGGTCACATGGTTCTGGTAGCCACAACCCAATAAAAACAGTCCTGCACTTTGGTTAACTATAATCTTTTCTAGCGTAGAGTGTCCCCGCGAGACACTCCGTGGCAAGTCTCTTTTGTCTCGCGGGTCTTTTAAATGTCTTTCGAGAACTTCCGAGAAAATCACGTATCGTCGCCTTGCTTTTGCATTCCAGGATTTCTTTTTATAATAGAGAGATGTTTTACTTTGTTTTCTACTCTGTGGGACAAACACAGGTTAGAGCAGGTTACGCAGGTTAGAGATAATGAAAACTGGAATTCAAAAGACCCAAAAAAAACTTAGGCGCGAAACACATAAAGAGCAAGACACAGAATATGAAAGCAGAAAAAAACAACAGTGTCAAAAAATA
>JANRMT010062854.1:33824884-33840904 GCA_026402145.1 Polypterus bichir lapradei
CATGGGCTTTTCGTCACGGGGTTAGTGAGTTATGATGTGGCCTGGCTCCTCATATTTGTAACAATGCAGGGGAGGGGACATGCAGTCCCTCCACTGAGAGCTCAGCTCCTGTTCTTTCATCTGTGGTTCTGGCTTCAAAGGTCGCAAAACTCTGGAGTGCCTCCTCTCCTCTGCCATCTTACCATCTTAGCTTGAAAAGCAGTCTGGTTCTGCACCACAGCATGTATTAGGCCCTTGATATTAGTCCACTTGTGGGAACTGACCGAGCTGGATCAGGAAATCAAATGGAATGTTGCCTCACACTTTCAGATTCCTGACTTTGAATCCTACAGTATTTCCATCATTATATACAGTATGTGAAATTTGCATGTTCTCCCCATGTTAACAAGGGTTTTCCAGGGCTGCAGAGTTGACTCCCGACTCCTCAATTTATGGTACTATTAACTCTGACTCAGACTCATATATTTACTATATTGATTGAGAGCACAAAACATAAAAGATAAAAGACATTTTATCACTACGAACATGATCAGGCTTCTTTAACACCTTAACCTATTTAATTTTGGATTTAAAGGCTGTTGTGATGCTGTTGTGATCTTTTTTAAAAAAACAATGCTTACACAACAAAAAAAGAGGCTATAACACTGAAAGAAAAATGTATTTAATCGAATTAGTATATGTGAAGTTGGAAATGTTTACACATTATATTGATATTTACATTTAGCTATAGTCAGTGCATTTTTTCTGACTCCAGTAACGCAATTATTACTTTGACTCCTCGGTAAGGTAAGCTAAGTGAATTCACAAAATAAGCTTTAAACTTGTCAAATATTAAAATTTCAATGTGTTCCAGCAATAAGCAGAAGAAGACCAGTGATAAGACGTTTAAGTAAAACTGGTGGATATCATTTGTTAAAGCACATGCAAAATATTTCATTGTTATCAAAAGATGTGAAACTATAAAAACAGTCTGTGATGAAATTGCATTGAAAAACCTTAAAATATAATAAAAATTCTAAATTTATATATGGGGAAAAAAGTAGATATGTAATTTACTTAACAACACATAAAGGACTAAATGTTTTTCAGTAATTCAGTAAGACTGACACATTTTCAGTGTTAAAACAGGTAATCATCCACAGTTAAGCACACTCTCTGATACTAGACAATCCACAAATACACAGGGAGAACCTGCAAACTCCATGCAGACCGGACACAGTTAGGTAGGAATGCTAGCTCTGTGCTACTACTCTTCCTGTGTTTAAACATTTATTGAACTTACTACATGTTAAAATGATTAACAGTAAATGTATACCTAGAATGTCTGTCCAGTTCTTGTCACTGGATTGCGCAATCTGTGAGTGGAGAATCAGAGTGTCACTGTGCGGCACTAAATGACCAAAGCACGCTTGTGCACGATGATACTGACTGCAGCGGGCAATATCTTCACAAAATAATGCAATAAAAAAAAATTGAGTATTGCAATATTCTCCCATAGCTTATGACAGCTTGTCTGTCACAAGATGTATGTTCTTGAATGACAAAGTTGTTTTCTGTAGTACCACTAGCATTAATGTTTTAAAAAACTGGAGACTGTGTAGTACTGTCTTTTCTTCATAGGTTAGTAATTTGCTTGCACTCTTCAAATATGTCCATGACTGCAAATTGAAAGAATGTACAACTGTGGTTTGTCACCTAGTTGAAAATACTTTTTCTTTTTGCAGGTAGTCAAGGGTCTTTACTACTATTTCTTTCTAATGTTTTCTTTATAAGACCCATGATTCTTGGTCCTTCCTCAAATACCTTTTTTGAGTGTTGGGTTTAAAGGATAAAAAGACTGTTAAAAGATTAAAAGACACAGTATATTTCATTGCATGTTATTTCAAAGTAAAATGTATTGGACTGTTGAATTTAAGTAAATTATATGAAATATCCTTATGCTTTCAGATTAAAGGAGCCAAAGCTACGAATATCATCAGCACAGTTTTCAGCTGCATTGCAATCATCTTTTATGCCATAGATGTACATCGTGGACTTTTTCGAGATTTTGTATATCATTGCGATAGTAATTATGAGACAGAGTGCTATTTTAGAGGAGTAATACGGGTAACATACATTTTTATGTCTTTTTTGGAGTATTGTCTGGTAAAGGTTTGACTTTAGAGAATGTTTTCATCCAATGTCCCCAGGTACTTAGATTTTTCATCCCAATGAGTTTAAGCTCCTTGAGTTGAGCTGTCAAAATATGAGGAACATTCAAAAAGTTTCCACACTTTTTTAAATTCTATTTATTAAGAATTTAAAAAAAAATTACATCACTTTTCTACAAAGTCAATTTCATTTGCGATGCAATTTTCCCAGCATCATACCAGCTTTTTAATGCCAAATTACTACTCCTCCCGCCTTCACCATTTACAAGGAAATATAAAAGTGTGGAAACTTTCTGAACGTCCCTCATATAACCCACAGATACTGATACCACATCCTCCAAATGATTTCTTTATGCATCACAAGATATTTTTTGGATGAAAAATTGAAACTGATAGTATCAAGACAAAGTCATATTTGCACAAGACATTTTGGGAAAGAGAAAAATTGTAAATCCTAAATATTCAATTACTATTCTAAAATTGTCACTATGTCGGTGCACAAAATGGTACATAATTTTGAAAATAGGACTGTCTAAAGAAATTCCAAGACTACAGAAACTGTTAGTGCCCATAATCAGAATCCACATGGCAGGTGGCCATTGTCTAATGAGGAAGTCCAAAATGTACAAAAAATTGGATTATTCAGAAAAGAAATTTGTGCACGTACAAGGAAAATGTAAAAACTCCACACACGCAAGAGGGATGGGAATTAAACCCTAATTTGGTATCCTGCACTAGCATACCACCCTCAGATAGACATCTTGTGCATAAAATACAATAGAAATCTAAAGGTATAAGGTGTAGTTTAGGAAAAAAAAGCATTATAGTTTACAGGAAAACGAGGTACCCCAGTTACATGTGGAAAATATATAATTTTTGTTGGTTTTAAAAATAGCAATAAAGTTTTATTCAGAACTTAAAATGATGAATGTTCATTTAAACAGGTTGTTTTCAAGTTGACCACCAAGTATGTCTTTCCCCAATATAACCTACCATTTAAGAAAACATTCACATTTAGAGAATGAACAGTGGCAAACACTCTCTCAAACTAGCTGTCAAAATCTGGCCATGTTCCTGAGTGACGTCTTTAGTTTCAAACCATGAAAGAATACAGAAGACAAAACTTCAGTGAATATGAACTTGATGTATTACAGATATTTGGTGGAGTTTAAGGTGTGGGACCTGCCACAACAGATGAACTATGTTAGTAAAATAAGGCTCAAATAAATGGTATTCTTTTTCTCAATTATTAAAGACCATCCATCCATCATCCAAACCACTATATCCTGACTACAGGGTCACGGGGGTCTGCTGGAGCCAATCCCAGCCAACACAGGGTGCAAGGCAGGAAACAAACCCCAGGCAGGGTGCCAGCCCATCACAGGGCATGCACACACACACACACACACACACCCACCCACTAGGGACAATTTAGAATCGCCAATGCATCTAACCTGCATGTCTTTGGAATGTGGGAGGAAACCGGAGTACCCGGAGGAAACCAACACAGACACGGATGCGAACCCAGGTCTCCTAACTGTGAGACAGCAGTGCTACCACTGCGCCACCCCTTATTAAAGACCACAGTTAATGTAAATATGTTAATCAACTAATTAGGTGCACAGTGACGTATCAGGAGTGCTACTGTCTCATAGTAAGCAGTCTGGAGGTTACACCCTGGGCGTTCCCTGTGTGGAGATTGCACATGGGTCTCCATCAGTTTGCTCCAGTTTCCTTCAACAGTCTAAAGATATGCATGTTAAGTGAACTGGTGATGCTAAATAGTAGGTGTTCATCCTGTGATAGCCTGGTGACCTGCCCAGGGGTTGTTCCAGCCTTTGCCCATTGCTTATTGGGATAGCTCCAGCTGATGTCTGTTGTAGATTAGTTTGTTTAGAGGATGGATGGATCAGTGTATTCTATAATGCCCAAAGCAACTCTCACTTGCACATCACGTGTAATTAAAACAGACTGAAATTTTACAGAATATTTCTCAGTCACAGGTTAGTTCAATATTTTAGCTCGAGAGACATTACTTCAAATTGATTATGTTGCATGCAGTTTTCCTGATTTCACACTCCCAAAAGACGCTGCTGTCAACAAACAGATCCAGTGTCCCAGTTCCTTCCTGCCTCTACAAATGGTTGTGCAGTGGTCCAAGCAAATCTCAATTACATGTTACACATGCCCCTGTGACAAAATATTTAAAATTGTAAAATTTGATATCTGTCTCTCTGATGAAGCAAACAAATAACAGAAAATGCTCCAATGTTCAAATTAGTCAACCGGGTCACACCCAGATGTCACGCTATGTGTATTTTCTAATTTGTTAAAACAAGAAAGTGTTTATTTTGCCACAAGTGGAATATATAGACAAACTTAAAAACTCATTTTCTTTACATATCGTTAATGGTATTTGTGTCTTTTTCATGATAATGACTAACTTATAAGCTGATTTAGACATTCATCCTTGTAAAGTTGTTGGCTGAAATGGAGCCTTCATTACAGAGACCATCACATAGATATCTTACAATCCCTTCTCCATTACAATTTTAGAACAAATGGGTTTAGAAAATGGATGTATGGACATTGAAATGTGCAACCCAAACAAGTTTTTCTGTTCACTTCAATGTCCTATTGCCTGGAGTTCCTAAAATGCCAACACCAAAGAAGTCTACATTGGACTTTTTGATGGTCAAAACTTACTATAATTGTAAGCTAATTTCTTTGCCAAGTTTGTGTTTTATAAAACCTGACTTTTGCATAGGAAATTGCTTACACACCTTTACAAGAGTAAGAAAAGTTTATTAATTAGGCCCCAAGTGTTATTAGAACATGGTCAATTAAAATGAGGTTGGTGCAGGTAGATCACAAGATGGCATCTGATACTTGTTCATAAGACTATATCTACTCCAGTGTAAAAACATTAAACTCTGTTCTCAACTGACCAAGAATTGTGAGCAGCTGCAATTAAACTGACTGGTTACAGTGGAACAGAGCATTGGAAATTACAGATATTCGCTGAGATGATCTCTTAAAAAAACTTAGCAATGCCAGCCTATAAATTAAAAAGATCAATTGTAGAGTGATTTTGTAGGGCTCAGTCAAACAGTGAGCAAATATCAATGATGGAACTTTAAGCTTAAAATAATGTATAGAGAGCAAGACTTTTAGTCTGGTGTGAAAATGCACTGTATTTGCAAGTCAAGTGTCTGCTCCTCTTTTATCCTCCTGCTCCTGCTGTCACGTGTCTGCTACATAATAGAGGCAGTGAGCCAACCCAATTAGATGAAGAGGATCAAAGATTAGCTGGATATGAAAGTAATAAAACTAGGGCAGAATGCATAATAGCCATTCATTTTCTAAAACTGTATATTGTATTGTAATAGAACATTTACTGACAAACAGAATCTTATCAGAGCACACTACTTACGTAATATTTGGCCGGTAGGTAGCTGACTGCAAACTTTAAAAGATTATTTCATGGTACTGTAAAAAGTTTGAATGTACCTTAATATTATGCACTTTTCTTGCCTGATTGTGTACATGGTGAAATATGTCATTACATACGCAAGTAACAGAAAGTATTGATTTTGGAAGCATTGTAAAGAATCAAGAAAATATAATACAGGGCTTACATTTTTTTCCGGAAACATGTTTATCGTTAAATATTCTGCATTATCAAAAGTGGTTAGAGTTGCACTTTGGCTATTCCTTAAAGGTAGAATCTTTCATTATTCTTTGAACTCTTAAGAGTATTAATTAAAATTACAATTGCTGTTTTTTGTGTTTCCATAAGCAGTTATCTGCTTTTAATAACCATGAACATAATTATCACATCAAGTTTCATTTAATCAATGATAATGAACAACCTACATGTATTAGTATTAGTCATCCGCAATGACTTTGTTTTCTCAAATAGCTTACTTTTAATCTTCAGACCTTCAGAACTTCATTGTGCAATTTTTATTTATATGTTTATTTTCTTTGAGTAACACCATACATTTAATAATTCTAAAATTCGTTTGCCACATACCTGCACAACATTTAAATTCTGTTGTGGTCCACCTGTAATGATTTTACACAATGCCTATAATAAATATTAGCTAGTTCTGGCAATGTATTTGATTTCAGCATTTTTATTATAACAGTACATTTTTCATCGTAAGATACTGGAAGAGTTCCAAGTTCTTCACATTTGAAGACTGCAGCTAAAGTATGAATTAAACAAAAATGCTTAACACTGTTAATTGCAATCAGATCTACTACACTAATGCATTTGTATCAATTTCCTAGAGATATGAAGAAGGAATGAAGGGTGTCCTGATATTTTTTACAGTTCTTGAGTTCTGGGTGAGCTTTTTCACATCAATCTATAGCTGCAAAGCAATCCATGGAAACACAGACACGGTAAGAATTTTACATTTTTTTCTTTGAATTAGGTTTATATTGCTCTTTGCCATTTATGTGAAAGTGGCTGATACCCTGTGTACTGTATTCTATATCCATTTCAGTTTGCAATTTATTATGATTGTGCTAAGTTTACATCTTATTTTCTTTTAGCCGACTGTTGTCATCCAGCAGACTATTCACCCATCAGGAATTCCTATACAGATCCCACAGAATAGCACATCTCTGGACACTATTCCTATCTTACTGCCACCATATGCTGAACCTCCAATGACTCCATCTAGACCTTCTCCATATACTACCTGAAAGTGAGGCTGAGCTCAAGAGCACATGACATTAGCATCTATGGAATGGGATTTCACCCTGTAAAGTATTTAATGTTAATATAACCAAATGAGAGGCACTTTTGTCAGAACCAGCATTTAATTTTTTTTTTATTTTATGTTACATTGTTTAAAAAAAACTTATTTTCATTAAACCTCTGTATGCTTTACAGAAGTGAATCCTTCTTTTTTCTGTGCGAGTATATAAAGTATAAATGAATATAGTGGTGTACATTTAGTATAATACTGAAATAGTTATTTTTCTAGAAACCTTTGAGTATCTTTGAGAATATTTGCTGGTTCACATGGAGGGAAAACTGTTGCATGCTTACTACCGCTCCTTTCTGTGAATAAAACTTTTCATTGAAATTTGTGATGAACCTTGCACTTTTTGCATTACCTTTCAGTTCTTCTCACTGTGTGTTTTATTTGTGAATCCAAATAGTTACTTTTTTATCTTGAATTTGGCTTCATTTGTATGTATTATGTTTGGCTGGGTTCATTGCCTCAGGGACAATTGATTTGAATGTCCAGGTGCTTCATTGAATGATATTTTTTTGATCGCCTATCTCGTGCCTCACTTGTGAATAATTTTCTTTATATTGTTTGAGATTTAACTTTTGGGAAGGTTTTGTTTTCTTTGATATTCTGGATCACTGTCAGATCTGTCTGTATATGCCTCAATAGAGAGCTGAACTGATGCCATCGTTCACCTGTAAATCTGTCACTGTTACAGTGGCCCTGTTGGGAAATCTGGTTGCCTTTTTGTGTACTTCAGGCTGCGTTTCATGACATTTGTGTGGATCTAAATTACTCTTTGCCATCAGCTTTCTTTGGGGGCTGTGGCACTAGGGTGACTGCACCTGCTGATTTCCCAATGCTGTGTACTAGAACCTGGGCTCTTCCTCTGTTGTTGTCACCACTCACTTCCCCTCCCCAGTTCATCTTTATTGGAATGGGAGTATAAAACAGCAAGCCTAACATTTAGATCATTCTGAACATGGGATATGGGTAGGGTATGTTTAGTGGGATGTGTAAAAAATGAAAGTAATAAGAGGAAGTCAAGAGCAGCTTTTTTTTGGTCAGTCATTGGTTGATTTATGCTTACACTATGTTCTTTGTTAAGCTAGAAGAAACAGTGTGTAGGTTAATAATAATAAAAATTAAATATTGAAGCATCCAAGCCTCGTGTTTCTCTTCCTACTATAAATTGGGACAAGGGAACTCAAGAACAGGGTTTAACCATGGAGCATGATACTCTGGCCCTGGGGATTCTCACAACTGGTAATGCTGAAGGGGAAACTTCCTTGAATCATTCCAACCATGGTGTGGAGACAGGTCTGTGCTGCCCTGCTTTTTAGACAGCTTGTCATTTGCCAGTTACAGTAAGTAGGGCTTTCCACTATGCTGAAATACTCTTGCAAGAATTCTAAGCATATCAAAAAATTTGTCCTAAGCAAATTTTTGGACAGGAATACTCTAAATGACACTGGTATTGTGCAGCGTCCAAAATATGTGCACCATTGATCAGGACATCCCATCACCCAGCTGCAACTATAAAGCTCTCCAGCAGCGCCTGTTCTGGAATACATCATCCTACGCAAGGCTTTAGGAAGAATAGTGTCAATGTACCAAATCTGTGTAAATAACTCTGAATTCTCAGCTGCTAACATCCATCCATTTTCCAACCTACTGAATCCGAACACAGGGGTCTGCTGGAGCCAATCCCAGCCAACACAGGAACCAATCCTGGGCAGGATGCCAACCCACCACAGGACACACACAAACACCAAACACACACTAGGGCCAATTTAGAATCGCCAATCTACCTAACCTGCATGTCTTTGGATTGTGGGAGGAAATCCACACAGACACAGGGAGAACATGCAAACTCCACGCAGGGAAGACCTAGGAAGCGAACCCGGGTCTCCTAGCTGCGAGGCAGCAGCACTACCACTGCGCCACTGTGCCACCCACTGCTAACAATGTCTTGTTTAATACAAGGTCTATTGATGGCAAAGTATGTTATTCTGTAACAACCTTTCTGGACCAGGATTCACCTTGGAAAGTCATCACCAAGCACTGTTATGGCCATTATTAAATGTTGATGCTCAAATGTAAACTGCTGTCTTAGTTCTGTAGACTATGGAAAAATATTTAGGACAAACATAAATAAATAAACAAATAAATGATAAATGCACACATACTATGAAATCTGAGCATAAATAAATGTGTCCTGAAATATTTTTTTTATTTATTTTTGTCCATAATATTCCTCCTCCTTGTTTTACAAGTCAGGTGCATATTCACAGCTACTTTTTTGAACAGCTCTACAGCTCCAATCAATGGCAAACAAGATCAGTTACAAAATATTAGTTGGTGCTGCTTTGGGCTTTCCGTGTCAAAGTGTCTAAACTGATACAGATGCATCTCACCATATCTAACACTGGCTCATTCGCCTTGTCTTCTGTGAGACACCATATACTGTAGATCATACTTTTAAACCGCATTTAAGAAAGTGTTCAATTGACTCAGCTGGAATGTCAAAGGATGGGCATCCAGGGCAGGCAACTTTGTCACCTGAACTGACGTGTAGCCTCGTCTGTTGCACTAGTTCTTTGATGGTTTAAAAAATAGTTTAATCGATATCGTAGTCTAAAAAGGCCACCAACATTGTAATTTCTTCTGATAAATCTTCAGTTTTCTCTCTGAAATATGTGATAACTTCAGCAAAATCCATTTCATCAGCAATAGTAACCATTTTTCTAATTAATGCCTGTGCTGTTTCATTTACCTCTATCTTCTGCACAGATGTGTTGAGTTAGGCATGAGCAATCTACAGAGGATGATTCACCAATCAAAACACAGTATGTGCTAGTGTCCACCCTCTTAACTTTGATGAGTGAAAGTTTTATTTCAAGCCGTATTTCATGACAAAACAACATATTTCATGACACATTTACTTATGCTCACGTTTCACAGTACTTTTATTTATTTGCACATTTAATTTTTTCCAAAATATTCCTCCATAGTAGACACCTAGACAATAGTAACTGAAAAAAATTACATGGTTGCTTACATTAACTATATAGGAGCTTTTTTTGATATTTTGCAGAGATATTGCCTGCTGCCGTGGAATGATAATGTGCATGTTTGCTTTAATGGTCTATATTCATTTAGTTTTATTCAGGTTGAATTTAATAAGTTTAGTATGGATGTTTTAGCATAGTCAGAGTGGTACTACAGAGCTGTCTTTCCTACCTTACAATACCAGTTTCTCCCCATGCATTTACAGATTGACTGGTATCAGTGAGCATCAGTGAGTTTATTCAATCAACAATGTTGTCTTCAGTTCTTTTATTTCCATCTCCTCAACAAGAGTGACTCATTATGTGTTGAACAATATGATAGTTGGCTTGTGGTGCTTCAGTCAGTGTGGTTTGGCGCCATCACACACTCTGCTTTTTTCATTTGCTGATTTTTTTTTTTTTACCTTCTTTACACTATGCAAGAAAGGTGACTTGGTGTTTTCAAAAATCTAAGATTTTTTGTTAAACAGAGTGCAGTGTAATCAGTTAATTTCAGATTTTTGTTATTTGTACAAAATGAAACTGTGATGTGCACTTTTCATTGCCACACTGTAACTCTGCATACATTTCATTCTATAGGTTATGTAAAATAACAGCACAAAAGGTAATAGATGAAAAGTAGGTGCCATTTAGGAAAAAAATAATTCTATGATTTGAATGCATGTAAAAGTTATTACAAGCAATGCGCATTATTGTGATATTTGTGAGACTTACCAGGAATGTTTATTGGATTTATCTACTCTTGCCACACACAGATACACACATAGCGATCGTATCCAGATAAAGTCTTGAGTGGAGCCAATTGCCAATCATTATGCAATATTCCACATAACTCACAGTTACATACACATAAATATAGCGATCCTAGCCAGACAAAGTCTTGACTGGACCAATTGCCAGTCACTCTGCAATATTCTGGGTAAGATTCTCTATATAGGGACTCTAACAAACATGTGGGTGTCATTTTGACACACATACAACCACAACTCTTTTTTTATATGCTACTTACTAACCACAAAATGTCCTGCTTTTACCACAGTTCTTCTACTTATTGGCAAGCGACTTCAATCACCTTGATAAACCCTGTGAATAGGACAGTAACCATCTAACTCATTTACATTTATTTGCTTAGCAGATGCTTTTATCTAAAGCAGCTTACACAAGAGGTAAACAATCGAGTAACATTAGGCTAGGGTCTGTTTGTTCAGTAAGTGTAACAGAATGGGTAAAAAAAGTTGATTGCCACAAATGTAAAGATGTAATAAATAATACATTTCCAATCATAGATTACAATCAATAAAGCTATTAAACAAACAAATTAACCAAGAATATAAAGTATCACAGAGAAAAGCTTTTTTTTCCTTCATCAGTTTCACAGATAATCACAGAACAGAAGGGTAGCTCGTTCCACCAACTACAAACTATGTAGGAAAAGAGTCTGGATTGAGACTTGATGCTACACAGTGGTTGCATCACCAGATGCTGTTCCATAGCAGGCCTGAGTGGGCCAGAAGGAATGTAGGACTTCACCAGTGTCTCCATACACTCAGGTGGTGACCCACTGACTACTCTAAAGGCAAGCATCAGGAATTTGAACTTAATGCATGCTGCTACAAGGAGCCAATGTTGTGACCTGAAGAGAAGAGTGACATGTATCCGTCTCAGATGGTTAAATACAAGACGGGCTGCTGCATTCTGGATCATCTGCAGCAGCTTGATAGCACACACGGGTATTCCTGCCAGAAGTGAGTTGCAGCAGTCCAGACATGACAAGACCAAAGCCTGGACCAAAAGTTGTCCTGCATGCTCTGTCAGGTAAGGTCTGATCTTGAGGATACTGTACAGTGTGAACCTTCATGAATGAGAAACAGTTGAAATGTGGTCAAAAAAAGATAGCTGCTCATCAGTTACCACACCATGGTTGCATACTGACTTGGCAGGTATTAGCAACAGTGAGCCAAGCTGTATAGAAATGTGGAGATGAATAGACTGGCTGGCCGAGATCACAAGAAGTTCTGTTTTTTCCAGGTTGAGCTGTAGATGGTGGTTCTTTATCCAGGTTGAGATAAAAGTAAGGCATGCAGAGACTCTAACTGATACCATATTGTCCTCTGGCGGGAACAACAGGTACAGCTGTGTGTCATTGACATAGCACTGATAAGAGAACCCATGGAATTGGATGATGGAGCACAGCGAGGTGGTGTACAGAGAGAAAAGTAGAGAACTCAGCCCCATCCCTAGGATACACCAGTGCATGTCTGGTGTGCCTTTGACAACTCTACTCGCCAGGTGTATCCAGCAGGGGGTGTTCTTTCTCCCTTGAGGTGTGCTTCTTTTTGATGCAGAATTGATTAGAACCAAATACTATGCCTGTTGTACCTAGGCGGAATATAATTACAAGAGAGAGAAATATGGTACAAAAATAGATCCATCCATTATCCAACCCACTATATCCTAACTACAGGGTCACAGGGGTCTACTGGAGCTAATCCCAGCCAACACAGGGCTCAAGGCAGGAAACAAACCCCGGGCAGGGCACCAGTCCACCGCAGGGCACACACACACTATGGACAATTTAGAATCGCCAATGCACCTAACCTGCATGTATTTGGACTGTGGGAGGAAACCAAAGCAAACACAGGGAGAACATGCATATTCCACATAGAGAGGACCCAGGAAGCGACCCCGGGTCTCCTAAATGCGAGGCAGCAGCGCCACCTTGCCGCCCCAACAAAAATAGATATGTGTATTTAACTTGCTTTCAAGGGTAACAATTCATTCATTTGTATATATAAAATCATATACATACATAAACATGCCGGAAAGAAGCAGAAGGAAATCCTAGCCAAGTGGTAGATTTCAGATGTCCCTTCTAACCGGAAATGTCAGCAACCTAGGTTAGCTTCTGAAGTTGTGCTGGATCCTTGTCCTTATAAACACTTAAATGATTAGATATTCATAGAATTCATGTCAGAAACCAGAATAACTAGTGTAAGAGCCAATCTTAGAAAGTTAAAGGTTTGAGTTAAACTCACATTAATGTTTGCTTAATTTGAATAGAATATAATTTGTTCCATAGTCATAGACAATGGTATAGTCTTTCCCCCTATAAGTTAGTAAGAGATAGAACCTTCTTGCTATAACTGAGAAACAGTGTGATAATAGATTCTGTAGTGTTTAGAACAGGTCCAAGTAAACAGGGACTTGAAAGACCCATTTTTAAGTTAGAAATGGGATAAGCATACAGTTTTCTGAACGTCTTGAAATGGTTCAAAAACATTTTGAAATGGTTCAGAAATGTTAAGTAAATAGTAACGATTTGAGATGTAACAAGATTAAGCTTAGAACTGAACTTTTCTTAACATGAGTTTTTTCCCTTTTTGCTATTTTAATTTTCTTTTTTGTGTGAACTGTTTTACTTTGAAACTTAACTAAACTTTAAAAAACAAAGATATTTTAGTCTGTGAAATCATTTCTGCCCGTCAGGCTTTTGTTGAATCCCAATTTTTGAGTTAAAGCTGCAGAACCTTAGTAACTTTGGAAAAACGCAGCTACAACTAGCTTGTTATTAATACCTTCACCAGACCCCGGGTTCTTACCATATTGGTCAAGCAGACATCAGCACTTTAAAATAACCTTCTTGTGTGCCCCTAACACACCTTCTGTCAATCTAACCTAACTTGCAGCTGTCATTTGACCATCTCTAGCCATCTCTCTCTCAGCTGATTGCATTGAATAATTTTCATTTTCACAAATTAAATTGGCACATTTAACCTTCTTATTACATCAGGACACACTGTAGGTAGGATTGGCCACGATGTAGGACTCAAACCATCTGAGAGCAGTACCAGTTGATGCCAATTTCAGGGAGGGTGGCAAAAAGGATGTTGTGGTTGACTCTGTCAAAAAAGAGAAGAGATGTAGCAGAATTAGGACCAATGACATGTTGGTAGCTCTAGCATTGCGTAGCTGATCGACCACCATAGGTAGAACCATCTTAGATGAGTGGTTCCTCTTGAAGCTGGACTGCTTGGTATCAAGTATATCATTCTATACAAGAAAGGAAGATATCTATCATTATTCAAGTGTTTTGGAAACAAAGGGAAGGAGAGAGACAGGCCTGTAGTTTTTAACTTGGGATGAATTGAGTGTTGATTTTTTGAGAAGTGGGGTAATCAGAGTGTAGATGTTAGGGAAGGTTCCTGAGCTGACTGAGGTGTTAATGATGTATATAATTGCAGGAATGAGTGAGGGGAGATGGTCTGAAGGAGATGTGAGGGAATAGGATCAAGTGACAGGTGGTAGGGTGATTGGAAACATCAGTGGCAGACAGTGCAAAGAATGTGGAGAATGTTGGGTGTTGCTTGCAAGGAGGCATAATAGATGAGGTTGAGAGTGTGGAGGAGGGTTAAGAAGGGAAGTGACGCAGAGAACAGTGAGCATGTGTCAGTGGTGCTGTTAATTCTAGTCTGGTAGAACCGTATCTTTGCATTGAAGGTGGCAGAAGAAAAGAATGTAAGAAGCTCCTGATACTTAGCCAGGTCCCTGTGGAGGGTGATAAACAGCAATAATCTTCATGTTAATTGGGAGGGAGAAAGTAATAGCATGGAATTCAAAGGTAATGAAGTTGCATACATTACTTAGAGGGGTGAATTTCCAGCACTTTAATATAAGAATACCCATCCCCTCACCCATACCAGTGGAGCAGCAGAAGTGGGAGAAGCTGAAGGCAGAAGAAAGTGCTGTAGATGTTATTGTGTTTTCTGGTTGAATCCATGTCTCTATTAGAGACAGCTCTTGGAAACTCATTAACTCGCTGTTAAAATTTCTCTATTAAAAAGGAGATTTATTTTCTGTCTCGCCCATGAGACTAAGTGCATCTGTGTCCGGGCAACACAGTTAAAATCTATAAATCACTTGTGCCGCCATGCACCCAGCTTTGCAAACAGGCATATCGAAATCGACTGTCATAAATGTAAAAATGTTATGAATTACGTTTTTTTCCTGTTGAAGAGACTGAATAATAATTTTCCCCATATTTTCCTTTTAGCTCATAAAGGAATAGAAACACCTGTGGATCCGGAATTCCGTTTCAGTTTTTTTTTTCAAGCTACAGAGAAATGTAGCCACACCTGACATCCCTACTGCGCTTATTTATCTACTCGTGCGTCACGTAAATTTAGTTGGAGTCGGACAGGGCAGTACCAGTTCCTCGATTGTCGGAGAAGGTATCGGGAAAACTTCATGTATGGTATCTATTGAGTAGCGCTGCTGCCTCGCAGTTAGGAGACCCAGGTTCAATTCCCGGGCCCTCCCTGCGAGGACTTTGTATGTTCTTCCTGTGTTTGCGTGGGTTTCCTTCAGGTACTCCACTTTCCTCCCACAGTCCGAAGACATGCAGTTTAGGTGCATTGGCGATTCTAACTTGTCCCTAGTGTGTGCTTGGTGTGTGTGTGCGTGCCCTGTGGTGGGCTGGCACCCTGCCTGGGGTTTGTTTCCTGCCTTGCACCCTGTGTTGGCCGGGATTGGCTCTAGCAGACCCCTGTGACCCTGTAGTTAGGATACAGTAGGTTGGATGATGGATGGATCTATTAAGTACATAGAAATGTTTTCTTTGTTTTTTTTTTTTTTATTTTTTATTTTTAATTTGTGTAATGAAGAATTGAAAGTGTAACGGTACATAATTTTATTTTACGCATTGACTTTAAGGTAAAATTATACATCGAAATGAGAAAAATAAAAACTGGAGGAAATTGTTTTTACTGTGTTTTCTGGGAAAGTATACTTCTGCAAACGAGAGAACAAACAAGTATCAATATCTTAATCCAGACTATCTGGCATCACATTGAGATTTATAACACACTGCTGGTATGTGAAACTGTACATAACGATATCTTACCATCTTCTAAAGATATGTCGGTGGATTTCTCCCAGGAACTAAAGCGTACTGTGCATTGAATAAACGAATGATTTAGATAGATAGATAGATAGATAGATAGATAGATAGATAGATAGATAGATAGATAGATAGATAGATAGATAGATAGA
>JANRMT010062854.1:33840914-33861184 GCA_026402145.1 Polypterus bichir lapradei
AGATAGATAGATAGATAGATAGATAGATAGATAGATAGATAGATAGACACCTATGTCAAAGCATTATTCTTTTTGATAATTACATATTTCTTTCCACCCTCACAGTATAATGGTAAATCTGGACAAGCAACTTAAGTTTCCGGCACATATTGCGGCAACATCATTGCGAACAGACATTGTCATTCTGTCAGAAGTCTCAAATCAACTTTCCTTGTTAGAATTGACTGTGCCCTGGGAAGATCGTATAGAGGAGACTTTTGAGAGGAAGTACGAGGCTAGGTACTAGGGGCTTCTGGATGATTACCGGAGAAAGAGGTGGCGAACACACTGTGCGTGTTTATTTAAAGATTACAAAAGACTACCTGCCTTATGGTTATATTAAAACTTCTCAGCTTTTTTACACAAGCATGCTTTTTTTTTGCTGGCTTTTTGCTAAGGTTGAGTTAGGCTTCATCTTAAAAGGTATAAATGATTAAGGAAGAAAGACAGTTCTGTGAAGTTGGAAATTACAGTATCTTACATGAAGCTCTCAATCTAAAAGGAGAAGATACAGATTACTTAAATGACCAACTAAAGGCTGCCGAGTGAAACCAATAGTCTCAATGACATAACAAAGAGAAAGAGAAAACAAATGAAGAAAGAATATTACGATAAATAATATGGAAATTTAAGCAAAAAATTTTCTCTATATGATGTAACTAACTTCATGTTATAGTATACAAGCAGATAATGTAAGTAATAAAAAAGAGTTTCTAGAGGTTTGCATGTGTTTTAATTCTGGCACCAGATAATTAATTAAATTTAATTTAAACATGCATGGAGGAATATGAAAATTACACAGGTTTGTCTTTATGCAGATTCAAATGTATTTAAAACTACTATTCAGCGATGGTCAGTTTGTTTGTATTTATAATATGGTTATTTGTGAAGTGAATCATTTTTTAAAGAAAGAGCTACTGTATATTGCATATCCCAATGAAATGGTGGATTTTGTATTCAGAAATTGGGTTTTAGCTCTGAATAGTGGGTAACAAAGACTCGAGACACTAAAGTTGAGTCTCTTGGTGTTCGGCAACAGTGGACAGTCACTATGGAGTGCTGTAGCCAGTATGTATTTTTGGCACCCTGACAGCCCACTGTACTCCTTTAGGCACAATGGGTGGAGGTTAGGAGTATAAAACATCTCATAACTAGAGTGAGGCAGTGTCCTAATCCAGAAGTTGGTATAATAGTTGGATATTGGTATGGTAATTGAAACATGGAGGGGAGGCAGATACATATTGTTATCAGAGTTATGCTCTTAAACATAAAAGTGCCACAGCGGTTCTTCGGAGTGATGTCAAAGAGAAACAATTTTTTAGTTCCAGAAAAACCTAACCATATGATGGTTTCAGAAAGAACCTTTTGTTTATCTGGATGCGTAACAGACTGCATACAGTAAATAACAAAGAATAGATTTGTGAAATACATACGGGTTGTGATTTTAAAAGGACTCTGCTCACAAAGGATTGCTGCACACAATCACACAAGTCACAGTTCCTTTTTTACATAAGAGGAAGTTTTTCAAAGAATAAAGAACCAACTTCATATGCAAAGAACCCTTTCCAGAATGAAATGGTGCTTTATCAAGCATAGTTCCATGAGTGAAAACCCAGTATATCCCAGCAAAGAACGATAAAATGCCATTAATGAACCATTATTTTTAATAATGTATGTTACTCCTAGAGATAAGATATGGTGTTTTAATTAAATATTAAGATTGACCAGTGGTTTAATCTAATGTATATTGCTGTAATTTTAGTTTTTTTTATTTTCAAGCTATATATTGTAATAGGTGAGCCTAAAGTACAGGTACATGCTGCTATCAAATTTGAATGATTTGGGCCAATAGCAGAGAAAACATGCTTACAAAACATTTTTTCATTCTAGGAAGTGGAAGAGATGATCCATTCATGATGCTAAGGCAGTTGTAGTTACTGTCCCATACCTGCATATCCTGCTACAAACAGTGGAACAAATGCAAAGCAAATCTCACCTGATTAATTCACAGCGAAACATGAGGGGCTATTGTGTCCTCTGGAGTTAGTGTAGGGCTGTATCAGTGTGCTTCAGCAAAGGAACTGAATGTTATTTCCACGCTACAATGGAAATTATAGTTGTTGTTAGGTGTGTAATCTGTTTTACACAGCAGATTGAAACCAAGTATATTAAACATGGAGATAAGTCTACTGAGTTGCCAAGATATTGTGTGGACCACACAGTGAACACAAACCCAAACAAGATCGAAGAGAATGGTATGCGCTGTAGTTTGAAAAATCCCAGGGTTGCGACTTCTCCATGTTTTGTTCATTAATCTAGAATTTTTTTTTTGGTCAAAAGACCAGAAGTGAACATCACAGCAGCATTCAAATAAATTTGCAGCATCATCAGTAAACATGAAAACATTTATAAAGCAACTGTCTTCATCTGGGCAGAGGATTCCAATCGCTGTATTTGAAAACATTTTAACATATAACTTTTTTATCTAAGGAAACATACCCTAAGTGAATGTTATTGCAGAAGTAAATGCATGCATTTTTTTAGTAAGTCTGTCCACACTGTTCTTCCAGTTCTGGATTATAAAACAAAAGTTAAAGAAGCTACTTTTTAACCTGTTCAATTCCAGGCCACAGACACACACTGAACAAGAGTCTATCCCCTGCTAATATTTCACCTCTTTTGACTATTTAATGTCATACATTTGCATTGCATTCTGCCTATTGCTGTGCACTTTTGTATGTTGTGATTTTTTTTATTATATATTTTATGAAGTTCATGGCAAAGTGCTGAGCCTTTGTTAACAATCAGATTTCATGTACATAATAAACAAGAGAAATACATTGTGCTTTATCTTTCAAGAACATAACTTCCCCATACACCAATTATGAAATTGTTCACAGAGACCAGATTTTTCACAAAAATACATTACAGCATTTATGTTTAAAATTGTGAAGTGATCTCCAGCCAAATGTATAATGGATTGCCCAACAATAAAGGTTAGCATGTAAAGAATGGAGACAAAAAATGCAGTGATTTTTTTTATTAACAATTAAATAATTAATTATTGTATGTTTTGATCTCCTTGATATTACTCTGAATTAAAGGATAACTGTTTGAGTATCCACTCCAGTTCACAATATAAAATAAATCAGCATCTTTATATTTGGAAATGACTTTTTTATTTGTCTTTTTTGTATTTCATTTTAGTAAACCAGCAATAGCTGAGAAAGATGAGCACATCAGTCACAACTGCTAATGGGATGCTTGTCATCAACCAGGTTGTCCCTCAGAATATTTTGCAGGGTGCAAATACCACAACTACGGTACCTGTGCAAGTTGCAACGGGAACTAACTTTTGTCCAGTGCCACAGAAATTACAAAGGTTTCTCAAAGGTGAACCAAAGGCTTTAGGGGTAAGAATATTTAAAACCATATCTTTTACTCTGGCTAAAGAAATACTGTTAAAAAGCAATGTCTCACCTCACAAGAATGAATTTTTTCATGATCATGTTTTAAACATTTTTACTTTTTACTTACTAGAATGTGAAAACATTTTGTAGCAATGTTAAACATTTGAGCGTGGTATGGTACAGTGATAGCTCTACCTGTCTGGAGCCTTGGTTCATTAAATGCATTATGCTGCCTATTGGGAAAATTGTCTTTATTTTGAATCTTCGAAAATTCATTTTATTTTGTTTATGTTCCTTTGTTTTCTTGATGATCTCATGTTGCAATTTATATTACCTTTTGCAATGCAGTTTCTTATGACAGCATTTCACTGTGCATACTTTAATTAAGGGCATATTGGAAGCAGCCCAGTTGTAAAATGACTCTTTCTCTACCACAGTTAAAAAAAAGCTGAAAAAGTCTCTTTTTAAAAATACTTTCAAAGAAAGACTTTTGTTGAGAATTTTAGCTTTCCAACTAAAAGAATAATCGGATGTTTCCACAGATGTCAATCTATATTTTTGGTAATTTTTATTCTAGGTGGTTCAGATCATGATTGGAGTGTTTAACTTTGGCTTTGGTATAGTCCTGGCATTTCCTGGATCACTCGCTGTATATGCAGGAATTCAATTTTGGGCAAGCATAATAGTAAGATGCTGTTTCAATGCCTTCTACCTTATTGTTATCAAAGTTGTTAATTCAACATCCTTTGCTTTAGGAAAGACATGTCCTCAAAAACTTCAAAACATGTACAGAAATACAGGCCAAAAAAAAACTGTCAGATTCATTCATTTGCAGTTTTCAAAGATTTTAGCTGCTTCAAATAGATACTGTAAGCTAATTTGATATGTCATGAGAGGAGTTCATTTACAGGCAAAGTGAGAGTACAGCTGTGCTCTGAAACACATCTTGAAAGCATTTATAATCCTTCTTTCTCCTTGACACATATTTTCTTAATCCCTTTCTAAATCAATTATACACTGACAGTACAAAAAGAAGAAATAGAACACCATTAGTCAACTAAATAGAAACACCAAAATGGACATGCAGGGTTCATAGTTAACACAAACCAGGCATTGATCCCAAACTATATTGAAAATGAAGCAGTTTGCAGAATGAACTTTGAATGTATTGTACATTATGAAAAAGTATTACAGTGTAGGTGCCATGATGGTCTGCACTGCTATCCTCACAGTCTATGTGGAATTTCCTCATTTTCTTCTTGTTTGTTTGAAATTCTTCAAGGCACCTGATCTTATTTAAACATTCTGGAGACATTCATGTTAGTTTAACTAGTGACATTACATTAGTCTTGTATGACCAAGTGTGGGTGAGTGTGTCATGAGATCATGGCACACCGCCTGGCTCCAGTGGTATGGACTGTGCACCCAGCAACACTGAATTGCAATAGGAAAAATTTTTAAATAAATGAACAAACATACTCTACATTGGGCGGCACAGTGGCGCAGTGGGTAGCACTGCTGCCTCGCAGTTAGGAGACCCGGGTTTGCTTCCCAGGTCCTCCCTGCATGGAGTTTGCATGTTCTCCCCGTGTCTGTGTGGGTTTTGTCCCACAGTCCAAAGACATGCAGGTTAGGTGCATTGGCGATCCTAAATTGTCCCTAGTGTGTGCTTGGTGTATGTGTGTGTGCCCTGCGGTGGGCTGGCACCCTGCCCAGGGTTTGTTTCCTGCCTTGTGCCCTGTGTTGGCTGGGATTGGATTCAGCAGACCCCCGTGACCCTGTAGTTAGGATATAGCGGATTAGATGATGGATGGATGGAACATACTCTACATTATTAACTTTATGTAAGTAGTATAATGCGTCACTATAATACATCATAAAATTTTGACAGGTGTATGTCCCGCCCCCTGGCATTTCCAGTACCCACCCTATGTCACCTGGCTAATGGGTCGTTTCCCCTGCGCTCTGGTCTGTGTTCGTTGTCAGGGCAATGTTTGACCGGCATCGGACCTTTTGTCAGTTTTGTGTAAGGAAAATGGTCAACAGATCTTGGCCTTGGTGCTAAAAACGGGTTGATCGGCTTTGTAAGCCGAGACGGACCTTCTGGGGGGGCTGTAATAAGTCAAAAGGTAAGTCTGCAATTGGGGCGGAGCAGGCATCCTGCTCCTGGCTGCGTACAGAGCCGTTGTGTGTACAGAGAGTGCAGACAGCATGAGTGACAGACTCAGTGAGAGGATGTACAAGAAAGTTTTACAGAGAATCTATTACACACCCAAGGAGTCTGGCAGTTTTGGTGGTATTAACAGCTTCTCGAGAAATGTATCAATTCGTCAGAAAAATGTTAAGCGAAAAAACGTGTTGGAATGGATGAGTGGACAATATACTTACAGTGTGCACAAACCAGCACGGCTCAGGTTCTAGAGAAACAGAACAATTGTTTTAACGATTGATGACCAGTGGCAGGCAGATTTGGTAGGGATGTCTTATTACTCAAAATTCAATGATGGCCATAAATTTATCTTTACGTGTATCGATGTGCTCACAAAATATGCATGGGCTGTGCCATTAAAGACCAAGACAGGGAAAGAAGTTTCACAGGGTTTTAGTTTGATCTTTAGACAGGGTAGAGTTCCTAAGAAGCTACAGACAGACCAAGGCAAAGAATTTCATAACACATTGGTACAAAAACTACTAAAACAGAACAATATTGTACATTTTGTCACGAACAGTGATGTAAAGGCCAGCATAGTAGAACGGTTCAATAGAACCTTAAAGTCCAAAATGTGGAAATATTTTACATATGCCAATACTTTTCAGAATACAGATGTCCTGTCAGACTTTCTGCAGAGTTATAACCACAGTTTTCACACCATTATTAAAACAAGACCTGTAGATGTGACTCCAGAAAATGCTCTGAGTGTTTGTAAAACAGTCTATGGTAGGGCCGGGCAAAGAAAATCTACTCCATGAACTTTGAAAATAGGTGATCATGTCTGAGTTTCAAAATTAAAAGGTGTATTCGAAAAAGGCTATAAGCAGTCATTTACAAATGAAATATTTATTATCGTGGACTGTTTTAAACTGATCAAACCTGTATATAAACTAAAAGATTACGCAGGTGATGAAATTCAAGGGACGTTTTATGCAAAAGAGTTACAAAAAATAAACCCCGATGCTAACCAGGTGTACCGCATCCAGAAAATTCTAGCCACTCATGGGCGTGGCAGAAAAAAGCATGTATTGGTAAAATGGCTTGGATGGGACAAGAAATTTAACAGTTGGGTCAAGGCTTCAGAAGTGAAATACATAAAGAGTTGAGAAAGCAAGAAAAAAATGTCTACAGTCAGAAATGGATTTTATGTGACACTGCTGAGTAATTAATCGGCCAGGACTTTTCCCAACAACACGATAGCATCATTCACCGTTCAGCTACCCAAGACAATAGAACTGTCCAGAGACTGGGGAGTAGCATTGGTGGAAATGACTTATCCAAAAACATTCAATTCCATCACCCAGCCAGCACCTTTTATTCTAATGAACGAGGAAACAAGCTCAACAAAATGGATATACTGTACACTTTAAACAAAGGCTATTTCAGGAATATAAAAGCATTGTTGTCGGAAATGAATCATGTCATTAATGCCAACCCGTCATCACCTAAGCCAATACTTAAATACAATCCTGCCAGTAGAACTGTTTGCCTGATGGGTGATAAAAGCATTTTGCTCCAAGTGACCGGGGAGCTGGCTTACTTTCTCAGGTTTGATCCAGAGAAGCCGTCTAACAAGACACTTCACCCGACTGATATCACATGTGGTTTTTCCACCATGTTCGTGTTTACAGATATTATCGAACCACAACTTGTTGGAGATGCGCATGCACTATTACTGAGGTATGTAAACATAAAAGGTAAAGACGTTGCAAATGTCACCATATTTTTTGAAAAGCCACACTACATACCTCTCGCTGTGCAAAGCTTTAATACTATAAGGACTGAAATTAAGACAGACCAGAATAAACCAGTTCCATTCCAGTATGGTAAGGTAATAATCAAGTTGCATTTTCGTCCAGCAAGATCTATCAATTTTTAAACATGCTTGTAATAAAAAACTATAGAGATCCATGCACCTACGCACCTTATTACAAGGCACAAGCTGGCAATGGGCTACCAGGGTTTCCTGGTCTCCCGGTCCATAACGGTGGCAGTATTGGTGGTATTTTTAAAGCTCTCTTCAGAAAAGCAGTACCTCTGTTTAGGCATGGGCTAGAAATTGCTAAACCTCATGTCAAGTCTGCAGTGAAAAGCATTGTTAATGATGTCATGAGTCACGTGGCAGGTGCTGCAATGAATAAAGTTGCAACACCCCAACAAGAAGGTTCATTATGATTGTTATAAAGTGAGGTGTTAAAAGAAAAAGACGCATACCCCATCTAGCACTGCTCAGGCCACCTGCATGGCCCAGGAAGAGAGCAAAGAGGAAAAACTCTGCCAAAAGAAAAAGAAAGTCAACCAAGAGAAGATCCAGAACTAAGCAAAATTCTGGTGATATATTCTATCCATCCATCCATTTTCCAACCCGCTGAATCCGAACACAGGGTCACGGGGGTCTGCTGGAGTCAATCCCAGCCAACACAGGGCACAAGGCAGGAACCAATCCCAGGCAGGGTGCCAACCCACCGTAGGAGATATATTCTAAACATTGCTTTTGTACACTGTGCGTCAGATGAATGTGCAAAATTGGAATTGGACTTATTTCAGCTGTCACCAACACAAACCAGCATTAAAAAACGCTACTATGTCGAAGTGCCGCCTCTCACAGCATTGTCAGAAAGTGCTCCGCTTGAGTTTTTGATTGCCAGAAATGATCAATACCTGGACCTCAACAACACACTCCTCTACTTAAGCTGTAAAATAAATAAAAAAGATGGAACAAATGTGGCCGCATATGCACGTGTTGCCCTTGTAAACTACCCGATTGCTTCTCTGTTCAGTCAGGTAGATATCACCGTCAGGGACAGATTGATTAGCCAGAGCAATAACTGTTACCTATATCGAGCGTTTATTGAAACTATACTAAATTACCGGAGATGAGACCCTGAAAACACAATTTTCAGCTGGCCTGTTCTATAAAGACACACCCGGTCAACACGAAGCCACTGCTCTGGATGGACCAAATATGGGGTTCAATAAAAGGGCTGCTTACTCATCCAGAAGCCGCAGAGTTCATTTATTGGGTCACATCCATGCAGATCTGTTCTTTCAAGAGAAATGATTAATTAATGGGGTTGATGTAAAAATAAAGTTGGTACAAAATAAGGATGACTTTTGTTTGATGAGCAATGGTGATCAAGTTAAGGTCACCATATTATCAGCATCATTGTTTGTGAAAAGAGTTCAAATCAACCCTAGAGTCAGACTGTGTCATGCAGAGGCCTTGATGACCAGCAACGCAAAATACCCAATCGACCGTGTTCAGATGAAGGTGTTCAGCATACCTACCGGTAGTCGTGTCTGCAACCAGGAAAACCTGTTTCTGGGACAGCTGCCAAAATTGGTTGTTTTGGGATTTGTTGACAATGCAGCTTTCAGTGGCAACTTTACACACAACCCCTTTAATTTTAAACATAACAACATCAACATCATGGCTCTTTACCTGGATGAAGAGCAGATACCCGGCAAGCCTCTGCAGCCTGATTTTGCTAATGGTCACTGTGTCAGAGAATATTTTCAACTGGTGGAAACCACAGACAAGAGGATGAAAGATAAGGCACTGTTAGTCAATCGTGAAGAGTTTGCAAAGGCTAGTCACTTTTTGCATTCAACCTAAGCCCTGATATGGAATCAACAGGACACTATTCACTCATCAAAACAGGCAACCTCAGGACTGAAATAAGATTTGCTGAACCGCTGCAAGATACAATGAATATGATTGTATATGCGGTTTTTGACAACATCATTGAAATTAACATGCGTCGGCAAGTTATTTACGACTACAGTTAAGCTGTAGACAAGTTCAGACATGCAGCCACTGGACACTGAGAAGCTGAGGACCACCCTTGCATCTGGCTCACTGACACGCATCCATTTTCTGGATGTATTCCCTTCAGATCAATTGCCCAAGGAGAAGTTGGTTGGCAGAACTCAGTTTATGATCGTAAACACAGACCCCCATGATAAACCCGAAAAGCACTGGATTGCAATTTACCTTGCAAATCATGGAAAAGCTGAATTTTTTTGACTAGTATGGAATTCCCCCAGATTCTGAAATATTTTTCTGAAGTTATTATGAAATTTTTGAAGATTAATGCTAACTGCATCACTTATAACAGTATTCAGTTACAGGAGTCCTCCACTAGCTGTGATCACCATTGTGTTTTCTACTTGAATCAAAAAAGCAAAGGACTTACCATGAACCAGATATTGGACTTGTACCCAGGAGATGTTCATCTAAATGACCAGATGGTTGTTAGGTATTTTCATCAAATCAAAAGGGGACAAACTGGAAATATGAAACTGGATATGTTTACCCAGAAATCAGAAATAAGTCAGTCATGTGTTTGCTTTTGCTGAATACTATATACAGAATATTATATGCAGAAAAAAAAGATGTTGCAACTATGTGTATTCTCTGTGGTTGAAAATACATAAATAAATTAGATATTAACTCTTTGAGGGCTGAATTTTTTTTTTTAAAAACTCAGTTTTCTGAAAAGCACACAAAGCAATGGTTTCACATGTAAGTGCGGGGGCACCTCGATGGTCAGCAGGAATGGGCCAACTGCCTAGCTGTCTTCACACAGCAGGTGGGTGGCGGTTGGAGTGTGACGCAATATGGTTTGTACCTCTTGTCATCATAAATGATGGTCCCCCAAGGCAAACGCTGCTGTAGGCGTATCATCTACACGAAAGTGTTCACCACCACGATCAGCTGGGGACCGATCAGATGATGCTGGTACCTCACTTTCGTTTCTGATATCCATCTCCAGATCACTTGCATCAAACTCGGAGTCCGACAAGTCAGAGTCTTTTTCAATGAAATTACGTAAAACGTCCACGGAGTATTTTGCGTTACACATTCGCTTTGGTCTCTCACCAGATGTCAATACCATTTTAGAGGTTGTTTGCTCTTCTTTACTCATGCATAGGGAATCAATGTTAAGTCAACAAAACTATGTAACTTTATTTCTAGCAAAGAGAGTCAAACTAAAATGTGAGGGTGAGTTTTGTTGAAGTCAACATAAATGTGTCTGTGGTTATTATAGTGAATAATCCAATAATCAGACAGAGAAAAATGAAAGGGTCTGTATGTATATATTTAATTAATTAATTTATTATTTATTTTTTAAATGTTCACACGGTAAAACATGTTGTAAAAGTATTTTCACAGAGTCATGATACAATCAAACAAACAAAATGATCTAAATGAAAATAATAATAATAGTAATAAAACACTGTACATTAAAGAAGTTGATTCCTTAATTTTCTAAGCATTAATACATGTGTAAAGGTATTTTCATAGAGTTAACAGAGTTATGACACAATCAAACGAAATGATCTAAATTAAAATAATAATAATAATAGCAATAATACATACCAATAAACAGCCATATTAAAACACTATTTTCTACATTTATTTTTAAAACACTTTTATTCATACTGTGAGCCATGTGTGTTTTTTAAATAGTTGACTTTTTCTAAAGACTGGGCGTTTTTCTGACCTGTCTAACTAACCTGGGTGTTTCAGTTACAGAGCCAGAGGCCTGGTCGAGCATTGTTGGAAAATCACGTGATACAGGCAGGTGAAGCTGTTTACCGGTGGTTTGAATCGCATTGATTAATCGCATTTAATCGCATTAATCTCTTGAAATAAAGCCCGAACGCCCATGTTCAGAAAAATGGACCCGGGCACGTTAATTTGAACCTTCTCAGTATTTTAATTATTCAGAGAGCTGTAATATCACGAATGTAATGGATTCTGTGTCCTGTCGGAGAAAGAAAAAGAACGGAAGCATGTAGTGATTCACACACAAAGATCACATTGAAGATCAAATACAAAACAAAGCGTTTAATGTGCTACTTTAGTTACGATGGGATTTGAGAAACTAGTAAATTAAACGATTTTAAGATGAAGTTTATGTTCTACTTTAATGACAAAATAAACTACGTGATTAAAGTGGATATTTCGAGATTGAAGTTAACATTTTGTGCTTTTTTCCTACTCCTACTGTGCCTTTTTTTCTCACTGTACCCTAATAAGCTTCCTTATGACACTTGGATGGTGGGCTACGTCTCGCCTTTTCACGGCGACTTTGATACGTGAATACTTCTTTTTTATGTCGGGCACTGTGCGACTTTGTGAACTTGAGCTTGTTTCTCCAACACACTATGTCACTCGATCAACTTCCTTTTGTTGATTATACCACTGTATAAACCAACAGATAGTACGTTTTTCTTTGCCTCCACACGGTATTCGCTGAAATTCTTATATTTTCCCTCTTGCTTTTGCCATTGCCTTTTCACAGAACTCTGATCTTAAGGTCTATTTATATAGATTTGCATATTCAAAGAGGCATAATTCTGGGAGGAGACGGGGCGGGACAGAAGGCGCGTGCACGTGCGTTAGTTTTCACGCTGATCGGGATTTATGGAGTGGAAGAACGCGGAAGTTGGAGTACGCACAGATTCCTCCATCTGGAATTTTCTGTGCGTAAGCACATTTCGGCTTTTGTGTTTAAGTCATGTTATAGTGCGAATTCTACGCACGGCGTTATACATGAGGCCCCAGTTCTTTTAAGCTTTCAAAATTCACCTTCTCATGGTTCTTAACATTTAATGTTATACCTTTAACTTTTAGACAGGTTTCACCATTGGATAGCTTGTAGCCATAACTTTTGGGCCCGTTGCTTACAAATTCAGTGATGTATTCATTTGTTGGTAACTCGCTTGTCCATTCTCCTAAATAGCACCCTGTTTCTGGGTCACTTTCGTTTGCTCTGGAAATATGAAGAATTGAATCTGTGTCTAGTATAGTATTCTTTCCTTCAGTTTGTTTAAATGATTATACAACTCTGATTGTGCATAAGCTGTAGTAAAACTCGCAATAAATATGTTTACATTGGATGGTGTGCTGTAACGATCTTTATCGTGTGTCCAAGTCACACAGGCACATTCATCTATACTAATAAAAGGCAAAGCCCTCACTGACTGACTGACTGACTGACTCACTCACTCACTCATCACTAATTCTCCAACTTCCCTTGTAGGTAGAAGGCTGAAATTTGGCCGGCTCATTCCTTACAGCTTACTTAAAAAAGTTAGGCAGGTTTCATTTCGAAATTCTACGTGTAACAGTCATAACTGGAACCTACTTATGAACATATATACTGGCCAAAGCCTGCAGCTCCGTCGCCATGTGAGGTGGAGTTGCGTCTCTCATCGTCACGCCTCCCACGTAATTGAGTGCCTACCCATATAGGGCCGTCCATCAGCGGCAATCCAATAGGAACACTCTACCGCTATATATTTGCGGGTTTAGGGCTGTGCTTATGGAAACAAAGATGAGATGGTCAGGGTGGTGTTTGGCACAAACTCAGTGAAACTGCGAGAGAAACTTTTAAGTGCTGGGTCTTAGCTAACATTAAATAAAGCCGTGGACATCGCACAAGATAGCACAAGCACAGCTGAGAACCTTTGATGCATGTACACCAAGCGGCTCACGTGAACTGACTGTGAACGCAGTACGCAGACAAAAAGCAAGAGCTCCAAAAAGCGCTGAACAAAAAAGCATTGCACAATTGAGAAGGCAGCAAAAGAATATGAAGCGAGTGACGCATACAAGCATATCAATAAGTGCAGCTACTGCGGAAACAAAGCACACGGTGGAAAAAGTCAATGTCCAGCTAAAGGAAGACAGTGTAAAAAAAAAACCCGTGCATGCAGTGTGTGATGTCTCAAATGAAGAGGAAGACAAGCTGTTTATTGATGCAGTAAGAAAGGAATCGATGAATGAAACCTGATATCTTTACAACGGTTGACAAACACGGAATGTAACTTGAACACAACACATCCTCCAAATACGAACCTTATTGAAAGAAATAATGATAATCAAATCCTTGATGACAGCAACACTCATAACAGTCACAAAACAATTACATTGACAATCATGTTACGTTATTTTTAAAATGTTCCCTTTTCTTTTTCATAACTTCTTTAACACACTACTCCTCCGCTGAGAAACGCGGGTATTTTGCTATATATATACAGTACATACACACACACACACATATATAAACGTATACATACATATCTACATATATACACACACACACACACACACACACACACACACACACATATATATATATATATATATATATATATATATATATATATACATACACTCTTTGGGGTGCAAGCAACTGTTGCTGGGGGTGGCAGAATCCATCAAGGAAGAAAAATGAAAAACATTATTTGTACAAAATCTTAATTTATTTATCCATTCCTAAATAATTAAATGGCCAGGCTATTTCGTATCAGTGCAATACGCTGTTTGTTAAAACGGATGACTCCCGCTCTTACATGCAAGTCTGCGTGGATATTATGAACTATCGTATCTATTCAAGTTCTATTTAAATTTTAAATAGAAGGAATTTTTATTTAGTCGACAGAAATATCTTTGGTAGGAATGGTAAAAACAGACAGGAATATTATTCCTGAATAAATCAACTCAAACCTTAAATAACTTATAATATTTTGCTCTCCATAAAAATATATCCTGTCTAAATTATACAAGTTAGAAATAAAGTAAATGTTAAAAGAACAAACGTTCAAATTTCTTTACTCTTATGTAATTTTATATCAAAAATAAACTTAGATTTTAAATATCCCAAAAGATTTTGCTCTCCATAAAAATATATCCTGTCAAAATTATACAAATTCAAATATGAATATGCTGCATAACAAAACCTGGAAATATAAATAAAATGTGTTCTTTTCAGCAATAACAAATCAAATCATTCAGTTGTCTTTGCTCATATGTCATTTTAGAGCTGGACGCCTGGTATCTTTTTTTGGCAACAAGTTCATTTATGTTTGGTGTGAGGTTCTGTGTTGTGGAGATTCTCAAGATTGACTGCAGGTGCTCATCAGTGAGGTGACTCCTGTGTGCTGTTTTGTTAGTCTTCATCACTGAGAAGAGCTTCTGACACAGATATGTGCTACCAAACATGCACAAGGTTCGAGACGCATGTAGATGGAGCTGGAGCATTTCTGCGGTAATGGAGTGAATAAACTGTGCAGGCCCTGCAGTATCGTACTTTACCTTCAGTGTGCCATTACACTGCAGCTCAATCACCTCCATCTGAATCTGCACAAGTGCAGTTTCCACATCGACGGCAAATGGGTTGCGAAACAAGTCAAAATTCTTTTTTTGTTCTTCAAAGTCACCAAAGCGCCGTGCGAACTCAGTGCGCAGTGCGCTCAGTTTATCACCAAAGTGCGTATTTGGGAACACCGTTGTGCCGAATTGGTTCAACATTACTTGGCAACAGGGAAAGTGGGGCAAGTTGCACTGGTGCATTTGTGTCTCCCATAAAAGCAGCTTCACTTGAAATCACTTTGTGATTGTGCACGGGTAAAAACGTCTGCTGAAGTGTCAGATTCTTCTTTAACTCTTCTGCTTTCTGTATCTTCTGCATTGCATTCAGGTCTTTCAGGTTATCCTGATGTTTTGTCTCATAGTGCCGTCTTAGATTAAATTCTGTAATTAACAGCCACATTAGCTCCACAAATGAGAGACACGGGTTTACCGGCAATGTCAGTAAACATATACAAAGCCTCCCATCGGTTTTCAAAGGCTCTATTTTCAGAATCAACTTTTCTCTTCAGCATCGTGTGGGCTAGCTTCGCAATAACTTGCAGCATCATAAGCTAGACTTGATTAACGTGGTAAGTGTTCGGCAAGGCAGCTGAAGCGCTGCATTATGGGATCTGTAGTTTATTGTGTTACCAGCGCTTCATATACCCGGGCCATTAATAACAATAATACAGTATATAAAATGATCTCGCGGGCCGGATATAATTACACGCCGGGCCGGATGTGGCCCGCGGCCCTTGAGTTCAACACATATGGACTAAATAGAACTTGAAAAGATATATTTTGTTGTACATCGAGCCCGCGTGCTATTGTGGTTTTGCCTGCATGCCTCAATAAGTCACCCTCCCCTCGCTCTTACTTTTTTACCGTTCATCTAATGAATACACTGAGTATGGCTTTACCAAAACAATCATTGATGGCGAATAAAGTATCCATTATTCGAGTATGTAGATCGGGGTATATATACATATATATATACCCGCGTATCGCAGCGGAGAAGTAGTGTGTTAAAGAAGCTATGAAAAAGAAAAGGGAACATTTTTAAAATAACGTAACATGACTGTCAATATACAGTAATTGTTTTGTGAGTGTTATTGAGTGTTGCTGTCATCAAGGACTTGATTAACATTATTTCTTTCAATCAGGTTCGTATTTGTAGGATGTGTTGTGTTCAAGTTAAATTCCGTGTTTGTCAATCGTTGTAAAGATAACAGGTTTCATTCATCGATTCGTTTCTTACTGCATCAATAAACAGCTCGTCTTCTTCTTTATCTGAGACCTGACACACTGCATGCACGGGTTTTTTTTTTACACTGTCTTCCTTTAGCGGGACATTGACTTTTTCCACCGTGTGCTTTGTTTCCGCAGTAGCTGCACTTATGAATATGCTTGTATGTATCAGACGCTTCATATTTTTTTGCTGCCTTTTCAATTGTGTAATTCGGTTTTTGTTCAGCGCTCTTTGGAACTGTTGCTTTTTGTCTGTGCACTGCGTCAGTTCACGTGAGCCGCTCGGTGTACATGCATCGAAGTTTCCCAGCTGTGCTGGTGCCATGTCGTGCTATGTCCATGGCTGTATTTAATGTTACCGAAGTCCCGGCACTTAAAACTTTCTCTCGCAGTTTTGCTGAGTTTGTGCCAAACACCACCCTGACCATCTCATCTTCCTCTGCATAAGCACAGTCCTTCACCCGTGAATATTTAGTGGCAGTGTTTCTATTGGATTGCCGCTGATGGACGGCCTTATATGGGCAGGCACTAAATTGCAAACGCCAGTGGCAGCCTGTCTATGTACTTAATTTAAAGTTTAGGTTTACATCGTGCTTTGTTTCCGTAGTAGCATCACTCATGAATATGGTTGTATGTCACTCGCTCGCTTCTTATTGTTTCGCTGCCTTCTCAATTATATAATGCATGTTTTCTTCAGCGCTTTTTGGAGGTCTTCCTGGTTTTCTACGTACTGTGTGATTACGTGGGAGGCGTGATGATGTCACACGAAACTCCGCCCCCACGGCTTTCGCGCTCATCTCCATTACAGTAAATGGTGAAAAACAGCTTCCAGTTATGACCATTACGCGTAGAATTTCGAAATGAAACCTGCTTAACTTTTGTAAGTGAGCTGTAAGGAATGAGCCTGCCAAATTTCAGCCTTCTACCTACACGGGAAGTTGGAGAATTAGTGATGAGTGAGTGAGTGAGTGAGTGAGTGAGTGAGTGAGTGAGTGAGTGAGTGAGTCAGTGAGTGAGTCAGTCAGTCAGTCAGGGCTTTGCCTTTTATTAGTATAGATATATATACACAGATATTATATATACACACACACACATACATATATATCAGCGTTTCCCGATTAATTTTACCCTCGCACCCCCTGTGACGGATGATGCCGATTTCACACCCCCTTGGTTTGAGAAGAAGTATGAAAAAATATGAGGTTAACGCAGAAAAACAAATCACCAATTGAAGCTTTATGAATAATGGATACTTTATTCGGCATCAATAATTGTTTTGGTAAAGCCATACTCAGTATAATCCTCCTTCCATTTTCTAATTTTTTCGCGACTAGCCATGATTAAATGAACTGTAAAAAAGTAAGAGCGAAGCGACAGTGACTTATTGAGGCAGGCAGGTAAGAGCACAATAGCACGCGGGCTCGATATAGTGCGCGTCAAGTCAATCTAAAATGCGTGATCAGATTCCAAAAAATATATCTTTTCAAGTTCTATTTGGATATAAGTAGGTTCTATTTAGTCGACAGAAATATCTTTGGTAGGAATGTAAGTTGAATTTAGTCTTTACATTTCTATGGTGAAGAAAAATTAATGCAATGATGACTAAATTTAACTTACATTCCTACCAAAGATATTGCTGTCGATTAAATAAAAATTACTTATATTTAAAATTTAAATAGAATTTGAACAGATATGATAGGTTATAATACCCATGCAGCACTTAGTGCACATAAGAGCAGAAGTCATCCGTTTTAACAAGCAGCGTATTGCACTGATACAAAATAGCCTGCCCATTTAATTATTTAGGAATGGTTAGATAAATTAAGATTTTGTACAAATAATGTTTTTCATTTTTCTTCCTTGATGGATTCTGGCACCCCCAGCAACAGCTGCTCGCACCCCAAAGGGTATATATATATATTTATATGTATATATGTGGATGTAAGTTATTCATACAGTATTTATATATATAAGTGTATATATATATGTATATATGTATGTGTAATATATATATATTTGTGTGTATGTATATATGTAGATATATATGTGTATGTATATATGTATATGTGTATATGTATATATATGTGTGTGTATGTATGTATGTGTGTATATGTATGTGTGTAGATATTTATATATATATATGTATATATGTATATATATGTGGATGTATGTGTGTATATATATATGTATGTATATATATGTGTATATGTATATATGTACATATGTATGTATATGTATATATGTATATGAGTATATGTATATATATATGTTTATATGTGTGTGTGTATATATACTGTATATAACAGCAACACTCATAACAGTGACAAAACAATTACATTGACAATCATGTTACATTATTTTCAAAATGTTTCCTTTTCTTTTTCATTACTTCTTTAACACACTACTTCTCTGCTGCGAAGCGCGGGTATTTTGCTAGTCATCAATAAAATCACAAGTAGATACCTCATAGTTTGGGGCAAATAATAATTCAAACAGTTTTTCTGGATCCGTAACTAAAGATGTACGTGGCAAATTAGGTCTTTGTGCAAACTTACCCCATAAGGAATTTATAAAAAGTTTTGCAATTTGTCTTCTGGACGGATTTTTTTTAATTAGGTGCTCGCTTAATTGTACACCTTCCTTTTCATAAAACATGGATACATACTGTGTACGCTCTTCTGTATTTAGACAGCTCTCAGGATAACCCGAAGATTCTTGCTTTGCTTTTAAATGGGCATTAATATACTCTGAAAAAAGTTTGTTAGAGCTTTGTTCAAAATGTAATTTCTCATATATGCTTTCAATTTTGCACCCCTGCTGAATGGCTGCAAACAATTCAGGTGTTGTCCAGCAACCGGTAACTGCCCTTTCCTAATGAGAGTGCATACACTAGGTCTGTTGCTGTGTTACAGCACAAGTGTGGCAAAGCGTAAAGTTTAATTTTTTGTTTATTTTGCATGGCAAAACAGGGAATAGAAGATTGCTGGGTGGATACACAGTCACCCAGGCCAATCCAAATACACTTCTAGTGGTTCAAAATCCTTATAAATAATTTTTGGATGACCGACTGGATATCTTTTGGTTTTATTCACATAAGGATATAAACTCATGAAATCGTAGTAATGGATTTTTTTCACCAGCGCACACCTTGTAATATAAACATGCTGCATTTGTTCGACCGCCAAAGAGAGATTCCCTAGGGTTCAAAGCCTCAGGGAGACCGGCGGTTTTCAGGAATTTCTGCACAGAGATGTTTTAACGAACCATTCGCCGCCAATTATGTTCCCAGATTTGATGTACCTGAAAACCCTGCATTTTTAAGTAGTTCACTTTTTCCATAGTTCTTGAATAAAGCGAGCCGAATGTTGTGTTTGTAACACTATTCCATGATTTTTCCCTGTAACAGATATTACAACCATGGTAAAAGCGTCCGTTAAATTCAAAAGCCATCTTTACACCGTTATTTTCTGCATACCGGTCTAGATAATATTTTCTAATACGCATTTCACCTCCGGGTTTTAGCGCGTGCCTAATGTCAATTTTTAATAGGCCTCTAAATACATGAGCCATTGGATGCACGGAGTAGAGTATCTCTTTTGTTTTCTGTGATAACTGTCTTGTAATGGCAAAGCTATGGTTTGCTCACGCAAAAATTTAAGTCTAAACATACAAACGCTCGCTAAAGTAACATATTGAAAAGGATTAATAGATAATATTTTGTATTTGACCTGAAACTGCCCTTCTAAATACAGACTTTTCATTTTGGTGATCTCCATAACCTCTTGCCTGAACAGATACAAGCCGACCTTAGAATCTCTACATCTAAGCGACAGTATATTTTTATTTCCTTTTGAAAATCAAATACGTCATTCTGGTAATTAGAATACCATAAAAGAAAACCTTTCTTCTCGTCTGGCATCATACTTTCCACACCATAAAATTCTTCAGCTGGTCTAGGCCCGACATAATTTTGCTTTTCAACAGTGTTAAAAAAATGAGAAAAGTATCCTTTTCCCCCTTTAAAACCCAAAGCCTGCGGTAATTTACACAATTTTGATGCTCGAAAGTTCAAAGAGTCTATGAATCTGATGTTTAAACCTTTCACTGATATCGACATGATTTTTCCACCGATTGTTAACAAATCAATTTTCATTATTTCTTTTATTAATTAGATAGATAGATAGATAGATAGATAGATAGATAGATAGATAGATAG
>JANRMT010062854.1:33861194-33875721 GCA_026402145.1 Polypterus bichir lapradei
ATAGATAGATAGATAGATAGATAGATAGATAGATAGATAGATAGATACTTTATTAATCCCAAGTGGAAAATCACATACTCCAGCAGCAGCATACTGATAAAAAAACAACATTAAATTAAAGAGTAATAAACATGCAGGTAAAACAGACAATAACTTTGTATAATGTTAACGTTAACTTTTACCCCTCCGGGTGGAATTGAAGAGTCGCATAGTGTGGGGTAGGAACGATCTCCTCAGTCTGTCAGTGGAGCAGGACAGCACTGAAGCTACTCCTCTATCTGGAGCTGATACTGTTTTATGGATGCAGTGGATTCTCCATGATTGACAGGAGCCTGCTGAGCACCCGTCACTCTGCCACGGATGTCAAACTGTCCAGCTCCATGCCTACAATAGAGCCTGCCTTCCTCACCAGTTTGTCAAGGCGTGAGGCGTCCTTCTTCTTTATGCTGCCTCTCCAGCACACCACCGCATAGAAAAGGGCACTCGCCACAACTGTCTGATAAAACATCTGCAGCATCTTATTGCAGATGTTGAAGGACGCCAGATTTTTTGTAATTGTAATTTTTGTAATTGACTAATTACAAAATAACTGTCATAGGATTTTGCATTGTGTGCAATAGAAGTGTAATTCTTAAACTTTCTTTCTATAAACGTTGATATAAATCTTTCAACACAATCGTTTCCGGCAAACTCCCAGTTTATGGCGCCATCAATGTGTAAAGCGTATATATGTAATTTGTTTCGTGTATACCAGTGTCTTCCTGACATTCAAAATCATAAAATATATATTTTTTTGATACCGGGCTCTTTAATAAAGGTTGTATATAACATAAGTGATTGTCGCAGCTTGTGATTGTTTCTTTACAATGAGGGCATAACTTAGGTTTGCAAACGTGGGTAAGGGCTGTGTAACACTGACAACAAGCGCAATATTCTTTCCTCTGGCATGCTTGTTTATTTTGGTGTTTACCGAGGCATTCGTTTGATTGACAGATAATTTTGCATATCGGACATCTAATCAAACAGCCTGTTACTTCAATGCAAGAAGCATCATGGCATGGCCGACAATACTAAGACAATCATGACGATCTTTGTGAGAATAAGCGGCATGGCAAATCTCACAAAAATAATTAGCCCCGATAAATTTCTTCACGTCTAAAATGCCGAAATAATGTTCGCTGTGTAATAGAAGAAAAATCACTTTAGAGTTTGGCGGCGTAGGACCCGTTGTGAAGTATTTCCACTTACTCTCATGCATGTATAGCTCCTTTATAGTGACATCTAATAGACGCTCAAATTTTTCTACATCTGAAAAAGATATTTTCTTGTCTTCCGAAAACCCCAATTGCTTATGCATCTGTCTAGCTTTTTTCAGGATTTCACTATCCGGTCTGTCTTTCTGACTGATTAAGCGACAGACAGCGCCTGCAAAACATAAATTATCCCGACCCGATGTGAGACATCCACTAATAGACGTTGTTTAGTGTTAATAATTTTACTGAAGAGCAATGTGTTGATTCTAATCCTTGCTCCGCCATGCATATATATCACAATGGTTACTACAAATCGGAGAGACGAATCTGTAATAATTTCTGTATTAGTTTGCAGAATCTGAGACACGTAGTTTAAAAAGTTTATAGAATCAAAACTGTCGAGATTCTTTTTTTGGGAATAAAGATTGTTTTGCAAACTCGGGGAAATAAGACGCAATTGAACAAAATCACATGGCGCAATATTCGGGGATAATGTATCTAAAATACCCTGAATACCTTGATGAATAATGTTTATGGCATGTGTATATGACTTAATTCTATCCAAATTGATAAAACGGAATTCATAGTTATGCTCTGTAGCTCGAAATCTTTTCATCTGTCTTTCAGATTCCCTTACAATTTCCACATGGGCATTAAGAGACGAAGAATCTGTTTGATCTCTTGCCCTATTAGCCCTAGGACCCCTGAAACATTTCAGTTGCCTTTTCTGATTAATCGACAACCGTTTGTACTTCTCTTTGATCTTTCTGATCGTATTTAAAAATGTGTTATGAGGTTTTATTTTATCTTGCTTTAGTCATATAGATTTTGTACCTGAACCGACACCCAGACTTGTACAATCTTTTAAGATCACGCTTTCCAGCCTATACAATCTTTGGAAAGCTGTCTGAAGTTCATCTGCTGGCATGTGTTCAGAATCAAAAACAGATAAAATGGTTGTCAGAAGATATTTCTTTAAAAGATTACTCTGAGGACATAATATCTCCTCAATAAAGTTTGATAAAAACTGTACACCTTTATGTCTGTTGCTAAATGAATTAATAATTCTTATAGCACACATCAGCCATTTCTCGATTAAATAATACACATGGTTATCAGCTTTATCGCGTGAATGAATGGTTTGTTTTCCAGACTTGGTTGTTGCTTTCTCTGTTTTCTTTTCTTTGGAAATGCTACAAATGGATTGCCCAAAATCTGGAAAAAATTAAATTAACCACAATCTTAATAGCTACAGTATATAATATAAATACTAATACGTACATCCATTCACTAAGCTCCCCGATCCCCAAAGGACCCCCGAAATAGAGACACATGCCCAACCTTTTTTTCTATACAGTTTGCCCATTTCTGAGGCCTTTGAGCAGCAAAGCTCTTATCGGTGATTTGCACACAGAGCCAAGCAAGGGGCAACGCTCCACATCAGGGCATTGGCCAGCAAAACTCTTATCACTGGTTTGCACACAGTGGCAAGCAAGGGAGCAGCCGCTCATGTGATGCACTTGGCTGATGCTAGGGTTCTTTGAGCGCTATGCATGGACAACAGGGCTTGCAGATTACAGGCCCAATTGCTTGTTATGTGAATGCAAAAATACATAGAGTGCAGATATTGGTATTAACAACAAAAGAATTCTTTAAACAACAGATGTTTTTTTCTTTACATTTTTCATACCTGTAGTCTGCCGAGGCGTCGTCACAGTTCCTAATAAGGTGGTCAAAATATGTCTTGGTGGCTTTGCTCTCTTTTGGTGAGGCAGTCGTTAATCGGGATTCAAGCAATTTCGTGCTGAAAATCATTGTTAAAAAATAATAATAACAACATTGTAGTGGCTGTATTTTAAATTAAGATTGCACATACAAATATCCTTATACCCCGCTAGGGTGCAAACCATTAGATTTTTTCACTAATTATACATGTATATATATATATATATATATATATATATATATATATATATATATAATATACAAAACTTACAGGGCGTTTTGTTAATAATTCTATCCAAATCTAAGAAGTTAGCCATAATGCTCCAGGAATGCAGAGTGCAATAAAATATTTTAATGTGTAATTCCGTCCAGGTCAGTTATATATAATAGCCTGATAACTATCTAACATTACATAATCAAACATTATCATTTATAAACACACTGTGAAACGTAAATTACCATGAATTGTATCATTTTATTTTATGTAACAGGGTACCTCTAGAATGTTCCAACGTTATCACTTATAGACAGACGGTGAAACGTATATTTCAATACAATATAATACAATACAATTTTTGTATAGCCCAAAATCACACAGGAAGTACTGCAATGGGCTTTAACAGGCCCTGCCTCTTCACAGCCCCCCAGCTTTGACTCTCTGAGAAGACAAGGGAAAACTCCCAAAAAAACCCTGTAGGGAAAAAATGGACGAAACCTTGGGAAAGGCAGTTCAAAGAGAGACCCCTTTCCAGGTAGGTTGGGCATGCACTGGGTGTTGTGGACGAAGACTTCAGACTAGACAGCAGGTGTGGTTATAAAGCAGCTTTATTTTGCAGAGTCACAGTGAGAAGAGTTTCAGAAAAGCAGACAATCATTAATACATGACAGCGTCAGGGCTCTTCTGAACCCCGTCTGTTGGGTGGGGCAAGTTTTTATACCCCTAGAATGCGTGATTTAATATCATTATGAAATGCAACAGTCAACACGTTTATTATACACAATCCTTGAGCCCTTCAACGCCCCTTGTAAAACTTGATTTCTTGGCCCCGTTTGTTATGGCGTTCAGATGTAAACTAAGGGAAAACGTGATAAGGCAGACTCATGTGTGGAATGCTCAGACCTTGAGTCCTTTGGACAAATATTTTTCTGTTTTGCTCAGCAAAGCATGCTTTTACATCAGGCATGAATTAGTACAAGGGAACGAAGAGAACATTCGTCTTCCACATTACCCCCTTTTGAGCAAACAAAAAATATTTGATCGGGGAGAGATGAGTGGGAAAGGGTAGGAGTGGGGAGTAGAGTGGAGTGGGTGGAGGAGTGTGGGGTGGCTGTGCTGATCTGAAGCATTTTTTCTTTGTGTAAAAAGTAAGCCTTTGCCATAGGGGCAGTAAAATACTTGGATACAATGTATCTTATCAAGGGAACAATACAGCAAGCTACAAGCAGGAGAATGATAAAAGCAACTGTAAGAGAGATGAAAACTGACTTAAGCTATTTAACCAGGTTGAATGGAGGTGTGTTCTGATTCAGGACCAACAACAGTGGCTAAAGCTAAGCTAAATGAGCCACCAGAAACCTACAAACAGGAACAAAGCACAAGAAGTCCCCGGCGACTTGAAAATAAATCACCCTAAAATGTCCAAATATTGCTGTTCTTATAGCTGAAAGTGCATACAATTTTTAATATTATGTTCTAGAAAATAATCTATAGGAAGAACAAAATCCAGCTTTCTTTCAAGCCGTACTTTATATAGCATTTTTCATACATTATTCAGTCCATCCATTTTCTAACCCGCTTCAGTTCAGGGTCATTGTCATCTGGCACCTATCAGAGTTGTGGGCACTGGAACCCTTGAACTGGATGCCATCCTATCACAGGGCACACTCGTTCACATGTCCATAAAGAAACACCAGGCAAAAGTAAATTATCCAGTTAACCCAGTTTTTACATCTTCACAATATGGCAGCAAACAAGAATACCACAATCAAGGGTGCCACCTTTTGCAATGTGAGACGTGAATCCAAGCAGGCAGTCCCTCAACTTTAACAGCATGTGGTGTTGACAGCAGAACCTGGAATGGTCCTCTCCACCGAGGGTGATGCCAATGTTTCCTTCAAGTATCACTAACCAGAATCCAGGTTCCTAACGGAATCGGGGAGTCCTTTGATGGAGGACTAGTTCTCCAGGCCTGATTCACCTGCTCGTGGACTTCCTTCAGAGAAGCTCGGAGACCTGTAAGACTGGAAAGAAGATCATTGTCCACAGTATGCAGTGTAACATTACCTATGACCATGCCGACTGGCATGGGCCATCCGGTCAGAATTTCGAATGGCAACAGCCCTAACTGCCGATGTGTTCTTCCCCTTAATTCCATCAAGGCCAGGGGTAGAGCATCAGGCCAAGTTAAATTTGTTTGCTCACAGATTTTAGCCAATTTAGATTGCAAGGTACCATTGCATCGTTCCACAATACCTCCATTCTGGGGGTGGTATTTGCAATAAAGATGCACATTTATCTGGAGCCAGGTGGTTAATTCATTTATAACGAAATTTACAAAGTGTGTGCTATTATCTGTTTGTAATTTCTGCGGTATGCCCCATCTAGGAATGATTTCCTTTATCAAAGCTTTTGCCCCAGTTTTGGCATCTGCATGTTTGGAAGGGAAAGCTTCCACCCATCGAGAGAACACATCGACAATTACTAAACAGTATCGATACCCTTTTGATGGTGTTAATTCAATGAAGTCCATTTGAAGGTGTTCGAATGGACCCATTGGGTTAGGTGTAACAGCGGGACTTACCTGGGTGCCCTTTCCTACATTAAACTTTTGACATAATGCACAGCACCTGCAGAACTGCTCTGCATATGTAGAGAAACCTACAGCTTCCCAATGTTTTTTAACATCTTGAACCATGGCATCCTTTCCAGCGTGATCCAGGCCATGTGCAATTTTTGCCATACCTGGAAAAGAAGCTTTAGGAAGGAAAGGTTTGTTAGTTTGCTTATGGGTCCAGACTCCATCAGAGAGGGACCCTTCTTTGGATCATTTTCTCTTCTCTGTGTCCATGGCTGCACTCTGTAAAGAAATAATTTGATTATCAGTATCCTGGTCATTTCTCTGTTGGAATAAAGAGATTGGTGTGTTATTATACACAGCCCGTTTAGCAAAATGATCAGCTAATTTGTTTCCTTTGCTGACAGGATCCTGTTTTCCTGTGTGAGCTTGACATTTAACGATCGCTAGCTTTGATGGTTTCGTTATGGCCTCTAAGAGGGATTCTATTAGTTTTTGATGCTGAATGGGCTTGCCAGTACTGGTCTTGAATCCCCTGAGTTTCCATAATGCCCCATGATCATGGCAGACTCCAAAAGCATATCTAGAATCAGTATAGATAGTTACAATTTTTCCCTCTGACAACTGACAAGCTTGGGTGAGAGCTATCAACTCAGCTGCCTGCGCGCTTAAACTTGAAGAAATTCGGTTTGCTTCCAGCAGGTGGTCACCTTTGACCACTGCATAGCTGGTTGAAGGTGTTCCATTTTCCAATTGTAAAGAACATCCATCCACAAAAATGATCTCTCCTGTTCCTAAGGGTGTTTCCTGTAGGTCTGGTCTAGGTTTTATAAACTTAGTCATTTCATCATGACAGCTGTGGGGCTCCCCTTCCTTTTCAGTTGAAAGAAGAGTAGCTGGATTTAAGGTGGAGCACCTTTCTATGGTAACGTTTGACAACGTACAGAGTACATTTTGATAGTGTATTGCCCTAGCAGTAGTGAGATGTGAGGTTTTTAGCCTGTACTAAAATGGAGTGTACGGCGTGAGGCACTTTTACCACTAGGGGGCTCATGAGCACTATATCTGTACTGGCTAGCACGGCCTCTGTTGTGGCTGCTGCAGCTCTGAGACAGGTTGGAAGTCCCACAGCCACTGGATCCAATTTTTTCGAAAAATCGGCTATTGGCCTTTGTTTTTCTCCATGGAGTTGTGTAAGAACTGTATTCATATATCCCCCCTTTTCGTCCACGAACAGAGTGAATGGACGAGAATAGTCAGCGCAGGCGCAAATAGGAGTGCATTTTTTTTTTTTTTTTTTTAAGTCACATAGAGCCTTCTCAACCTGATCATTCCATGCCACCTGACCAAAAAGGGGGAGATCAGGGGTGATCGCTAAAGTTTGCAAAGGCTGTGCTCTTTCAGTGATGTTTAAAATCCATTGCCGGCAGTATCCTAGAATGCCTAATACAGACATAACCTGTTGCTTTGTAACAGGTCTAGGAAGATTTTGAATGGTGTTTATACGGTCGCTAGAGAGAGCTCTTGTTTCGCAAGAAATGTCATGACCTAAGTATTCAACGGTTGTTTGAACTAACTGCAGTTTTGTTTAAGAAACTTTATGGCCATTTTCTGCTAAAAATAATAACAATTTCTGAGTATCATGTGCACAATCTTCTTCTGTAGTACTACACCACATTATATCATCTACATACTGTATCAATACACTGTCTTTATCTGGCCAAAAGCCTTCTAAATTTTGAGCAAGAGCTTGTCCAAATACACAAGGGGCTTCAGTATATCCCTGAGGCATAACAGTCCATGTCTAACGGCGGCTTTGGAAAGTAAAGGCAAACCAGAATAGGGAGTCGGAGTGCACAGGAATAAAAAAGCAAGCGTTAGCAAGGTCAATAACAGAGAAATAATGGGCGGACGGGGGTATCGTAGAAAGAATAGTGGAAGGATTAGGAACAATAGGTGCCCTAGGAAAAACTGCAGAATTAACTTGTCGAGGATCTTGAACAAAACGCCATGAACCGTCAGCCTTTTTAACAGGTAAATTGGGGGAGTTGACTGGAGAGTATTTAATTGGCACGAGATCGGAATGTACGGCGGAGATGCCAGCCTCTGCTTCTGGAGACAGAGGATACTGGGCGCGATGCGGGCGGAAGGAGGATTTTGGGTAAATCACCAGTGGCTTACAGTGTGCTATCCTTCCATAATCATTTTTCCCCTGGGACCAAAGTGCATCGGGAAGTGAGGAAAGCCAAGAGGGATAGGTGGTTTGCAATGAAAAAACAGAAAGGGAAGGACGGCACAATGCACGATGTACTAAAAAATTATTTTGAAGCACAACTTTAGTTATCAAAATCTGAGGTATCAAAGATACCCGGAGCAATGTGCAGCCAGTCTGTCCTATCGAGACATTGTTCCATCCATTCCCCAATTTCGACCCAGCGAATGGTGCTAGATTTGGCTAAGGAAACATGGGAAACCGAACCTCCTAAATAGAAAACGCTTTGTGAATATGTGAGGTGAACTGATGCAGCAACTTTGGTGGATGAGAAAAAAATGCAAGGGATATGGAGGGTCTCTGAGCTAGTACCTGAAGAGAGAAAAGATTCTAACCAAGGTGTGTCCACTTCAGTAGGGAAGTACTGGGCAGTACAATGGAGGGTGTTGGGGACTTGCAAGTGGGGAAAAAGACATGAAGGAAAAGAGTGTAGGGCTTTAAGGAGAATAGTGTGTGAGGAGATGTTCAGGGTCCAGGCTGCAAAAGAGGGCTTAGTGTGGGGGGAGGTTTGGCACAGGAGTTTAGGAATAGAACAGTAAAACCCTTGTTCGGTTAGAGAAATAGAGAGGGAGAGCTTAGTCATCAGATCCCTTCCTAACAGATTAACAGGGCAGAGCTGATTTAACAAAAACCGGTGCATCAAAGTGGAACCACTGGAATGAAGCTGAACCCGAAGAGATTGAGACACCAGCAAAACATGTAGTTGTCCAGAAGCAGTAAGCACTGTCACTTTATCTTCCGAGGTAGGGACCTCCTTCAGTGAAAGAGTGGAACGAGTAGCTCCAGTGTCAACTAGAAAAGCAGTTTCAGTGCCATTCACCAGCAAAGTCAATAAAGGATCTGTGTCCGCATGGCGAGTGAGCAAAGGCAACTGAAGAGAGTGGCTGGAGGTCCCTGCGAATTCCTAGGATCAAGAAATATCCTCAGGTTCAGGTAAGGGAGGTGGGGGAGGAAGCTTATGTGGGCAATTGCGGCGAAATTGTCCCGTCTCACCGCACCCGTAACAGGCATAAGATGTAGGTGCTTGATCTGAGGGGAGAGGTGGCTGAGCAGACAAAGAATTTGGAATTGGAAGTAAAAATCCACGACCTCTCCCCCGTCTTCGCCCCTGTCCTCAGAAAAATCCATGTCCTCCACGTCCTCGGCCCCTGCCTGAGGCGGCTCCACCTGCATAATAATTAATTTGTGCCGCGATTAACTTGGTCTGAGTATCTGACTCTTTTTGCTTAGTCTGTCGTTCAGCATGTTCCACGTGTCTTTTAACTTCATCAAAAGTGGCACTTTCCTATCCGATACAGGACGTGCGTACCTTATTTTGGATATCACTTCTGAGTCCTGACACAAAAGGAGAAACAGCTGCCTTGGCACGGTTGTCTGGGCTGTCTAAACCAGAATGGTTTGTCATCAAGTCCTGAATGCGGTGTGCCCATTCATCTACCGTCTCATCTTTCTTTTGTTTGGCAGCTGAAATAAGGGACCAGTCAGTGCCCTTATTATATTTTGCGGCTATTGCAGTTTGCACGTGTCGTCTAGTTGCTGCACCTGTTCCACAAACTTCAACCCACCGATTACCTTAGGATCAGGCAATTCGGACACCACGTCTTTCAGCTCTTGAATATCCCAGTTACGCTGTATCATTACAGTAGTGGGGTTATCATTTCCTGGGGGTTGTGTGGGATTGTGTCGGGGGTTAGGGACCTCAATTAAAGGGCATGAAAATGTGGGTGCTAAAGGATTTGGGGACTTAAACAGGGTAAAGTTTTCAGGGGACTTATCTCGGAGGGTCTTGCTTCTAGTACGTTGTGAAATAGAGGGCTTTTTGTGTGAGTTAGAAGAGCCTCCCATAGCCCCTAACAAGTGGCCGTCAGTCTCATCATCCGGATTGGTATGTCAGAGGGGGACATTTTTTTTGTGCACTGGGTGGTTCCATTAGGCACCCATTGTTGGGACTGGGGGGTGAGAAGTTAAAAGGCTGTCTGTAGGATGTATTTATTTGCTGTACTGCAAAGGAGTCACCACTTTGAAGTTTATGGCTGGTTGAAATTTACAAACAATACCACGTGTGATAACAGAACTGCTGCTTCCTTGGGGGATCCTGGATAATCCAGTTACTGATTGTGTCAGGATTGTTTGTGTAAGTATTTGCTGTCTTGCAAAGGAGTCGCCGCTTTGAAGTCTGGCCTTGGAGGATGTCTGTATTTACCTGACTTGGAAATATTGGTTTCTAATCAGCATATCTGTACTTATTCATGATTGGTAACAATTCCTTTTTTTTAACTTGTGTTTTCATTAATTGTTAAACCCAGGAAATGCAGATGTACCATTGTTTAATCTGATTGTCCAGAACTGATAATGGCAGGGACTGAAGTAAATAAAAACTCCTGGCAGCAGAAGGTAGGGGGACAGTCCACTGAGAACACAGCCAAGACACTCGGACAGAGCACAGGGGCTCGCAGGCTGACAAGGGTACGTGGCTGGCACGACGTGAGGCACAAGGACGGCAATACTTTCAGGGAGGAAGAGACAGCTCTACAAGGAGACGCCGGTTGTGGGTCCAGCGAGAGAGGGAAGCCGCATGAAAGGACCGAGCAAAGCTGGCAGACAAGAAATAAGGCGTGCCTAGATCACAGCAACACAAGGAGCCCAGGGTGGAAAAAAAGGAACAACGAAGAGACGCCGACAGGGATTCCATGATTTTGACAAAACTTCTCTTGGAAAACGAGTGTCCGGTGAACAGAGTGCATCCGTGGACAGTTGAACAATTAAGTGTTGGGGTAACACTGAGAACAAACTGGACTTTGCACCACTACAGGTTGTATCATTAAATTCTTGTTTTTAACGGACTTTTAGAGTGTGGACTGTGTGCTTTCCTTTCTAAAAAAGAAATTTTCTTCATGATACTGTTAGATTTGGTTTATGTTCATTTATCTTTTTAATGTACTTATTATTGTCTGGTGTAATAGAAGTTACTGTTGCTTTTCCTGAAATTACTGTTGTGTCTTTCATTGTGTGTTTACTCACCGCCCAATTTAAAGAAACCTGTGTGCTATTATTGGTAAATTTCAGGAGTTCCCAGTCTCTTGATAAAACTGGGTGGCATAGTCGGATATTTAAATGGTGTCTAAGTTAGATTACCTGTAAGTGTGACCAGTCACCTGTCACACGTAAGTGAGGAGGGGTCGCACTGATATTGTTCATCAAAGAAATCATCAGTAGCTGGGGCATCGGTAACCACAGGAGCCGTTGGGGCAAGGAGTGAAAAAGGCGGTGGAAGGGGTTGTGGATAAAGTGTTGGGGAAGAGAGCACGGGATATAAAGGGTCTTTTTTATCGCTCCTCTTCCTCCTTCCTTCAGACTGGGGTCCCGAATCAGCCTGCACTTTCTGTAAAGCTATAAGCAGCTCTTCCTTTTCCTTTCTAGTCTTAACTTCGGCAGCTAAAAGCTCATTCCGTTTCTGTGCTGCTTCCAACGTACGGTCTTTAATAACCAATTCCCATCTGTCATACATATCCATCCGATAAAGACCTCCATTACAACAACCCTGTGTATTTCTGCACAGTATTTTTCTAATTTCCTGTATCTCACTCATATCTCCGGGTCCTTCCACTGGCCATCTACCTCCACTGTCCTTATTCCACTTCCTACATACCTTTTTTAAAATCTAATCCTGTCTTCTTTTCAATGAGCTTTCTAGGGGACCCGCCTTTCGATCCCGACAGCGCACTAGGAGCCTGGTGATCCCCTGAAAATAATCCTTCTAACATTAGGTTTTTAGGACTCTGGGGGGACTGTTTGACTGGCTTGCTGATTGTTTTTTCCCATAGTAAGCGGCAGGATCTCAGCAGAAAATGACTCAGCCCTCGATAAACCCCATTTCACCCGCCATCCGCTCCTATCCCCGGATTACAGCTTCAGGTGACTTCGTGTCCGTTTATTCGCATCAGCAGAATCCTACATCAATACGCCCCGTGGAGTCCGGGATATGGAGGTTTTTACCCCGATCCCTTCATCAGACTTTTTGTATGCATCAATCTGCCAGGGTATTGTCTCCGTCACCTTAGCAACCCATTGAGACAAGAGTATGACTAGACAGCGGATGAAAAACTCGACCTCCTGTTTATTTAGACACACATTCTCTAAATACACCCTTTCACCCCCATTCCTCTAATTATTATAGGAGTGTGCCACTCGCCCCTTTCTATACCACATTACAAGGGGTGACTAGCTAACATTCACAATGTGCCGTATTCCATAGGGTCCCAAAAGCCACTTTCCGTGAGTCCCTAGAACCCTCCTATGGGTTTAATACAGTATGCTCTCTTATTCTTTATTTTGCATATGCTTTCTATTCTTTTTTTCTTTCTATATTCGTATTACTTCCAGCACACCAGTCAAACTAACGGGAATCGCCTGATCTACTCACCGTGACTCCGTCCACCTGCCTGGAAATGCCCGTCAAGTTGTGCTTTGTATCGGCTAGGAGGAGGTCAGAGACTCCCCACGCAGGAAGCGCCCAAGGCAGGCCAGTCCTAACTTTTACCGAAGCTGGACCCGATCTGGCTGGAACCGGCTCCACCACGGTCCTCTGGACGATCCTACTCGAGGAGTCGTCTGCCCGTCTCCTGCCCCACGTTTGGGCGCCAAAAAACTGTGGATGAAGACTTCAGACTAGACAGCAGGTGTGGTTATAAAGAAGCTTTATTTTGCAGAGTCACAGTGAGAAGAGTTTCAGAAAAGCAGATAATCAATAATACATGACAGCGTCAGGGCTCTTCTGAACCCCGTCTGTTGGGTGGGGCAAGTTTTTATACCCTTAGAATGTGTGATTTAATATCATTATAAAATGTAACAGTCAACACTTTATTATACACAATCCTTGAGCCCCTTCAACGCCCCTTATGCAACTTGATTTCTTGGCCCCTTTTGTTATGGCGTTCAGATGTAAGCTAAGGGAAAACGTGATAAGGCAGACTCATGTGTGGAATTCTCAGACCTTGATTTCTTTGGACAAATATTTTTCTGTTTTGCTCAGCAAAGCATGCTTTTACATCAGACATGAATTAGTACAAGGGAACGAAGAGAACATTCGTCTTCCACAGTGTCAAAAGAAGGGGGTCAATACAATACAATACACAGAACAGAACAAATCCTTAATACAGAATAAAAATAAACATTTTTGAAGTACGGAGCAGAATTTAACAGTAGATGATATCACATAATAAGTTTTGGATATTTTTAGAGTCCTGGAGACCTCATCTATCAAGCTGCCTCCCCCATTTGGCCATTCCACGGCTAAAACAGTGCTGGGCCAGCCAATCCGATGAAAGGACCCCTCTTTCCCATGATTCCTGCGATCCTCCATCAGGGATAACTTTACCATAGGCAGGCAAACAACTTGGCAGGTGGGTCTGTGGCACCAATTGCCACATTTGAGTACCGAGAACAGAAACAGAATAGGTGAGGGTTAGTATTCAATTATAACTATCATGTTACTTATGTTTTAGTGCTAATGACTAACAACAGAGATGCAGTCTGTACAGTTAATCAGCAGCTCTAGTCAGAATATGCTAAACTGAAGTAGTGAGTCTTTAGCTGGGATTTAAAGGCTGAGACCGAAGGGGCATCTCTTATAGAAGCGGGAAGACCATTCCACAGTTTAGGGGCCCTGTAACTAAAAGCTCGACCTCCCACTGTTATTTTATTAATCCTTGGAATCATAAGCAGACCGGCATCTTGAGATGTGCGCTCAGGTTTGTAAGTCATGATAAGTTCAGACAAGTAAGTCGGACCTTGGCCATTTAATGCTTTATATGTTAAAAGGAGGATTTTGAAATCTGCTCTAAACTTAACCGGGAGCCAGTGTAAGGATTTAAGAACTGGAGTTGTGTTCATATTTTCTTGTTCTTGTAATAATTCTTGCAGCCGCATTTTGGATTAACTGGAGGCTGTATAGAGAACAGTTTGAACAGCCAGTGAACACCGCATTGCAGTAGTCAATCCTACTAGAGATAAATGCATGAATTAATTTCTCAGAATCCTGTTTATTTAGAAAGCGCCTTAATTTCCTAACATTTTTAAGATGGAAGAAACATGTTTTGGACAACAATTGTAATATGTGCTTTAAATGACATGCTAGAATCAAAGATAACTCCTAGATTGCGAGCTGATTCAGTAAAATTAATTGGGATTCCAACTGAGTTAAATGATGACAAAATATTGTTGTGATCCGCGTCATTCCCTCCAACAATTAACATCTCTGTTTTATCTGTATTTAAAGACAAGTAGTTATCATTCATCCACTCCTTTAATTCACTAACACAACTAATTAAAAACAACATCGGAGAAGCTTCATTTGATTTAAGTGAAAGGTATAACTGGGTGGCATCTGCATACGAGTGAAAATTAACATTATGTTTCCTAATGAGAGATCCCAGTGGAAGCATGTAAAGTGAAAACAGTAAAGGTCCCAGTACTGAGCCCTG
>JANRMT010062854.1:33880721-33911347 GCA_026402145.1 Polypterus bichir lapradei
TAATATTATATGCTTGAGAGTTCACTGGAAAGAGTACACTTTTATTCAGATTAATTCTGAGACCAGAGATCTTTTGAAATTCTGTGAGTGCTGCTAAGACTGCAGGTACAGAATTTTCTGGGTCTGATATATACAGTACCATGTCATCTGCATATAATGAGATTTTCTGTTCCAGTCCTTCTCTGCTAATCCCCTTTATCTGATCAGTATTTCGACAATGTATTGCCAGTGGTTCAATGGCAATCGCAAACAGCAGCGGTGACAAGGGGCATCCTTGTCTAGTGCCACGTTCTAGTTTAAAGTAGTCTGAGCAAATGTTGTTGATGCAAACTGAAGCTTCTGGGTTAGTATACAGTAATTTAATCCATGCACAGATGTTTGGGCCAAACCCAAACTTCTCCAATATAGTAAGAAGGTATTTCCATTCAATCATGTCGAATGCTTTTTCTGCATCTAATGATAATAATATTTCTGGGGTGTTTGATTTAGTTGGTGAGTATATTACATTAAACAGGCGTCGAAGATTGGAAGATAAGTGCCGGCCCCCAATAAATCCAGTTTGGTCTTGTGATATTACCGAGGGGAGCACTTTCTCCACCCTTCTGGCTAAAATTTTTGAAAGTATTTTAACGTCGTTATTCAGAAGTGAAATTGGTCTGTATGATGCACATTGTAATAAGTCCTTATTTTGTTTTGGAAAGACAGTGATTAATGCTTGGCGAAAGGTTTGTGGAAGAGATTGGTTATCTCTGGCTTCTGTAAATGTTGCTAATAAGAGGGGGGCTAGCTGAGCGGAGAATTTCTTGTAAAATTCTGCAGGGTAACCATCAGGGCCTGCTGCTTTCCCGCCTTGGAGTGATTTTATAGCATCTAGTAATTCTGATAACATCAGAGGTTTATCAAGTTCCTCCGCACTACAAGCGTCTATTTGTGGTATCTGTAATGTATCCAGAAATGCATTAGATTGTGTATTGTCTTCCTTAAACTCAGTAGTATATAGGGATTTATAGTAGTCTCTGAAAGTGTGCATTATATTTTGGTGTTCGACGATTTTATCTCCGTTCGTACTAGTGATTACCGAGATTGCGTTGCGCACTTCTTGCTTGTGAATTTGTTGAGCTAAAAGCTTATTAGCTTTCTCCCCATGTTCATAGTAATGATGTCTGGATTTGTAAATTAGTTGTTCAGTTTCTTTAGTTGTCAAGAGGTTTAATTCCGAATGTAGAGCCTGCCTTCTCCTATGTAGAGTCTCGCTTGGTAGTCTGGCATGTTCTTCATCTATTTTAGTAATTTCGCTTTTTATATCTGCTACTTTCTTGGCCTCGGATTTATTTCTGTGGGAAAGATATGAGATAATCTGTCCTCTTAAGAAGGCCTTAAGAGTTTCCCAGAGTATCCCTGCAGAGATCTCGGGGGATGTATTTGTCTCTAGAAAGAATTTGATTTGTTTGGATATAAATTCAGTACAATTCTCATCAGCTAATAGAAGCGGGTTGAGGCGCCATCTGCGGGGTGAGTGCATGGGGCTTAGTAATTTTAGCTCCAAGATCATAGGTGCATGGTCAGAAATAACAATAGCATCGTATTTGCAAGATTTAATCTTAGGCAAGAAGTTATTGTCTATAAAGAAGTAATCGATCCTTGAGTAACAATGATGTACTGGTGAGTAGAAAGAATATGTTCTTGAATTTGGGTTTAAAAACCTCCAGGGGTCTGATAAGTTGTGATCAGTTATAAACTTTGTAATTATTTTTGCAGTGTTAGATGCCGTTCCCCCTGTGGAGGAAGTCCTATCTAAAAGTGGATTCATAACACAATTAAAATCCCCAGCCATTATAACTTTATGAGTGTTCAGATTGGGAATGGATGCCAACAAATTTTGTATAAATTCCTTATCATCAACATTAGGTGCATAAACATTTATCAAGATCATTTTACAGTTAGATAAGTCTCCCATAACCATTACATATCTCCCTTCAGGATCCAATACTACATCTGATGCTACAAATGGAACAGTTCTATGTATGAGAATTCCCACACCTCTAGTTTTCTTCGTAAAGCTAGAATGGAACATTTGGCCAGTCCAGTCTTTTTGCAGCCGGAACTGATCCTTGCTTATTAAGTGAGTTTCCTGTAAAAATACTATTTTAGCATTTAGACCTGTTAGGTGAGAGAGTACTTTCTTTCTCTTTAATTCGTGATTCAGGCCTTTAACATTCCAGCTTACGAAGTTAACTGTCCCATCATGGAGACACTGATTCTGAGTTTTTGATGTCATTTTATAGTCTTATTATAATTATAAAGACTGAGAGGATAGATTAGGTATAGATCAGGCCTGCTCTCTTTCTCTCCCCCCCTTAACCCCCCACCCTCCCTTTTTGCCTCCCCAAGTGAGGCTAAAACCCACTTCACATAGTCCCAGTCCTCTGACATACCCAGAGACAGAGTACGTCCAAAGCAAAACAAGCTCCAATGCAGCGGCGCTTAAGGGTTAAAAGATAGAGATATCTCTAAGAATAAAATAAAAAAAAAAAAAAAAAAAAAGGAGTTTTACACTTAAAATATATATATAGTCTTCAGCAATTTTAGTGCATTAAGATGATACACCCAGATAATAAACCCAGGGGATGGTATTAAAAATGTGTCCAGAAGAAGCATAACCAGTCTTAATGCAGTAATAGCAATAACAGTAAACCTAGGGTATGATATTGAACAGTCTCGTTTAGGGTAGAGATGAGATAATTAGAAAAGAAAAAGAGAAAAATAAATAAATAGATAAATAATTAAGCACAATAAAACATAAACATATAGCGCCCTAGTAATACTAAGTAATAATGAGAATATATGCTGATAAAAACCCGTATTTTAAAACGAATAGATCAGACAAAAGATTATTAATCTTTCCTTCATCGTTTTAACCGCCATGACTCACTATTATGTATCAGAATAGTCCCGGGATCAGCTTTCTTAATTCTTTTTCTGCATCTTCCTTGCTAGCGAAGACATAGAATTGACCCTGCCATTCCACTTTCAGTTTTGCCGGATACAGGAGGCTGTATTTCACACTGGCTTGCCGTAGCCGCTGTTTAATATTATAGAAGGATGCGCGTTTAGTAGCTGTTGCTGGAGAGAAGTCAGGGAAGATAAGAATGTGGTTATTTTCAAATATAATACCTTCCTTGTTTCTGAGGAGTGCCATCACCTCTAGCTTAAATGATAATCGTTCAAAACGAACTATAAAAGATCTTGGTCGGGGTCTGACGGTGTTTGGTCCGCGTACGCGGTAAGCCGCTGCTATCTCAGATTCTGCTTTAAAGTCGTCCCCGATTATTTTAGAAAAAAGTTCAGCTGCGAATTTCACAGGGTTTGAACTTTCTCGATTCTCCGGCAGACCTTCAATTCTGACATTATACCTTCTAGAGAAATCTAAACAGGTCATTTTTAATGTATGCCTTTTTAAAAATGTTCTTGGCTTTCCCAGATATATTGCTTTTCTTGACTTTCATACCTATTTTACTTTTTCTTTAAAGGAGATGCTAAAAAGAAAAAGATTGAAGCACCTGGATGCAGCACGACCTTTGATGAGAAAAAAAGTGACACACCTGACCTAGACGGCATGATCTTCAACAAGGTGAGTCTGGACTTTAAGAAATTTCTGTTAAGTCTATTTGCATGGCGGTACAAAATAGGCTCTCATTTTATTTTATTTTAACTTGACAGATTGCATGTGGGGAGCCCAAGTATTATGCGAAAGAAGTACTTTCAGCAACTTTGAAAGGTCTTATCGATAAAAAGAAAGATGATTTAAAACCAGATGTTAAAGAATTAATTTGTGACATTCAAAGTCTTGCTGAAAGAATGCCTGGCTTAGTGGAGTGTTTCCTTTTTTCGGATAAAAGGGCCAATTTAAAAACCATAACGGCTGTTTCACGCATGACGAGATGTATCTATAGATCAACAGGGAATACCGTTCCTGTAATGACACGTGATACATTTTTGTGTCTTTTAAGACGCATGGCTTATACTGTATCTGCTCCAACAGTGATGACAATTCTGTTGAGAAAGCTATCCAGTTGGCTTCTGAAATATTGTTCAGAATTCTTTTATGTTGTACTGATAGCCCGTTAGGAATATGTATTTTTCATGTGGGAATATAACTTTTTTTTTCCCATATTAGAGTGACTTTAAGATGGCCGGTGAGGTCTTTAAACATTGAACAAAGATTGTTCAACTTCAAGTCTGAAGTTTTAAGACCTGTGTGTAATTTCCCAAACACTTGTCAGCCATCGCAGTCACAGAGCCAGTTTGATTTTAATGAAGCATTGTGTAAAGTCTGTTGTAGCTTACGTGGTCAGTACCTATGTGAGAGATGTATTAACGGGGTCTTGTTTAGCATGCCATTTGGGTGACAAATCTCAGGATGGGCACACTTGTCTTTTACTAGAATCTGATTCTAAGGAAATGCACCCTTGTGTTTCCAGCATCTGTCAACAGATCAGTATTAAAAGATTAATACAAACAGTGTTTTCTATGGTTAAACCCTTGTGTGGATTAAGAATTGTGAAACCGACTAAAATTCATATTCTTAACTGTTTGAAGCAGTTTGTTGCTGTAGTAAATACTTTTGAGCTTATAGAAAAGATGCACCGTGCAACAAAGCCCAAGATTCGGACAGCAGCTTTTGAACTTGTCTCTAATCCCCATTACAGTTATTTTTTAAAGCCAACATCGATTTACAGAAACCTAAACAAAATGCATTATCCATGCTAAACAAGACCTGTTTGTGTTATATTTTCTGTTGACTAACTGTTGTATTTTGTTATATTTTTGTTGTCAGAGGAACGAAGACTCGGCAGCTAGAACAAAGAAAACCAGGTCCCAGCCCAGCGTGACACGTAATACAACCTATAGAAGGTTTTCTCCTTATATTATATCTGCTAGAAAAAGATTCATTATGACCATAATTAGTCGCTCAGTCATCTGGGCTTATGCGTTTAGCTCTGTTGAACATTTAGGGGGAAAATGTGCTAAATATCAAGAGAACAAATGGATACCAGATGGACACATTTGTAATATTTGGTTCTCTAAACCATTTATTGCATATAAACATAGCTTATTTATGCCCCAAAGGGCTAGAAAGGATAGACTTGTGTCCTGTGTGCATGCTTTGTTAAAATGTATAATCTCTCTTGTTTTCATAAAGCTATCAAGAATGATGTGGATGATATTATAGCTGAATTTGAACAGGGAGAGTTACCCATTGATGCTTACACACAACTGATTCAGCCTGTGAAGACCAGCTTTATGTGGTCGTCTCTGTTCCAAACAGAGAAAATAGGATTGCATAATTTAGTGAAATACAAATATATAAAGTATGTGCTGGCTTAAACGTTTTATTAACAGTGTATTACTGACTCACTGATGGGTTTGGACCGGGTTTGCAATTTGATTTGTGTTCTTATACATGTATACATTTTCTTGTGTTTTTGTTTCTTTTCAAGCGAATTGCTAATCTGTATACAAATAAGCTTGTATGAATATTTTACTGCTGTTTCTCATGCTTTTATTCATACTTTTAAACACTTTTAATGTATAGCAAACAATGTGTAACTCTGAAAGTGAAGACCACGTCTTATTTTGCTATGTTTGGAATTTTGCTTAAATAAAACTTGTTGTTTTTAAGACACTTTTGGTATCTTTTTTGAATCATTCAATAAAACTTGTTGTTTTAAGACACTTTGGTATCTACTACTTTATGATTTACTTTATAAAGGGCATGGTTTTTGCAAGGTGGGCGAGGTAACGGGGTGCCCAAGGTGTGTTTGGGCTGTACAGTCAGGTTTCCTTGACTGTGTAATAGATTCTCTCTAAAACTTTCTTATACGTCCTCTCTGAAAGCTATTGTTTTAACACATCTTTGTATCTTCTACTATATGCTTTTGCCTTATAAGGGGTATGGTTTTTTGGAAGGTGGGGCGAGGTAACGGCATGCCCAAGGTGTGTTTGGGCTGTAAAGCCAGGTTTTTTCCATGGGTGTGTGTAATAGATTCTCTCTAAAACTTTCTTGTACATCCTCTCGCTGGGTCTGTCACTCGTGCTCTCTGTACTCTCTGTACACACAACGGCTCTGTACGCAGCCAGGAGCAGGATGCCTGCTCCGCCCCAATTGCAGACTTACCTTTTGACACATTACAGCCCCCGGAAGGTCTGTCTCGGCTTACAAAGCCGATCATTCCGTTTGTAGCACCAAGGCCAAGATTGGCCGACCATTTTCCTTACGCACGACTTACAAAAGGTCCGATGCCGGTCAAACATCGCCCCGACAACGGACAGAGACCAGAGAGTGAGGGAAATGACCCATTAGCCAGGTGGCATAGGGTGGGTACTGGAAAAGCCAGGGGGACAGGACATACACCTGTCAAAATTTTATGATGTATAATAGTGACGCATTATACTACCTACTGTATGTATTTGAGAAAATAAAGATCTGTAAAATATATCCATTTTTGAAAATCTTACTTCACCTTGCGGTATTTAGGTACAAGTATTTACAATATTGTTGGAAACAAAATATTTTTATTTATATATTTTTAATGTTATTTCCTGAGTTAACAACTCAACTTGTTTGCACTGACGAAAAGGAAAACTCAAGATAATCAATGCTGCCAGTTAATGAATGAAGAGCACTGTAACATCTTTCATTCCATTCTGATTGAAATACCAAATGAGACAAAGCATAAAGCAAGGCCACTTTGTGCTCTACAATCATGGACAGTAGCTGCACCTTCACATAAGTTCAGCCTGCATATAAAATTCAAACTGAAATAGCTGCATATACCAGTGCATTTACTTATGGAATTAGTTATTTAAATTATTGGTGGACATTTAGTAATACCTGTAAAATCCAAGTCTCTCTATTATGAATGAAAATCTTGAGATGAGATTATTGCCAAGAGATTTTTTCAAGTCCCGCCCTCCTCTCAACGATTTTCAACCATACCCACAGACCTCTCACCTCTCATTCGTATAAATGCTTTTGTCAGACACAGTTCCTGCGCTCTCAGCTCTTATAAATTTTTAAGTTTTCCTCACTTTAGTTCCCAATAAAAGAAGACTTATTACGTCCAAATCTTATAGGAGAATTTCATTCCGAAGGGTTTTCAACAGAAGAAATGAGTACACAGGCAATCCTAGCACCAAGAAACAATGAAGTCAAATGAATTAATGTAAAAATTGTCAATCGGTTTCATGGCAAATTGGTTAAATCTGTATCAATATACTATGCTGAAACAGTTGGCGGTGATGTTTCTGAAGATGAAAACATCAACTTACAATATCCGTAGAATATCTACAACCATTAACAACATCTGGTCTTCCAGTTTTTGTTGTATTTAAAATTGGTCGAATAATTCTGACATTTAACATTAGATACCAAAGGAGATCTTGATATGCCGTTTGTATTAAAACGTTTACAGTTTCCTATTCAAATAGCCATTGCTATGACAATGAACAAATCACAGGGACAAACATTCCAAAAAGTCGGTTTATTTAATAGAGAGAAGGAAACCATTTTCACTCAGGGGCAGTTATACATTGCGTTGTCATGATGTAAGTCCAAACACGGAATCAAAATTCAATGCGATATTGACAAAAAATTAATTTAAAAAACTACTGAAGGTTTACAGTAAAAGTGTAAGTTTAACAAGTATTTGCGTGTTAATTTCAAAGGCAAACAGAACAAAAACGTATAACACAACATAAAACATAATTTTCTTTCAATTTAGTACGCTTTACTATTTTTTACTATGGTTAATTACTTGCTGTAATGTAAAATAGTTAGTTCTATTTTGCATACATAACAACTCCCATCAAAATAACAATCTGTTTAAATTGTACATCTGCTTCCCCATATGCGAGCGGCAGATTCGCGAATGGGGGTTGGCAAGTGAAGTGAGCAGGGGGCAGAGCCCCCTATTTTATTAAGAAAAAAGTTTCACAGTTTTTTTTTTACTTATCTTTATAAAAAAAATGGACATATGAGAGCACATGAATATTTGCAACCTGTAAGACAATGTGCCAAAAATATAAAACATCTTTCAATATGTATTATTTATCAATTAACAAACTCTTTGAGCCAGTGGTATAACATAATAAAATCGTAACAATAAGAATCACAGAACAAATAAGACTGATAGTATAAGATTCTAATTAGAAAGAGAGTATAGAACAACAATATAAAGATGTTGTTTATAATTTAGAAGAGGCATCACAGTGCTGACAGTGTGGTTGATCAAGTTCTTTTCTGTGTCTTTTTTTTTTATTACTTATCTTTTGGGTTCACTATTGATTCTTAGCTGATACAAGCATAGGTTTTGATTGCCTGTGACTCTATACTTGGATTATGTAGATGTGCTGAGGATATCCTGTAGTATTTTATTAAGGAAACATTTTAGACTGTTTTATGCAAAAAAACTCAGGCATTTGGTGCTAAGCTACTCTGTTAAAGGTACTTCCTGGAAAATAGCAGTGAGGAACTTTAGAAAACAAAAAAGCCTGTTACTGTAATTGGGAATGCATCTGATGGGCACAGGTTCCAAAAACCCTGAATTTGTTTAGGCAGGTTTGTTAATGGATGGATGATTGGACAAAACATGTAATACATAAGGTGGTACATTTGCATATTACACAACACAAAGTGGAATATGAAACACAAAAAGTAATATCTATATAGATGGACCTGAATATAATTCAGATTTACACCATTCAGATACAAATAATTCAATATACGTATGCAGTGGGAAGTGATTGCTTAGAAGAAAAGCACATCTTTAGAGAAAAACGTCAGAGATGTACACATAATATGCAATAAAATATCACTGTCCTTAATGAAGAACTTTATAGAAAACAATTAGAAGACTAATTGTGTGCTTGCTTAAGCAAGGTTACACTCAAATAGGTCAAATCTGGAATACTGGGTATAGATTTAATCTCTGTATTATGAAAACATCCTTACAGCTTCACAGTTTCTCAGAGAAAAAAAGATACAAGATTTTTATCCCAGTCACTGCAGGGTTTGTTGGCTTTACAGATTTATAGGGTCATTATTCACAGTGTACAGAGTACAGAGAAACTCTTAGTTGCATGTGCTTATCACTGTTCTGACTCATGATTAGTGAGTAGAACTACCTTATCTCAAAACCTCTGCCTTCCTTAATTGAAAAATTCAGAGCAATGTTGAAGTCCTGGAGGATCTGAATATTTTTTGCTTAAGCACGTGGAGTTAAAGAGGTGACTTTAAAGAGTGTTTAAAATTTTGAAGGAGTAGGATGAGTGGATGCCAAGTTACTTAAAAAATAATTAAATTTTATTAGAGGCAAAATGTATGGAGTTGTTAAGAAGTCCTTCATATAGGACTGAAGTTATCTGTAACACTATCCATGTACAGTAGTGTAACTGAGCAGCTTTCAAATCTCAGCTTACTTATGTTTTGGAAATTATATGTGAATATCAGATTCGCTGAATGGCCTGATTTTTTCTCAGATTAATAAATTATTGGTTATATTCAGTTAAACTCACTGTGATTGGCAGATGCCTATGTAATCATTTACTGTTTTTGTTGGTTGTGGAGTCATACAAAAAAAAAATGAAAATCATCTAGGATACTTTTTAATTCTTCACTGGATGATGTTAATTTTTGTATTTTTGACACAAGCTTGCAACACAAATAGGAAAGAAGTATTTCTTAGTGACTGGAAAGTTTATGTATACAGAGAAGCCTTTTACCGGTTTCTAAAATGGTCTCCCTAACAAGGAAGTAATCTTGAAAATGAAGTATGTCTACGGGAATTTCAATACATCTAATCAAGAAATTCATATTACACTTGGCAAACAACCTAGAAAGATAAGATGTGAAGATACCAAAATCATATTGTAACCGTACAAAAGACTTTCTGTTACATATCAGTAACGTATATTCAATTATAAGTGCCAATCATTCCAAACTACGTATATACATGTGTGTGATAAGCAAAGGTGTACTTTTAGGATCAAGTCAATTTTACAAGCATTATTTACCTTTCAATGCTGCCTTGAATAAAACTCAATTACCAAATTCAGTTTTAATATTGTAATAATTAGAGGCTCTTGGTAAACCATAAGGTAACTTTTCAGCTAATTAAAACTGTACTTTTATTAAGGCTTTGCTAAGGTTTGTTTTTCTTTCATATCCCAGACTGGATTTGCCTTTCTAACACCTGCTACTGTTTGTTTCATCAGGACTGTTTTGAGAAACCTGTAGGAGTTCTTTCTCCTTCAAATAAGACAGACAAACTGCCCTGGGCTTCTTTTCTTGAGAAGATAAATGCATTTTAGGTGGTCATATGGTCCTTCAACTCTTTTTTGCCCTGTATACGAATATCCTGCTGCTTACATTTCTAGTGCAATATTTACAATGCTGAACAGTACAGTAACACAGAAACTGCAGTTCTCAACTTCTGCTTTAGTGGTCTGATTGGTGTTGTGTGGTAATATTAAAAGCATTTGTTAAGGAAGGTTTGAAATCTGACATTTGAAATGAAGAGTTTTTTATACATTTTAAAAATTCCTTGTCTGTTTGTGCTTCTTACAATGTGTCCATAGGTAAATGAAAAAGCCATAAACTTAGCAAATATATCCACTTTGAAGCAGCAAACATTTCAGTTTAGGAAACTGTCTTTTTTCATTTATGAGGCATCCTTCTGATAACATAGGAAACTAGAAATAATTATTTCATTACGGATTCTTGGAACTATTTTTCTTAAGATAAGAATACATTTTCTTTTCACTTGTCTGCTAACAGGCTCCACTGCAGGTGGAGTTATGATAATGCGAAAAGCACCAAACTATTCTCTGCTCATAATCCTACTTTTGTGTCTGCAATTTTACTCTTTCAACAATTATATTCTCCTATAGCTTTTAATTACAGACAGATGCGCAATCACATCATATGATTATTTTTTCCTAAACGACACCTACTTTTCTCCCGTTACAACCTTTGTAATCATTTTACATAGCCTACAGAGTGAGATTCACACTGAGTGACAATGTAGTAAGCAGAACAAATAAGAGTTGTATTGTATTTTATGCAAATTACAATCAATCTGTAAGGAAATGGGGAGGACTTCCAAAACTCAGACAGACCCTAGCACTTTGAAACAGGAATGACAGCTCTGTGCTATCTGCAGAAGCTGGCATAAAAGGAGCACTGCGAGCAGTGGTGGCATCAACAGCACTGAGAGTGAGAGGGCAGAAGTGCAGACCACAGACACAGCACTTGCTGAGCCTGTAATTCATCATTTTGTTTGGTGGCTCCATTAACCGTACCTCACTTGACAGATTACTAGTGCTTGCATGTGTGGTAGAAAAATACACACTAAGATTGTACTCTTCATGCATAACCACCGACGAAGAGCTGGGGGAAAGAGTTATGAGGGACGTTCATAAAGTTTCCTCACTTCTTTTTAACTATTTTTAGGAATTTCAAAAACAAATTACATCACTTTTCTACATAGTCATCTTCATTTGTGATGCAATTTTCACACTTTTTAATGCCCAATTACTACTCCTCCCACCTTCACTGTTTCCAACGGAAATATAAAAGTGCAGAAATTTTTTGAACGTCCCTCTGTGATATAGTAGGTCCATGGCTCAGAATAATAGCCCCGTTTTTAAAAAGCGTTTCTTCGCTTAAGTGCACAGGTGAGGAATCATCCACATCTGTAATTAAAGCCAGGAGCTGCTAATCGACACAACTGAGCCACGTCCCCAGGATAAATAGGAGAAGCACGAGGTGGAAAGGGAAATGTTAAAGGAAAGGAAGATGCAGAGAGCGAGAGAGCAGCATTGGGGGAAATAGAGTGGATGAGCCAGCCGGCTGAGAAAGAGTAAGGTTAGCGCGGTCAGGGGTCCCAGATGGAGCTAATGATCGGCACTCATGGGACAGGGTTGTACCCACCGAGTTAATTGAAGAGTGGGTACGATCAGGGACAAGTCCGCCCTAGAGATGACTTCAAGTGCGAGAAGGAAGACGGGAGGACAACCGACCCCGAGCGGACAGGCAGATGCCGGTAATGTGAGGACCACGGTGGCTGAAGTCTCACAGCTGAGCATAACTTGAAAGAGCTGGAGAGACTGGAAAGGAGCAGAGCTTGGCTGGTGTGGCCCCAATGTCATTAGAAGGATTTTAATCTCGTTTTAGCCTTGTTTTAAATATCTGGGATTTTGACCTGTTTTTATTGGATATTTATTTAATAACGTTTGATTGCACTACACTATTTATTTGGACACTGTTTTGTTGGATTATTTTAATAAAAGCACTTTGCACATTTTTGTACCATCCCCTTGCTTTGTGATGTCTTTACTGTCCAGCTTATCCAATTACCAATGGTGTCGGGTTCAAGAGCTCCCAAAATGGAGACGGGAGCCTGGAGCAGAACCCACATCATCACACCCTCGTACATACGGGTTGCTTCTGACTTTGGCTTAGCATACTATAGTGAGGTAGGATTGTGTGTTGTTGCATGGCAGAAGCAGCTACTGAAATAATGAAATAGGCTTCCATATAGTGAAAGATCTAAGCAATCTTAAGTGTGAATTTTTCAGTTTTTATTGTATGGTTGTCTACAGAACAGAGACAACAATCCATATCAGATCATCAACAGCGCTTGGTGATGACTTTCTGAGGTGAATCCTTGTCCCTGGCCCGGAAAGATGCTTTTAAAATGGCTGAATGTCACAATGGTGTTTTGATTTGCACTTTTTTCCTTTATAAAATTATATGGATACCTTATTTTGCGGTATATCTCCAATCTCAAGACGTGGATCATTACTCAATAACATCCACCAGCACCTTTGTAAACAGCAAGGACAGGCAAGGAAGTTTTACAGTTAATAAAAAATGTCTCACTTTAGAAGACAATTTCATGTGGTAAATTAATATACAGTATGCTATGATTGTGAAGAAATAACTTTGACTTGCAAAATACCAAACTTATCCTTTAAGCATCCTACAGTCTTTGATAAAGTTTCAGTACCTTAAAGAGAGGAAAAGTCTTAATGATGGCAGGTAAAGCTACCACTAACTGATGATGTGACAACTAATCCTTCAGCAGAGTCGTGTTGCCTTTGCTGAGGGACTGTGAGTGTCACTTCCTGTTCCCAGCAACAAATACTCCCTGGGATGGCACAGCTGGGACATGTACTTAGAATGATGGGAAGTACAAGTTTTTGCCTCTCATCAGCTAAACAGACAGCTGTCTATCTACCTGCTTAGCTGTAAAAGAGCATACAAGTATTGCACAGCTGTGCCTGCTGCAAGTTGCATTCAGTGACATATGCACTGTAAAAGCCATCTTCTGAAATAAGAGACCAAATTACTGTAAAATTGTGTTTAGACTGGTCCACATTGCATTGAGGAACATTTTCACTTTGTGCATTTTCATATAATTTTACTTATATGTGTGTTAAGATGGCAGTTAAAAGTGAAATACTGGCTACAGGGACACTGATAGAAATTTGTCTGATATTGTACAAACATTAGAACATTTTCATTTGAACAGAAGAAAATATTTTAGCGTGCACATGCAGGAAACTTTCACATGCACACATATCAACTGTTTTCAAAACATACTGTTTGATGTGACACATACAGTTACACTCTACAAAAATTGATATTGGCTAGATTATTAAAGTATACATTCAAACCCATATCTTTGCAACTATGAAGAAGCAGAATTAACCATAGCACTACTTTGAAATAATGGTTAGCTAGCTACCCACAGCTACTTATATAGCTCACAGCCAGAATCGGATTCACACAACATAAGAGAGTTGTACATATACCACATTTTGACTGCATGCGAATTTTGCTCAGTCCAATGTGGGTGCAACACCAATGGACTGTGGTATTCACATAACAAACATGTAATGTCACATCAGGCCACTGAAGTTGTCACTGTGTCATGAGATGTTTAATCTACAGTGCCTGGCAACATTGTCATATGACATTTCAGAAGACACATTAGTCTTCTATAGTATAAATTACTAAAAAGGGTGAAAACAGATATATGAATAATTACAAGGAACCAACAAAAAATGTAAAAATTGTAAATTTCACATCTCTAGGGACATGAGTATTTTTCAAGGTCTGGCCACACTGCCTGTGTGTAGTTTGCACGTTTCTCAAACATCATAGAGACATTTAAGTTAAGTTTATTGGTATCTCTAAACTGACCCAATGTGTGTGAATTTGGGTGTGTGCATAAGTGTGTCCTGAAAGTGGGCTCTCATCTCCACCAGAAATGGTACCTTTCCTGTGCCCATTACAGCTAAGACAAATTCTGGTTCTCTCTTGGCCACGTAATGGAAACAGGTGCTTAGGAAAATTAGTGATAGTTGGATGGATAACTAGCCATACAAAATGTGGATGAGCTACAAATAAAAACATCATACAGGCATATGTCAGAACAATATTGCTTTACTCGATTGTGCTATCAGAAAGAAGTGAGATGAAAATAACTTAATGAAAATGTGATGTAGCAACATTAATCTCTGTGCTACCATACCTCCAATCAATCAGTCTAATTTTATTTTGTATGGAAATTTTTAGAGTGCATATCATTAAAGAGTGTTTTAAAAATGTGTGCTTTGTCACACAAATACACCTGGTCAGTGGTGTGCTGGAATACCAATACATTTTCAATTTCATTTCATATTAGATCAAATAGTGTCCTGGTATCTGGTGGCAGAAGGCAATAATCAATCTATCACAAAACATACTCATGCATATTACACTCAAATGATGTTAACATAGACACGTCAATTTCTGCCACCTCACAATTGCACAAAACTAGATTAGACACCCAGGCTGGACACTGTTTGAGTGATAGCTGCATGTACTTAACATATTTGTGTAGGTTTTTCTCTTGGTACTTCAAATTCCTCACTCTATCCAAAGATGAGCATGTGCTGGAATGTGTTCACCAAAACCAGTTGGTGTTCTTTGTGCACTGTTGTAGGACTGCTGTGTTTTTGCACTATTGTTCCATTTTCTTTGTTTTTGATCAATAAGAGTATTTTGAGATAAACAGCTGAACAGTCCTAAATGAGGCAGGAATGTAATTCAGTGATGACTGAACAGGTTTAATATGGTCTCTTTTTCAGCCATGTGTACATAGCCTGCCTTCAGCATTTTATTTATGCTTCAGATTTTTTGGGCAGTCTACAAGAATTCAGTTCTATTCCTCTAGATGTGAGAAGAAAAACCCTGAATCAGCAGGCAAAATGAATCAGAGTAAATAACATAATGTCTCTAAAATGAAAGAAACCAGCCTTAGTGAAACTGTCAATGTTTGATTTAAAATATTAAATGTGTAATTTCTATTGTACATGTCTGAATTGTAGAACCATATTTATTGGCAGATCATTGTGTTTCTTTTTATATTTCAGCCAAAAATGTGACTTTATTTTTTTTTTTTTAATTACTACTTTACCATGCTAAGAAGACAGTTTATCAATGTATTTATACAGTCAGAATCATTTGGCTATTAGCAGCCTGAATAAAGGCAGTTAAACCGAACAAAGTATAGATTTCTGAAGAACAACAAATAAAATATTAATTTTTCAAACACAGTCATCATCCCTTAACTGAATACTTTCTACCAGTTCAGGGTAGCTCCATAAAGGACAATCCAGTCATACAGTCTGTTCAGAAACATGCTGGGGTCTATATTTAAATTTCACAAATACAAATGCTGGGGTATATTTCTGGTCACTGTTTTAGTCACAGACCATTTTAACCTACACTCTCATTCCTTTGGTTTATGATTTAGCTGTACTTCATTCCTATAATCTTCATTTCCACAGTGTTGCTCATTAAACAGAAGGAAAGACAAAGATTTACAGTATTGTTCAGATCCTCATGTAACCACTGCCTTTTCTACTATTAAATGACTGGTATAGCAAACATGGAGCCCTTTGAGTACTGGAAACTGTTTGGCTTATGTTAGTTGTAAACTAGTCCAGAGACTGATATATTCGACAGTAGGAGAAAATATAAACTCCACATATGCAGTGACCCGGTAAAGAATTTACAACCAGGATGCTGAAGTTGTGAGCCAGCAAAATAAACCACTGTACTAAAATGATCCCTAATGTTAAATTAACAATCTACTAAAATCTTTGTTTTCAAGTCATGCCTTTCCATTACTTGAAATTTTCAAGTTTCCCTTTTGCTCTTTCCACAGTACAGTATTTCTGGAAGTCTCTCTATTTGTGCTGCCAATACAATTCAACCTTGTCAAGTAAGTATAAAGATCTGTCTAGTTCTTTCTTACAAACTGGTCATTTAAGTCTTATCAGCAACTATAGGACTCTCCTTCTTTTGCCTTGTTTGACTATTAATAGTACAATACACAGAATATATGTTATGAGACACTCAGCTCTTTAGAGATTTTTATTTGTTGTATTTTCACCCATGATTAAACCTTTCCTACAGCTTTTGAAATGCTACTTAGCTTTTAAATCTTCAAATCAAGGAACAGGAGTCTTGTAGATTCATTAAGGTTCTATTTTTTCAAGTACTTCTTCAGCATTTCTAAGTTAAATTAACATGGCCCTTAGATAGTTTGCACATGTAACGTACAATACATCCAGCACATTTGGTCTTAAGTTCTATACAGCCTCATTCATGCCATAAATTGTGAATGTATCTGGTTTCACATTTTACACAAGCGTTCTGCTTCATGTTATTGATTTTCACATTATTTGGTTTTAGATCTAATATTGTGTCAAGATGGAAATTATGTAACTGGAGTGTTGTCACATGATCTGAATAGTATGAAGATCAAAGTGGTAAAAAGACCAAGAAATGAAAATGTGGTTTAAAAGGAGAACTGAAAGATTAATAAAAAGAGAGAGCCTAAGGTCAAAATCAGGAAATACAATACCGATCGACAAAACCAAAACAGGAGACAGGAATCATGGTCAAATCGCAAAGCGAAAGTCATGGTTATGCAAAGAGCCTTTCTTATTAACTAAATGCAAAACAAAGATTGGTAGTTTAAGAGTCTGTATCCTCTAGATGCCACAGAGGATGGATGGGCATCCCACCCAGGATTGTGATCAATCCCTCACCTGGCTGAAATGCCACAATGGAAGGATAGACTAAGTACGGGTAATACCTGGCTGGGATGCCTTATGATTCCCGTCCTAAGTGGGATGCCTGAAGGCTACAGGAATCAGTAAAAGAGGATGGCAGGGAGCAGTTCACCCCCCACTATAATAACTGGCTGTATCTCTCATATACAGGCCCTGTTTGGAAACCTGCAGGGCTGCATGGTAATAGGAGTCCAGAGGTGTAGCTGTAGAGGTCCGGCAGACAATAGAGGGCACTTCTGGGAGCCTCCCTGGCTTTCTTATGACTCAGAAGTACTTCCAACTGGCCATGTTATGCCACCGTAAGTGTTCTTGGGCCCTGCATAAAAGGAACCTGCTGCAACACATGGATGAGTCAGAGTCAGAGGGCTATGCTCTTGGAAGAGAGGAGAGAGAACATAGAAGTCTCTATATTGGCTGTAATTTTAAATGTATTGATCTGTCTGGATTAAAAATCTTTACATTAGCAACCAGAGTTGTGTTGAGTCGTGTGTGTCTGGGGTTTGGGGGCTTGATGGTACCCTCTACTATTCACAATTCTACAGCAGCAGTATCATGCAGTCATAATTTATAGGCACACATTATGATGTCACATATATCAACGTGACTGGTAACAAGTTATATTGTCAACAAGAGCATTGCCATAATCATGAGTAAATTCTGCAGATCAAATTTACAAAATTGCACTGAAATGATGTCATTTAGAAAGTGATCATATAAAGCAGTGGTTCTCAACCTTTACTGCCCCAGGACCAAGATTTAACTTTCTAAGTTCATTGATGACTCACAAACAGCAGTTGAGGAGTATGGTTGTCTTTGGTGATACAAACGCACTTAAAAGAGAGGGTGAGGGTGCTTGCCCCATTGGTGAAATAAGCGATTAAAATGAGAAAAAATATAAATTGTTGTTGATTTCTTTTAACCATGAGCAACTCAGTCGATGTAACAGCTTTTTTTTTCTTGCATCCACCCAAACCAGGGATGGCCACTCTCTATCCAAGAATGGCATCCTGCAGCCCAAAGTGGGTCATGACACATTGAGAAAGACTGATATAAAACTTTACTACAAAATACATAGAATAATGAACTAAAAATAGATAAAACAAAGTAGAGTACAGACAATATAACCAATATTCAAAACAGCACTGGAGTAGCTTTTCCAATATTTGTATTATTTTTGTTTTTAACAAATAAAACAAGATACAGTATTACCTTAAAAACTCATTCTTCTTCCTCTTCATCTTTTCCCACTTCTATGTGGGGTCAATGTGCTTGATCAACATTCTCCATACAGCTCCGTTCTGTACCTCCTCCTCCTCCTCAATCAAACTGTTTACCTTACAATTCTTCTTTTACATAATCAATCCACCCTCTTTTTGGCATCCCGTGTTTTCTCTTCCCAGGTACTTCCTTTCCCATCACTCTTTTGCTCACATATTCATTGTTTCTCCTCATCACATGTCCATGCTGCCTCAACCTACTTTCTTTTACTTTCTTTCATATCTGTCCCACGTTTGTTGTATCTCTGATTGTCTCATTTCTTATTCTGTCCTTTTTTGTAACTCCACACATCCATCTCAATATTCTCATTTCTGCCACATCTTCTGCTGTGCTTCATATACTGCTCATGTCTCAAGTCCATACATCATTGCTGGTCTTACCACTGTCTTAAAAACCTTACTTTTAACCTTCAATGTAAATCTCTGATGACACAATGCTCCTGATACCGTCCTCCAATTGTACCATCCATGTTGCACGTTATGGGTTATAACTGCATCTAATTTTCCATTTTGGGCTACTACTGATCCTAGATATTTCAAACTTTCCACTCTTTCATGTAGCTTTCCCTGCAGGCTAACTTCTGAATCCTGATTGTCATTAAATATTCTGTTTTCTTCCTATTTAAATTGAATCCTCTATCTTCCAAAGTCCTTGTCTATTCTTCCAACTTCCTCTCCACTTTCTCTTTTCAGGTGCTGCATAATACAGTGCCAGCAACAAAAACATACACCAGGGGTATTGGTCTTGTATCCTATTACTCGTCACATCCAATACCACATCAAAGAGGTAAGGACTTACAGAAGATCCCTGATGTAGACCTACTCTAACTGGGATTCTGTCTGTTACCCCAACACTGCTTTTAACCAGAGTCCTCACTCCGTCATACATACCCTGAACAATCCTCACATACTTTTCTGGTACTCCTTTTTCTTCCATGCACCTCCAGATCTCTTGACATGGCACTGTATCATAAGCTTTCTCAAAATCAAACACCATGCACAAACCTTTCTGCTTTTCATGATGATTCTCTTTGAGTAATCTCAATGCAAAGACTGCATCAGTTGTTCTTCTCCCCAGCATAAAACAAAATTGCACCCTCCCATGATGGTCTTTTCCCTAAAACCTCTCTCTATAACCCTTTCCCAAATTTTCATTCTGAGTGACATTAGATTTATCCATCTACAGTTTCCATAATTCTTAATATTGCCCTTCTCCTTATAAAAGGGTACAATCACACTGTTTCTCCACTCCTTCATATTCTCTCTTGTTCATAAATACTCTGCATTAGATCTCACATCTACTCTCTCTTCTCCTAAACTCTTCCACACCTCTGGTGGTATTTCATCCTGTCCTGTTGATTTTCTATATTTAATTCTTTTCACTGCCTTCTTTATTTCCTGCTTTCTTATTTTTGGTACTAGCCCTTCATTTGGGACTCCATCCCTATATACCACCCTTGGATTTTCTTCATTCGACAGCCTTTCAAATGACTCCTTCTATGTACTATTAATTATATGATGCTCACTCAAGACCACACATCACTCACCTTTTATCTGCTTTATCTTGCTAAAATCCTTCCCAGCCTTGTTCCAAACCTTTTCTATTCTAGAAAACATTCTCTCTCCCCCTCTCCTCCAAAGCTTAAATCTTGGCTATTGCCAATGCCCTCTGTGCCTCTTTTTTGTCTGGCTATATATTTCTCTATATTCCTCCCTCCCTGATTAGTACCATGTCTTCTTTGCCTCCTTTTTAGTCATTATTACATCCTGCAACTCTCTGTTCCACCACCATGTTTCTTTGTCCCCAGGTGAGCTCCTTCATGTCGTCCTACCCAACACTGACTTCACCTACTCTTAATACAATTTTAGTATTCTTCTCCCAACATTCCTCCACACTCTCAAGTGACTGCACTTCATTCAAAATGTCTCCCTAAACCTGTTCTTATGCCTTTCCTTTTTTAATCTCCACCACTTTATCCTTGGTGCGTCCTGCTCGGGTTTTTATTCTCTTATTGTTGCTGATCGATGTTTTGTTTTTTCAGCACTGGGGTTGCTTTCCATACAAAGGAGTTTAATTTATATAGACAGGTGCCAATGTTGCTTATGCCCACTGCACTGATTGACTTGGGTGAAATAATTCCTTGGTAGCTCATTCTAGGACAACCCGATAATTACTCTTTTTCCTTTGAAGTTAACATTAGTATCTTTGAGGATATTTTACACGACCTGCTATTATCTTTTCATTAGTGAATTCCTTGGTGCCTCCGCAGCATGTTTTAAGCATGAAAATATTTTTATGGGTGTGCTGGTCATGACAGCTTTATTATCACATGTTGTTGTATTTCTGCATAAAAAAATCTTTTCTTCATAGTATGACTGTCTACTATGTAGTGCTGGTCTTTCTCCTTCATGTTCATATTTCTTTCAATTCAGTGACTTTGAGCTGAGGGAAGAAATTCATATGATGTATTTCTGAAGAGATTTTTTTTCTTATATTCAAAAGCTTGTGCTACAATGGTTTGCAAAACTAAAAAGAAACCATTTTTATTCATCCTGTAATCATAAATATGGTTTCTAAAAAAATAACCCTCTCTGCTTTCTCTTTCCAGAATATTGGGGAGAAAAGTGAAAAAAAGTTTATAAAATGAATTGATAAAACATTTATTAAATAGTATTTCACACAAGAATGTATTGCTCAATTTAAATGAGTTAATTGGGTTGAATATCTTTTGGTTTTAGATTAAAGGAGCCTTGGCTACAAATATTATCAGCAACATTTTCAGCTGCATTTCAATCATCATGTATTCAATAGATTTAGCAGTTCAATGTTGCTTTTATGGTCCATATTGCTACAATTATTTATTTCAGGTAATTTTCTTTATTTTTTTCTGAAGTATTGTCTGGTCAGGGCTTTTCAAGAATATAGTAGCATTTGCATTTCAAGAAGCAGCTCTAGCCATCTCAATTTTTCACATATAGGAATTTTCTGCACTCTTGAACTCTTTGCCCAAAAGGTAATCCATAACTGTTAATGTCATAATTCTATAGATGTTTTCTTTCTATAGCACAGCATAAGTCTTGGATTGAAAATAGAAACTGATAGAATCAAATTAAATTCAAAACTAGGATGGGTGGTAGATTTCAGAATAAAAATAATTAGCGTAAAATATTTAAGGATTACTCTAAAATTGTCATTGAAAGAAGATATTATTAAATCTAATAGTCAGGAGAGTAGAGAATGACAAAAGAGAGCTCTCTAAACAAAGTGCAGGAGTACTAAAACTTCCAGAGCCCACAAGTATTTTTTATAATAAAAATAAAAATCCACACAGCAGTTAGGTATACTCTTGTTATACAATATACAATGTAATCAGAGCATAACATATATACAATTTCTGATAAATCTAACATAGCTTAACCTTCTCCAATTACATTAATCTAATTCATCTTTCTTAATCCAGCTACCTATAATAGAAAAAGTGAAATGCAACACATATATAACATAATCAGTCTGAATACTAAATGTTCTGAAAAGGATCACTCTATGGGTAATCATTGATTAATATAATTTGTACAGAAGATAACTAAAAGTGGGCCCATCCAATGTAATAATGTATCCTACTCAAAGGGAAGCCAGATACCAACACTGAAATCAAAAAGAGAAAGAAAAAAAACAATAAAAAAAAAAAAATCACTAAGATTAATTAAACATCAACACAAAGTGACTAGTGTGGGATTCATACCCAGTACACGAGGTGGCACTGATTATTTCTGCACAATCCTCACATAAACATACATGTACTTAAAATGTCTATAAGTACAATTGAAGGGTAAGCATGTACATTTATGCAAAAGTAAGAAAAAAAAAAAGAAAAAGCATTGTATTTTACAGGAAAACACAAGAAAAGCCCCGAACATCAAGAGAAAATAATATAATTCTTCTCTGTTTAAAACTTGTTATGTATGTATGCACAATAGCTATGAAGCTTTCTTCTTCTTTTAAGGTGACAAATTCCTGCCCCATCTCTCCTATAAATAAGAAGAGAAAATCCCTTTGCAATCTACTATGGAAGAAAATATTTGGATTTTAGCAGCAAATGCATTGACCTGTAAATCTAAAGGCTATCAGTTCAATCTCTTCTGCTGTCACTAACCGTGTTAACCAGGGAAAGTCACTTTGAGCCACCAGTACCATATACGTATGAATATGCAAAAAATTATACTCGCTCAATAAGAGAGAGGCACAGATTCATTTAATGCCACAGTTATGAGTCTATCAAAGGGTTGTATCAGAGATATGTATTTAAACCACAGATAAATCTGCCAAACTCTAAAATAAGGAACACTTTAGTTCTCCCCTGTGTTCATAACTTTAACTTAATTAGCTGCTTCACACAGTACAATATTGGCACAAGCCAACTCTGAGATGTGGATTTAATAACAAATGCTGGTCAGTGAAATGTGTAGTTTTTCATATAAAAGTAGAAAAAGTAATGTTTGTAAAACATTACATTTAATAATAGCTAACTATGTAATAGATTTATTTTATTTTTTGTGAGTAACGAATAATGTAACTAGTTCCACAAGTCTGATGGGCATTACAACAAGAGCTGGTTTATGGCCTGATTTGTACAGGGAAAAGTACATTTATTAAATACACTAATATCAGCCAGACACTTTAAAATGTCAAATAAAATATACAGTTTAATTTTTACAGCAGTATAACATATTCTGAAGGTGATTACAGACAGATCTGCAAAATAATACTCATATATCAATTTCCAGGGATGTAAAGTTATGAATTACATTCACTTTTGTTATGATTCTTCTGTAGATTATATACGGAAATGTTTTTTTTTTCAAGCATTTTTAAAATCATGCGTAAGTACTCTTTAATTATGTTTAGTTGTGATTCAGCTTTGTTACTTTTTTCCAGGTGGATTAATATAAAATAAAATTCATTGGCCATGTTCAAAATGTAAAATTCATAGTTCAAAATAAGACTGCACAAAAATATTTTTGGGGTTGTAGGTCATGATCTTGGAGCACAAATTGTTTTAGTAAATAATGCCATGGCTGTGTAGTTCACCCCAGCTATATAAGTGGTTGTATCTCAGTGTATCAGAAACCTAGTGTATTGTCAAAGAGCTCAAACTTAAGAAGAGACATGGAAGTATGTTGATTTTTTTAAACTGTCAGGGTATTTAATATAACAAAGCATAAATGCTTAAAATCACAGCTGATTGCACAGAAAAATATCACAGTAAAATACTGGTTGCCTCATGCTGTTACCAAACAAGTTTCCAGTTTTCCAAAAGCATAAGCCACATAACAGACAGTATTATTTTTAAAAAAAGATGTTTCCCTTCAGTTTTATAATACATACGTCAGCTGTACACAACACATACATCATTTCCTAAATCTGTATACATTTTCTTAATGTACATTGGTAAGTTCAGCATATTCAGCAGACATCTTCTGCATATGAATATGGGCACTCATCTATTGAGCAAAGCATTTGTTTCCCTGATCATAGCAAAATAGTCCCAACAGAGAACAGTAATGGTGAGGGCAGCTCCCAAGGACATAGAGAGAGCTGTTGGTAACAGCTGCATCCCCTTACAACCAATTTTATATGTTGATAACAGAGTGCTGTATATCTAGGCACATATTTTAAATAAGAAATGAAAAAAAATGTACAGGAATTGTACACTCTGAGCACTTCAAGTCAACAATGATCAGTGACCATTTTTGTCTAAAAAAGCTCTACCTGAGTACATAGTTTTTGCTTTTCATTTTCAGCACTTTCATGTAGTTGAAGAAGTGTGGCACATCCTCTAGATTCTGAGTTTTTAAAATGTGCTTTTGTATGTTCTGATTGTACTGTACATGCCTAATATTTACTAATTTTGCTTCTGTTCCTCTAATATAACTAAATAGTATTATTACTTGAGTATTTTTTTCACAGACTACATTTTTACTTCTACTTGAGTGGTTTCCACATTTTAAAACTTTACTTTTACTGAAATAAGTTTTTGACTAATTAATAATACTTATTATTAATTACTAATTAATAATACTCTTTCCATCTCTGTCAATTTCCTATAAGGTTGGAAAAGGAATGAAGGGTGTCCTGTTGATTTTCACTGTTCTTGAGATCTGGGTGAGCTTGTTCACATCAGTCTATGGCTGCAAAGCAACCTGTGGAAACCCAGGACCAGGTAATAATTTTATATAATATTCTTTTACATTCAGTTTTACATTAAGTCTGTGAAAGTATTTGGCACCCTGCACTAAACACCTTGTCAATGTGTCCAAAATGCTAAGCTTTCTTGTTTATTTTTTATTTTTTTCTTACAGCCTATTATTATGATCCAACAGAATGTTGACCCATGAGGAATTCCTGTGCCAATCCCACAATATAATATTCCACAGCAGACAACTCCTATCACACAGCCATATAATCAGCCTCCAAATATACCATCTTACCCACCTCCATATGCTAAGTAAAAGTGTGGTTGAGCTCTACATCACATGACATCAACGACAATGACTGTGGAAAGGGTTTTGCCATCAAAATGCAAGACTCATCTTTATTTTTATTAATCTACATTTAACTCAAATATCTTTTATGTTGCTTTGCTTAAAAAAAGTACTGATTTACTTTATTTTGATTGACACTTAGAGTTCTCAAGAATCTCTATGGATGTGAATCTTTGTGTTTTCTGTTAAGAGATATATAAAGTACAGTGAAAGTGTACATTTATTTTTTTACTAATATGATAATTTCCTAGAAACAAAAAATAATGACATTGTGATGACTATGATGATAATAATTTGGGGCTTTTGTAAGTCTTTTAATATCAGAAGGGATTATATTTTTGCCTAGAAATGATTTAATTAGACATTTACTCAGTTTCCTGCATTTTATTAATTTCAGGCAGAGTTATTATAGTTATAAATCATGATAGCCTCACTACCCATGTCAACTCAAAGAATTTTGATTTGGTAATTATTAACAAAAACATTTTTTTTCATCTTCCTCGACAACCACATGACTTGAACAACAGGGATTTTCATTTTATTTTTTCTTGTTCCCTCAAGCTCCAACTGCTCTGCTCTGAGGCTTTTGAGTATGCACCAGTGAAGGTACAGTATAGGCCTCTCCTTCACCATGCCATCTCATTTAATTTCACACAATACAACACTCCTAGTCTCGCTGAAGTCAGACATTTAATATATACATCTGCAGACAACCATGAGTGAATGTTGAATAAAAGTGGATGGGAACAATTCGATGGCTCATTGAGTATTGCATTTCTAAACGAATCCAAAGCCACATGAACGCAAGCTTCAAAGTAGGTATAGTGATTAAGACCTGCAAAAATCAGCGGTGCTCTTGTTAACCTGAGTTGAAAAGTCTCCAAAAAACCCTATTAAACATATAAATGTGCATTGCATGTACAAAGAGCACATTGCACACGTTAAAAATATACATAAACTGATGCAAGCGAGAAACCTTTCTGTAATATCAGATTATACGCTGGCATTTAAAGACATCAATGGACAAGTGGTAAATATGAATGATACCTTGTCACAGGTGTTGTGTGTGCTCTGTTATTCACTGTTACAATGATAGTGAAGGAGTCAATGTAAGTTTGAAAGAACTAGAAGCTACAGGATGCTCATGATAATGTAAAGTGCAAAGTATGCCTTTGAAATAAAAGGTGTGTCACACCTTGTCAAATGGACTGCCGTTAAGAAGTGCATAGCAAAGAGCCACAGCAGATGCAGATTTCAGTACTCAAAACACACAAATAAACAAAATCTGCCTAATGACAACAATAAAGCATGGACAAGGCTGCACAACACTGACCTTCTGAATGTACATTCAAATGAGTAACTAAAGAAAGTTAACATTACTATCTAATTGGGCAAACATACCATGCCAGAATATAGCCACTGAATTTTAATATACAGTTGATACCTAGACCTCAATGCTTATCTAAACTCTACTGTTGTTATGCCATATAGTGATGCAGTAGTCAAAATTATAGAAAAATATGACCGCAAACAGAGCCCTTCTCAAATGTGTGTAGCTATGGTGGTTTACATATGTGTGTACGCTTGCATGTGTGTGTATCTGAATGTTTTGGAATGGCCAAGTCAAAGCCCTGATCTTAAACCTGTTGAGAATCTGTGACACTATTTGAAAACTGCTGTTCAGAGGTGCCATCCCACCAACATAGAGAATTTCTAGAAATCCTGCCAAGAAGAATGGGAAGAATCACTCCTTAACAATGTGCAGAACTGGAAGTTCCAGCCAACCCCCATCTTGAGTTAGTCCTGTTTTGTACTCTGCCCAAGGAGTTACTCTGTGCTTTTTTTTTTTTTTTGCAAGGAATTATTTTGTGTGTCAATTTATGGGGTGGATCCCCAAATCTTTTTGCTCTCTCCCTCTCTTCTTTTACAATAGATACTTTATTCATCTCCTCAAGGAAATTCAGGTATCCAGTAGCTCACGCACATCAGTGAAAACTGTTATAATTTATTTAAAAAAAGCACAAGGAGAACAAAACAAATAAATAAATAGTAAAAAGTTCAAACTGTCAGTTGTTACAAGGTTGGAAGGTAGAGTGGTGACGAGGTCATGAATCACTTGCATTGACAATGGAGTTATAAAATCTTACAGCAGTAGGAACAAATGATCTTCTAAAGTATTCTGTTCTATAGCACAGTAAGAGAAGACGACTGTTAAATTTATTTCTCTGACCTGCCAAAATGTTGTGCCTCGCAATTAGGAGATCCTGGTTCGCTTTCTGGGTCCTCTCTGTGTGGAGTTTGCATGTTCTCCCCATGTCTGCATGGGTTTCCTCCAGGTGCTCCGGTTTCCTCCCACAGTCCAAAGACATGCAGGTTAGGTGCATTGGTGATTCTAATTTGTCCCTAGTGTGTGCTTGGTGTGTGCGCACACGCCCTGCCCGGGGTTTGTTTCCTGCCTTGCACCCTGTCTTGACTGGGATTGGCTCCAGCAGACCCCCATGACCGTATAGTTAGGATATAGCAGGTTGGATAATGGATGGATGGGTATGTGACTACAACTATGTAACAGATGTTCCATGGTCTGGGCAAATTTAGTGGAGAATTGCAGTCATAACTGCATAGGTTTTCAATGATATTTCAAGATCTATTTTAAATGGTGAAACACCTTTTCAAAGTGGTTAACGTTTTTGCCTCATGGATCCATTATCCTGAGATGGAATTCTGTCTGAAAATATGTGTGTGAAATTTGTACATTCTACCCATGTCTTCTTCATGGGTTTTTCTTTCACGTCCCAAGGACATGTAGGATGGGTTATGTGGCCATATGTGTGAGAGCGTGAGTGCTGGTGGGTTTGTCAGTGTACCTGGCAATGTGATGGCTCCCCATCCTGGGTTGTTTCCTCCCTTGTGCCTGGAGATGCTTGGAATGGCTCTGCGACCCTGTGTACCTGAATTGGATGATGCAAATTTGACACTATTATGTTAGGGATGGGTATAATAATAGCCCCAAAAAATCAATAATAAATAGTGTACCACAACTACAAGAATGTGACAAATGCTTGTTTAAGCAAAATATGTTAAGGACAATTTTGCACCTTTCAGCAATAAACACATCTTTTGGAAGTGATTTTACCTGCAGGATCAGTAACCATAATGTAACTGCTCCCAGTCTTTTGCCAATATTACAGTGGAAAAGTATATTAAGGTCCATAAGAAATCACAAGCCATCTGATTTATGATCTTGTCACTTAAGATACCATTAACAAAGCACACAATCCAAAAGGGCCAGAACCTTACATACTATAGGAGTAAGACAGGAACCAATCCCGGGCAGGGTGCCAACCCACCGCAGAAGAGGTCAATATACTGTTGCTAAAGCAGCCTGGGTTTAGGGTATAACAGTGTCTTCAATTTCTGTAATGTGAAGTGAGGTAATTGCAGTATATACTAAGAAAATATAAGAAAGTAGGTTGACGTGGTTTGGACATGTGATGATGACAGACACTGAATATGTGGGCAAAAGAGTGATGAGAAAGGAAGTACAGGGGAAGAAAGCAAAGGAGGCCAAAACAGAGGTGGATGGATGAGGGAAAAGGGTGTGACCTGTGAAGAAGTGCAGGACCGAGCTGTATGGAGAATGTTTACCAAGCACATTGACTCAACATAGACATGGGAGAAGATGAAGAGGAAGAAGAAGAACAAGTAGTAGGATATACTGTACAGTTATTTTTGAAACGATATACTGTGCAGTAAGAAACACGTTATTGTATTAAGGTGTTTGCATGGAATTGTATTAGAAATTTGGTTCATTTGGGATAGTTGATTTGAACATTACACAATTGCACATATAGCTGCACTAGTTCCAGCATGACAAAAAACATTTTGGGGCTATGCATGTAAGCCAGGAACACTATTATAACTGTTGCTTTGGTTTATTTCCCATTTTCTGGAACTACTTTATTGTCTATACGTGGTCATATTTTTTAAAATCATTTATGGTCACATATGCACTCAAGCTTGGACAACTTCAGGTCTCACAAGCTGTTTCATCACAGCTTACTTTTATAAATGTATATATAATCTACAAAAAATTCTTTCAATGTTTAAGGCTTTTCTACTACATCCTAAAGGTATTCCATTTAGCATGATTGGTGACTGTAAATTAGTTTGATGCACATAAAGGTATGTTAGGATTCGGACCCTGTCTCTTGGTCCTGTGAGACTTCCCAAATTCTTAAAAACAGAGTATGGCAAAAAAGTATACAGTGGATTCAGAAAGTATTCAGACTTGTTTACTTTCTGCACATGTGTTATGTTGTGGATTAAATTTTAAATGGGTACATTTGTCTTTTTTGCCCATGAATCTACACTAAAAAACTCATAATGACAAAGTGAAAACATGTTTTCAGAAACATTTGCAAATTTATTAAAAATAAAAAAACAAATTCCTCATATAAGCATTTACTGTATACCCTTTAATTCAGTTGGTTGGGTAACCCTTTTGCAGCAGTTACAGCTTTAAGACTTCACTATAAAAAATAATGCGTTAAAAGTACTTAAAAAAAAATAAGGCAACAAATTACAAGCAATATTTTGAGTAGATTTAATATACTGTACTATTGAGTAAACTTAATTTATTGATTTATAATTTATCTAAAATAAATTAGTTTGATTAATATAAGTAGTGGCAAAAATCATTTTATTTTACTCCGATTTTCATTTGAATTACAGTACTCAAAAAATGAGTAATAATGCTATGCTGGACAGTAATGACTGTATAACAAATACATGCTAAAAATCCATATATCTTTATTTATTTGAACATACACAGATAGTCACAACAACGAAATTATATTTACAAAGGAAAATTAAATCAAATGTCTGAGTATAATTTTTACTGAATTACTGACATTCAAATGTCAATGAAAATTTTCTTTTCTTTTTTTAAACTTTCTTCAAAAAGTATATCTTGTCACACACGTGCGCTTAGGAGACACTCAACAAGCCCTGAGGTGAGTGAATTATCATCGGATGGGGGGTTGTTTTGTGGTAATAATGCCTCTCTCTCTCTGATCTTACAAAACAAAAGAAGATAAATAAACCATTATCATCATCAACAAACCATTTCCTGGAAAACAACATCACTACAAACCACACTTCCGGTCTTGCAACGATGACGTCACTTCCGTCCAGCTCAAATGATGCCACTTCCGGTCCCACGATGATGACTCCACTTCTGTCCAATACGAATGATGTCATTTCCGGTCCCACAATGATGACGTCACTTCCAGTCCCATGATGATGACGTCACTTCCTGCCACATAACCTCTGGAGGCCATTTTACCTACTGTATAAAATCTCAGCCATACTGCATCTGTCTGTCGAATGTTTGATCTTTATTTAACTAAATTCGGACCAACAAATCACTGTACAGCAATATACGGTGCTAATCCCCAAATCTTTATGTTCGTTTGTGAGTTTAATTCATCACAATATATATATATGTTGTGACAGATAGGGGGCGCTATAGCTTCCTTGAACCCTTGTCCACGACTCCAGACACCACGTAAAAGTCCAAACTTTATTAAATTGCCACAGTGCACAAAGCACCCT
>JANRMT010062854.1:33916347-33932119 GCA_026402145.1 Polypterus bichir lapradei
GGAAGCATGTAAAGTGAAAACAGTAAAGGTCCCAGTACTGAGCCCTGCAGGACACCATATTGAACTTCTGTGTATAATGATGGAGTACTGTCAGCACATTTCTGTACGTATTGGAATCGATTTGATAAATAAGAACTAAACCAAGCGAGCACGGGGCCTGTAAGCCCAACATCGTTTTCTAGCCTGTGCAGTAAAATAGAATGGTCAATGGTGTCACAAGCTGCACTTAAGTCTAACAACATAATTACAGTGGAGTTTCCTTCATCAGAGGATATCAGAATGTCATTTACAACCCGTGTTAGTGCAGTTTCTGTACTATGACCAGTGCGAAAACCAGACTGGAATTTCTCAAATAAATTGTAATGCATAAGGTGTGACTGAAGCTGACTGGCGACTACTTTTTCTAGTACTTTAGAGAGAAATGGTAAATTTGAAACAGGCCTATAATTATTTAGTATGTGTGGGTCTAGGTCTGACTTTTTAAGTAAAGGTTTAATGACTGACAATTTTAGCGCATCAGGTACGGTGCCATGCAGTAATGAACTATTGATAATGGTTAAAATAGGCGCAGCAAGAACATCCATGGCACTTTTTACTAGTTTTGTTGGCACTGGATCTAGGGAACAAGTAGTGGGCTTCATTTTAGTAATTAAAGTTAAGACTTCCTGCTCAGTTACAGGATTAAAATTACTAAAGTGCTGAATGCAATGTGCGGCAGGGTCTGCTAAGCTAGTATTTGGTTTGTACTGTGATGCTGAGATCTGGGATCTTATATTTTTAATTTTCTCATTGAAGAAGTTCATAAAGTCTGTACTGCTAATATCTGTTGGTATTTTGCACTGTTGATCTGAATTCCCATTTGTTAATTTAGCCACTATTCTAAACAGTACCCGAGGATTTTTATTATTGCTATCTATTAATGTAGAATAGTATTCTGAGTGAACTTTAAAGAGAGGTTTTTATATTTTTTAACACTCTCTGTCCATGCAATTTGAAAGACATGTAGCTTTGTTGTTCTCCATCTGCGCTCCAGTTTTCTACACTCTAATTTAAGAGCTCGAGTATTTTCATTAAACCAGGGAGAGTTTCTATGTGCTTTGATCACTTTTGTTTTAAGGGGAGCCACTGTGTCCAGAGCATCTCTCAAGGTCACATTATAATGTGATGTTAGCTGATCTAAATTGTTTTCCACGTTTACATTTAATGTTAACTGATCTAAATGGTTTTCCACAATTACACTCGACTTACTCAAGGTATCTATAAATTTTGAAGCAGAATTACAATCTAGATGTCGCACTGTCAATGAATTTTATCATTTTATTTAATGTAACAGGGTACCTCTAGAATGTCCCAACAAAGCCCCGGGACCAAGTACACGTGCCTTATCTCAACGAGCGGCAACAGATGTTAATTTTGTAAAGAAACCTAGAATTCCATTTTACCTTTTCATTTATGGGTCTATAATAGAATGACATACCGTAATGCACAATCATAATAATAATATACACATTTTAAAAGTCAATGTCATACTTTTGCTCTGCTGCTTGGACGCCAGCCGAAATCACCCGGCTTAGAAAATGACAGCTCTATGAGTTCAGCGCCACCTGCCAACACACGTATCAGATGCTCTGGTTTATTTTTTTCTTATTCTTATATTAAGGCACAAGTTAATCATGCCAGGGATAAAAAGTCTAATTAAACGTGCACACCATCATGACCTATACAGTACATACATAAATATTAACGCGTTACCGGGTTTTTATTTATTTATTTATTTACAAGACCGTCTGCCCTATCGTGACTTACCAACTTCTAGGCCTATCATAAATTAAATTGCGCGTATTAAGAATAACAACAAGAGAATTCCATTTTACCTTTTCATTTATGGGTCTATAATAGAATGACATACCGTAATGCACAATCATAATAATATACACATTTTAAAAGTCAATGTCTTACTTTTGCTCTTCTGCTTGGATGCCAGCCAAAATCACTCGGCTTAGAAAAACGACAGCCGGAATACCCACACCTGCATTGTATGTGTTACGATATTTTTTCTGTTACTGTTTAATTCATATGCTAATACAATTTTCCATTGACAAAGCAGTTCATACATTTTTGTCAGCAGCGCCATGTTGTCTTTCACCCATAGACTTTTCACATTCCCGCTGCCCTGTCTGTATCCTGATTGGCTGTTATGAACATGGGAAGTGCTCGATGCAGTCAGCGCATGCTCAAACCAGCATGGTGTAACTCCATTGGCTAGCTTAACATGAGGCCTGTGTTTGTTGATTTGTTAAAAATATGTTGGCAGGTTATCTAAAAAAATCTTATCTTAAAACATTTTGATTGGCCCGAGCATTGTAAAAGCTTCGCCCAAAAGCATATCTAAAGAGGGGTAATTGCACCCAAAGCCCCAGGCCTCCTCAATAACAAGAATTGGATATGTTGTGGTAAGCGCGGGTGGCCATCTCCTTATGACCGAGACCTAGCAGGCTGGCAGTGTTCGCCGCTATTAAAGTCAGAAAAGAGACACCAATGCTTGTTTTACAGCTAACAATTATTTTTCACTGATGTGAAGTAGTTTGGCTGAGACCACCACTTTGCAAGGTTTTAACCGGCTATGATAACCATAGTTCCTGTGTCACTTGGCCAGTCGGGTGTTCTCACTGGTCCATTGCGGCATCGGAGCATGCTGCCCGACAGCTTACCCGTGTCCGTGTGTGGCTTGGCCAGATGAGCGTTCTTGCTGGTGCATCGCGGCATCAGAGCTTGCTGCCCCCAGCTTAGCCGTGTCCATGTGTGGCTTGGCCAGTCGAGCGTTCTTGCTGGTGAATCTCGGCATCGGAGCTTGCTGCCCCCAGCTTACCCGTGTCCCTGTGTCACTTGGTCAGTCGAGCGTTCTCGCTGGTGCATCGCGGCATCGGAGCTTGCTCCCCGACAGCTTACCCATGTCCCTGTGTTGCTTGGCCAGTCGAGCGTTCTTGCTGGTCCACAGCGGCATCGGAGCTTGCTGCCCGACAGCTTACCTGTGTTCGTGTGTGGCTTGGCCAGTCGAGCATTCTCGCTAGTCTATCGCGGCATTGAAACATGCTGCCCGGCAGCTTACCCATGTCACTTGTCGCTTGGCCTGTCGAGCGTTCTCGTTGGTCCATCGCGGCATCAGAGCTTGCTGGTCCATCACGGAGACACACCATTATCCGTTTTCTTTTACTAGAAAGAAGCAAGACATGGATTCTGTAACAAAACAACAAAATCTACCGTTAAAGCAGAGGTCGGTGTCATCATTTTAGAAGAATACCAGTCTGTAGAACCTGAACCAGAGAAATCTTTTTTTTTTTTTTTTTTTTTTTTTTTTTTTTTTTTTTTTTTTTTTTTAATTTTTATTAATTTTATTACAATCCATACAAAGCAATCAAGTTTTTACAAAGAGAAAAATTAAGAACAGATCGATCCCCACCCCTGAGAGAGAGAGCAAGCCAAACGGCGTTAAATTTAAGACTTGGAGACATACCTAAATTAATAAATTCTCTGTGCCTTTTGAACTTATTTTAAAATATTACTGATTAGATCCTGCCATGTTTTGAAAAAAGTCTGTACGGATCCTCTAATTGAATATTTGATTTTTTCCAACTTCAAATAATATAACACATCGGTTTCCCACTGACTTAAAAGAGGAGAGTTTGGGTTCTTCCAGTTTATGAGAATAAGTCTACGTGCCAAAAGTGTAGTGAATGCAATCACAATTTGTTTGTCTTCCTCCGCTTTAAACCCATCTGGAAGAACACCAAACACAGCTGTTAATGGGTTTGGAGGGATTGTAAGTCCAAGGCTATCTGAAAGGTAATTAAAAATGTTTGTCCGGAATAATGTTAATTTGGTGCAGGACCAGAACATGTGACCTAGTGAGGCTGGGACTTGGTTACAACGTTCGCAGGTTGGATCATGCCCTGGGAACATTTTGGAGAGTTTTAGTCGAGACAGATGTGCTCGATATATAATTTTGAGTTGTATAATTGTATGCTTTGCGCATATGGAGCTCGAGTGAATTCTCTGCATTGCTACTTTCCACTCCTTTTCTGATATATTAATTGAAAGATCTTTTTCCCAGTGTCCTCTTGGATCTTTAAAAGGGAGGGATTGTAAAATGATTTTATATATTGTAGAGATGGAGTCTAAATCCTTGAGATTGAGCAATATTTTTTCCAGCATGGATGAGGGTGCAAGATGAGGAAAATCTGGAAGGTTTTGTTTAACAAAGTTTCTGATTTGAAGATAGTGAAAGAAATGTGTAGCTGGAATGTTAAATTTGGAATGTAATTGCTCATAGGATGCAAAGACGTTGTCTATATAAAGATCTCTAAGCAAGTTAATTCCAAATTTTTTCCAAATATTAAAAACTGCATATGTTTGTGAGGGTTGAAAGAGGTGGTTCTCTTGCAGGGGTGCCACAGATAGAAGCTTCTCCGTCTTAAAATGCTTTCTACATTGGTTCCAGATTCTAAGTGAGTGGAGCACAATTGGGTTATTAGTGTATTGCCGATAACGTGTGTTTATTGGAGCACAGAGCAAGGAATACAAAGAAGTACTGCAGGAGTTTAATTCTATTGCGGACCAAGCCTGTGTATGTTCTTCTATTTGTGTCCAGGTTCTTATCGCCTGTATATTTGCTGCCCAGTAATAAAACTGGAAGTTAGGTAGAGCCATGCCGCCTTCTGCCTTTTGTCTTTGTAGGGTCGCTCTTTTGATGCGTGGATGTTTTGAATTCCAAAAAAATGAGGTTATTGTCGAATCTAATTGCCTAAAAAATGATTTATTAATGTATATTGGGATGTTTTGAAATAAAAAAAGGAGCTTAGGAAGAATATTCATCTTAACAGTGTTAATTCTTCCAGCTAGTGTGAGATGAAGGGTTGACCATCTATGCAAGTCTTGTTTAATTTTTTCCATGCACACGGTGAAATTTTGTTGATATAGAGCTTTATGTTTACTTGTGATGTTTACCCCTAGGTATTTAAACTGTTCTGCAATGATAAAAGGTAGGTAATTCATCACAATCTCAATCAAATAATGTCCCAGGAATGAGTGGTAAACGGGAAGGAAACGTACAGAGTGAAAAAGTGAAATCCTGAGGCAGATGCCGCTCTTCAAACACTTCCTGCATTTACGACAACATATCCGCTTAAATAAATGGCCGCCTTTTCCACTACTTTTCAGTATGTGAGAGCGAAAATCCTGAAATAAAATAGGACATAGGAAATCAAACATCGCTAAATAAATCACAGTGTTAAAAATGAACCAGAAAATACATTACCTATGTAGAACACTAATTAAATAAGAGGTCAAATAATACTGTGACGGTTAGGCAAACGTCTTTTTATGTTGTTTACAGGTTGTAGTTTAGGACAAACGCCATAGCGTTCTCAAACTTATCTCAAAGTGTCATATTTTTTTTTCTGTGTAAAATAAAAGTTTTAAATGATAAAAAAAATATACGAACATACGTAACTATCCAAGAAATGTGCTTGCTTTTTAAAGCAAACCAACGAGGTAGGTTGTTAGAAAGACGCTACCTTGTTCGCCATGTTTCCCACATGAAGAGAAAGGTTTCATGAAAACAACAAATGCTTACATCTGTAACTATACAAAATGAAATATTAGTTATTCATTACGGAATTAATATGCTTTATACTTACACATTTGTGGTAAAATAGGCCTAGGCCTTAGTATGGATAAACATTACAGCTGAATGCATTGTTGTAAAGACCAAGAAATCAATTGGAGAGGAAGTGCACTGTCATTACATTTCGATGTGAGAGGAAGTGCCATGTCATTAAATTTAACTTAACTTAAATATGTTCAATTCACAGTATAGTTTTTTTACTTAGAATAAATTATAAAAAAGTTTACATTTTAAGAAAAATAATAAGTTAACATTATTCTTCATTTTTTTATTGAATTAGAATTAAATAATAAAAAGCGTAAAACCCATTTTTATTAATTAAAGTAATGATTATTTTGCATATAGTTAGCTATTTTTTATTATCATTTTTCACACATGCAAGATTTATTTTTTACAGTGTAGGTAATTCCCTACAAGCTTGCCACACTGAGATTAGGAGAGTTTATTTCATTCTTCCTAGCAGAGCCTCTAAAACTATATTAGATTATACGTGGGAAGAGTCTGTAAATTTACAATTTTCAGGTCTCTCCATACTGTATATGTTTGATAAGGTTTAAATTTGGGCTTTGGATGGGCCATTCCTGAAGCCACTCTAGACAGTGCTGGAGTCTTCTGGTCATTGTCATAGTGAAAGGTGAACCATCACTCCAATCAAAAGTCGCACACACACTGGAGCAGATTTTCTTCAAGGACCTCTTTGTATCTGGCTGCATTCATCCTTCACTCAATTCATCTCGCTGTCTCTGCTACTAAGAAACACCCCTATAGCATGATGCTGCCACTACCATGATTTACCATAGTGATAGAATTAGGTTGGATGATGAGCGCTGCCTGGTCTTCACCAGACATAGTGCTTAAAGTTCTGCCAAAAGAGTTCAATTTTTGCCTCATCAGAAAGGATAATCTTTTTACTCATGGTCTCATAGTCCTTTAAATGCTGTCACACACCTTTAACACTTATGTCTAGTCACTCTGCCATAAATACCAGATTGATGAAGTGCTGCTGATATGCTCATCCTTCTAACAAGGTTTTCCATCTCAGAAGAGGACTTCTGAAGCTCTGTTAGACTAACCATTGGTTTCTTGGTCTCATAAAAAATCTATGGACAGACCTGAAGATGGCATTTTACATCCAATCTAATGGAGTTTGAGAGGATCTGCCAGGATGCATGGAAAAATTGCTTAAATCCAAGTGTGCAAAGCTGGTAGAGATTTACTCAAGAAGGCTTAAAGCTCTAATTGCTGCCAAAGGGGTTACTACAAAGTACTGAATTGAAGGTCAAAATACTTACATGAAAATTATTTCTCTTTTTGACATTTAAAAAACTTGCAAAACTTTCTGAAAAAGTTGTCACTTTGTCATTTTTCATTGTTGAGTATAAGCTGATAGAAAAGACTTATCCATCCATCCATCCATCCTCTTCCTTTTATCCGGGGTCGGGTCGCGGGGGCAGCAGCTTAAGCAGAGAGGCCCAGACTTCCCTCTCCCCGGCCACTTCTTCCAGCTCTCCCAGGCCAGCTGAGAGACATAGTCCCTCCAGCGTGTCCTGGGTCTTCCCCGGGGCCTCCCGGTTGGACGTGCCCGGAACACCTCACCAGGGAGGCGTCCAGGAGGCATCCTGATTAGATGCCCGAGCCAACTCATCTGACCCCTCTCGATGTGGAGGAGCAGTGGCTCTACTCTGAGCCCCTCCCGGATGACTGAACTTCTCACCCTATCTTTAAGGGAAAGCCCAGACACCCTGTGGAGGAAACTCATTTCAGCCGCTTGTATTCGCGATCTCGTTCTTTCGGTCACTAGCCATAGCTCATGACCATAGGTGAGGGTAGGAACGTAGATCGACTGGTAAATTGAGAGCTTCGCCTTACGGCTCAGCTCTTTTTTCACCATGACAGACCGATGCAGAGCCTGCATCACTGCGGATGCCGCACCGATCCGCCTGTCGATCTCACGCTCTATTCTTCCCTCACTCATGAACAAGACCCCGAGATACTTGAACTCCTCCACTTGGGGCAGGATCTCACCCCCAACCCTGAGAGGGCACTCCACCCTTTTCCGGATGAGGACCATGGTCTTGGATTTGGAGGTGCTGATTCTCATCCCAGCCGCTTCACACTCAGCTGCGAACCGATCCAGAGAGAGCTGAAGATCACTTCCTGATGAAGCAAACAGGACAACATCATCTGCAAAAAGCAGTGACCCAATCCTGAGTCCATCAAACCGGACCCCCGAACACCCTGGCTGCGCCTAGAAATTCTGTCCATAAAAGTTATGAACATAATCGGTGACAAAGGGCAGCCCTGGCGGAGTCCAACTCTCACTGGAAACGGGCTCGACTTACTGCCGGCAATGCAGACCAAGCTCTGACATCGGTTGTACAGGGACCGAACAGCTCTTATCAGGGGGTCCGGTACCCCATACTCTCGGAGCACCCCCCACAAGGTTCCCCGAGGGACACGGTTGAATGCCTTTTCCAAGTCCACAAAACACATGTAGACTGGTTGGGCAAACTCCCATGCACCCTCTAGGATTCTGCTAAGGGTATAGAGCTGGTCCACTGTTCCGCGACCAGGACGAAAACCACACTGTTCTTCCTGAATCCGAGGTTCGACTATCCGACGGACCCTCCTCTCCAGAACCCCCGAATAGACTTTTCCAGGGAGGCTGAGGAGTGTGACCCCTCTGTAGCTGGAACACACCCTCCGGTCCCCCTTTTTAAAGAGGGGGACCACCACCCCGGTCTGCCAATCCAGAGGCACTGTCCCTGATGTCCATGCGATGTTGCAGAGACGTGTCAACCAAGACAGTCCTATAACATCCAGAGCCTTGAGGAACTCTGGGCGTATCTCATCCACCCCCGGGGCCCTGCCACCAAGGAGTTTTTTGACCACCTCGGTGACCTCAGTCCCAGAGATGGGAGAGCCCACCTCAGAGTCCCCAGGCTCTGCTTCCTTATTGGAAGGCATGTTAGTGGGATTGAGGAGGTCTTCGAAGTACTCCCACCACCGACCCACAACGTCCCGAGTTGATGTCAGCAGCGCACCATCCCCACCATATACGGTGTTGACACTGCACTGTTTCCCCCTCCTGAGACGCTGGACGGTGGACCAGAATCTCCTCAAAGCCGTCCGAAAGTCGTTCTCCATGGCCTCCCCAAACTCCTCCCATGCCCGAGTTTTTGCCTCAGCAACCACCTAAGCCGCATTCCACTTGGCCTGCCGGTACCAATCAGCTGCCTCCAGATACCTACAGGACAAAAAGGTCCTATAGGACTCCTTCTTCAGCTTGACAGCATCCCTCACCGCTGGTGTCCACCAACGGGTTCAGGGATTGCCGCCACGACAGGCACCGACCACCTTGTGGCCACAGCTCCGGTCAGCTGCCTCAACAATAGAGACACGGAACATGGCCCATTCGGACTCAATGTCCAAAACCTCCCTCGGGATGTGGTCGAAGTTCTGCCGAAGGTGGGAGTTGAAGCTACTTCTGACAGGGGACTCTGCCAGCCGTTCCCAGCAGACCCTCACAACATGTTTGGGCTTACCAGGTCTGACTGGCATCTTCCCCCACCATCGAAGCCAACTCACCACCAGGTGGTGATCAGTTGACAGCTCTGCCCTTCTCTTCACCCGAGTGTCCAAGACCTGTGGCCGCAAGTCCGATGACACAACCACAAAGTCGATCATCGAACTGAGGCCCCATGTTTGTCCTTGTGCCAAGTGCACATATGAACACCCCTATGCTTGAACATGGTGTTCGTTATGGACAATCTGTGATGAGCACAGAAGTCCAATAACAAAACACGGCTCGGGTTCAGATCGGGGGGGCCATTCCTCCCAATCACGCCCTTCCAGGTCTCACTGTCATTGCCCACGTGAGCACTGAAGTCTCCCAGCAGAACGAGGAAGTCCCCAGAAGGTACGCCCTCTAGCACCCCCTCCAGAGACTCCAAAAAGGGTGGATACTCCAAACTGCTGTTCGGCGCATATGCACAAACAACAGTCAGGACCCTTCCCCCCACCCGAAGGTGGAGGGAGGCCACCCTCTCGTCCACCGGGGTAAACCCCAACACAGAGGCTCCAAGTCGGGGGGCAATAAGTATGCCCATACCTGCTCGGTGCCTCTCACCGGGGGCAACTCCAGAGTGGTAGAGAGTCCAGCCCCTCTCAAGGAGATTGGTTCCAGAGTCCAAGCTGTGCGTCGAGGTGAGTCCGACTATATCTAGCCGGAAACCTCTCGACCTCGCGCACTAGCTCAGGCTCCTTCCCCTTCAGAGAGGTGATATTCCACATCCCAAGAGCCAGTTTCTGTAGCTGAGGATCAGACCACCAAGGTCCCCACCTTCGGCCACCACCCAACTCACACTGCACCCAACCTCCTTGGCCCCTCCCATAGGTGGTGAGCCCATGGGGAGGAGGACCCACGTTACCTCTTCGGGCTGCGCCCGGCCGAGCCCCATGGGTGCAGGCCTGGCCACCAGGCGCTCGCCATCAAGCCCCACCTCCAGGCCTGGCTCCAGAGGGGGGCCCCAGTGACCCGTGTCCGGGCAAGGGTAAACGTCGCCCAAAATTTTCTTTCGTCATTGGAGGTTTGTTGAACCGCTCTTTGTCTCATCCCTCACCTAGGACCAGTTTGCCTTGGGTGGCCCTACCAGGGGCATAAAGCCCCGGACAACATAGCTCCTAGGATCATTGGGACACGCAAACCCCTGCACCACGATAAGGTGACGGTTCAAGGAGGGGAAGACTTATCCATTTGAAATTAAATCTATAGCACATTAAGGTTTGCAGAAAATGAAGAGTATAGTCCAAGGCTAAATCTCAACAAATGTATTGCATTGTGCTTTTTTCCTTTCTAAAATAACATGTTGTTGTGAAGAAAGGCAGACTTGCAATATGCTGTAGTCGCTGTGGTGTGTCAGTTAGAACACAGGAACTAATCCAACTATTTCAGGAACATCGCTTTAATGTTGAGATGCCAAAATTTCACATGAAGTAGAACAACTGTACAGGTAGGTGAGTAGGTGTATGTGTGGTTTTAACAGGCAAACAACAAAATAAGACATTTAGTACATATATACATGTTATCTCACAATGCTATACACAAATGTCCAATAGGTGGCACTATAGCTTCACACTTTCAACGTAAGGTGTTTGTAATTACAATTTCAATGCGGAAACGTAAAATATTAACCTAACTACTAATTCAGAACAGTTTTCTCTCTAACTTTAACACTTAACTTTTAAATATGTACATAAGCACTTACATTTGGTCAACAACGCACAAACTTAAACTTTCTCTAGTGGCTCCAGTAGTTCCGGCTTTCACAAGGTATATCTCACAAACGCACATGCTCACTGCACACGCCACAGTTTTCACGTGATTATGCTTCAGCGCCTTAAAGGCACAGGAGCCTTTTTTACAGCCGCCCCCAAATTTGGTATACCAAATTTGACCTCTTACATCATTCTGGAGGTTTCTCACTGAAAGGCTCATCGTTAGGTATTTTTGGAAGTTCTATAAGTCGGGTCACAGGTCGAGTATACACTCTTCCATTAATCCTTACTTCAGCTGTTCGAACTCGTCCATCAGCTCCTGGTATGATGCGCAGCACTTTACCTACAGGCCATGAAGCTCTGGGTAACTGTGGATCAAGAAGCATTACTACTTTTCCATCTGCTACATTAGCTGCCTCTTTCTGCCACTTCTGACGTGTCTGAAGATTCGGTAGGTAATACTTAAGAAAGCATGACCAGAAATGATCTACCAGCACCTAGCTGTGTCTCCATCTCCATCTAGTCAAGAGATCTGATTCAGGATAGACAACCAGAGGAAGAGATGAGTCAGGCCGCCCCATAAGCAGATAGTTGGGGGTCACTGGGTCAAGATCAGCTAAATTGGAAGAAACGTACCCCAAAGGTTTTGCGTTTAAGATCCCTTCTACTTTCACTAGAATTGTCCTCAGCACCTCTTCAGTAACTGTTTGGGATCCCAAGGTTATATTAAGTGCAGTCTTTATCGAACGGATCTCCCGCTCCCAAGTACCACCAAAATGTGGCGCACCTGGTGGATTGAACTGGAACCTAATTTTTTGTTTGGCCAGAAGCAACTTAAGATCATTTGTTAAACTTGCAAATGCCTCACACAACTCTCGATTACTTCCATGGAAATTTGTTCCTTGATCACAAAGCAATTCATAGGGTTTTCCCCGTCATGGAATAAAGCGTCGAAGGATCATTAAGAAAGAGTCTGCATCCATGCTATTAAATATGTCCAAATAGATGCACCTGGTTGTAAGACATTTAAATACTACTCCCTATCTCTTTTCATTACGACGGCCGACTGTGGTGTTAAGGGTCCACAGCTAGCTGTGCAAGGGCCAGTTTTTAAATGAATAATCACCACGCTTGCGGCTTCGTGAGGGGGCGTAGTAGTTGTAGCAAGCCGCGGGGCGATCTGCGGTGTGGGTGTTTCTCACTGAGTGCACAGGTGAGGAACTGCCCACATCCGTGATTGTTCCCGTGGCTAATGTGCTGCAGTTGCTATGGCCCCTCGCAATATAAAGAGAAGCGCGAGTCGGTTTGGAGGGGAGAAAAAGATCAGAGAGAAAAGGAAAAGAACAAGAGAGAAAAGGAAGAAAGGACGGAGGTTACAGGGAGCGAGGAAGCAAGGCGGTGCAAGAGAGAGACAGACACGCGGAGCGTGTGGGCGAGCGAACGAGCACTCTTGGGCAGCTGCGAGGAAGCTGGGTGATAGGCCAATGCCCAGGCGTTGGAGTTGGAAGTCGCTCCCGCTGAGCGAGCAGGTAGCGGGAGTGACCAGGGAAAGGCGACTGGCCGCGGAAGGCCGGAAAGGCAGCGGCAGTCGGGAGGCTTGGTCGGGAATTATCCAACGTGAGCGTCCTGGCCGTTGGATATAAACTAAGTCTCGGGACTGGGATGAGTGCCAGACCAAAGCCAGGGATCGGGAGGTCTCCAGTCTCATGTAGATGGATGTAGGAGAAAAGGGCAGCTGCAGAGAGAGAGCATCTCGCCTGTTGCATGGGCCCGTGTGGGAGAAGCAGGTGAGACGCTAATGCTAACAAAGAAGCACTGAGCTTGTTATTGGTTTTTAAGACTGCTTCCTGTATGAACGTTTTAACCTCTGATTTTAAAGGATTGGTTTTTTTGTAGTATTTTTAAACCTCCACATGTCTTTTACTGGATTATTATTGAACTATTTTTGAAGCACTGCACTTTATTGAACACTTTGTTTTTGATTGTCTTTTTAATTAAAGCACTATGCACCTTTTTGAACCATCCTCTTGCTTAAATGTTGTCTCACTGTCTAGCTCACCTCGGTTATATCTATCAACGGTGTTGGGTTCAAGGGCTTCCAAATAGCAGATGGGAGTGTGGAGCCGAATCCGCATCGTCACACCGACCTTCACAATAAAAGGCCCAAAGCAATCCACTCCAGTACTATAGAATGCTGGCTTAAATAAACGGAGCCGGGCTAGTGGCAGATCGGCCATCTTAGGCATTTGAGGTTTAGCTTGCCATCTTTGACACTCTCTGCAAACATGCTGATGTTTTCTAATTGCCTCTCTTCCTCTCAGGATCCAGTATGTGCGCCTAATTTCAGCAAATAAACGTTCTGGTCCAGGGTGACTAAGTTGTTCAACAAATCTTTAAATCAGCAGTTTTGTCACAGGGTGAGAAGGATCCAATATAATAGGATGCATTGCATCACATTCCAACTGCTCAGCTCGTCGCAACCTACCACCAACTCTGATAATTTCACTGGAATGGTCAAATTCTGGAGATAAGGCTATCAGTCTGCTACTAGAAGAAACAGGTTTACCTTCTTGAAGTTGATTGAACTCATCAGGAAAACTATCTATCTGAGCCCTTCGTACAAGTAGCAATTAAGCCTTTTGGTAATCAGAGGCACAAGGTTGATGATCTTGCTCAGCTCCTTTAACTAATCTCACAGTGGCTTCCAACAACTCACCATAGGTGCGAAACTGACTAGTATCTGGAATAGCTGGTACTAAAAGTAGGAGGACTGTACAGGGTTTAGGAGGCTTTAATTCGGTTATATCTTCAGCAACATTGGTGCAAGTCATTTCAGGCCAATCCCTTTGGTGCTGTAGGAGAAAGGGTGGTCCAAATCGCCAGTGACCTGGTTTTGCCATCTCTATTAAGGTCTTTCCTCTAGTAATGTAATCGACAGGGTTATTAACGGAGTCTACATAGTGCCAGGTATCATGTTCTGTTAGCTCCTGAATCTCAGCTACTCTGGTGCCCACAAATACCTTAAACCGGCATGAATTAGAATGAAGCCAATTAAGAACAGTTGTTGAGTCTGTCCACAAAGTGACACTGCTGATCGGTATGGATATTTCTGTTTTGAGTAGCTTGGAAACTTGAGCCCCTGTCAAAGCGGCACAAAGTTCTAACCTTGGGATTGAAAGCTTTGGGGCTACTCTGGATCTAGCCATTACAAAGGAAACCTGCCGGTTGCCTTTACCGTCTTCCATTCTAAGATAGGCCACTGAACCACAGGCCCGTTCTGAGGCATCACAGAATATATGCAGCTCCCGTCTGGTTTCTGGGACATCCATATCAGTTGTTTGGTAGCACCGGGAGAATGTAACCTTTGACAAGTGAATTAGCTCTGCCTCCCATGAGTTCCAGGCCTGAAGTAAATCTTCAGGGAAGAGAGGGTAATCCCAATGTCGCTCCTTTTGCCAGAGCTGCTGAACTAATACCTTTGCCCGAGTAGTGAATGGAATAAGGAACCCAAGTGGGTTATACTGACTTGCTAGAACTTTATAAATATTCCTTAGTGTGGGCCTGTCATACTTAATTTCCCGATGCCTGTAGCCTAGAGTGTCAGAAGAGCAATACCATCATAAACCCAGCGTAGGCTCTGGAGAATGTATTCGATCCTGAGCTAGCCACAGTTCACTCATTTCAGACTGTGCTTCGTTTGGTAAGTGACCTATCACAGTAGGATTGTTACTAGCCCACTGTCGTAACTGAAAACCTCCTAAATTAAGAAGATTTATTAATTTATCCACCATGTCCTTCGCCTCTTTAAATGTGGAGAAACTCTGTAGAAAATTGTCAACATAAAAATGCCTCTCAACTGCTAATCTTATATCATCACCAGGTTCACTATGATTATGAACATGAGTTTGCAGGGCAAATGTAGCACAGCACGGGCTACAAGTCATGCCAATTGGCAAAACTTGCCACTCATAGATGTCAGGATCCATCTTTTGTCTAATATTTCGCCAAATAAATCGAAGGAGGACCTTATCTCTTTCTAACAGGCGTACCTGGTGGAACATAGTCTTAATGTCTCCACTAACAGCCACAGTATGCTCTCTAAATCGAATTAACACTCCTAATAGTGATGGGCCTAAAGTGGGGCCAGGTAACAAGTATTCATTTAGCGTTGATCCTCTGAACTGAAATGAGCAGTTGAAAACTAGCCTGTTCTTACCATTATGATGAACCATATGGTGAGGGATGTACCACGATTCCTGACTAGCTACTGCTTCCCTTGGTATTTTAGCGATATAGCCTGCTTTCTCCAGTTTCTCTGCTTCCGCAGTGTAGATGGCTGCAAGTTGTGGATTTTTTGCTAATCTTTTCTCTGTACTTCTGAGACTTGACATCACTGCTTCTAATGAAGAACTCAGGCAGGGCATGTCACTTCTTCATAACAAAGGGGTTGCGTATCGCTGAATTCCGTCCTCTTTTATTCGAGTAGTTTGACTTTGAAGAAGAAGTATGGCTTCTTTATCCTGCTTGGATCGAGTGACTTGATTCAACATTCCTATAGGGCAAACAATCTAGTTGCCAAAGTCTTTCCACATTTTTAAACAGTTCAGTATCTGGAGACTGGAAGGAGGAAAACAAGCACTGCGTGGAAGACATCTGATGTTTAAGTCCCCTTACAGGTCCTAGCAATGTCCATCCCAAAGAAGTCTTGATTGCTGCTGGCCCTCCTGGTGGGCCAAGGCATACAGGCTCGAGTGGGCATGGTCAACTCCAATGAGTAGAAGGGGACGCGCATTTTCAAAATGAGGAATATTC
>JANRMT010062854.1:33947119-33978028 GCA_026402145.1 Polypterus bichir lapradei
ATATATAAGAGAGAGATTTAAAGAGTGTCCTGTATTTTTAATTTTCTAATCTGGCAACCCTAGATGAACTGAAGTATGTAAACTGTCATTAATTAAAAGTAAGTCCAATATTCTGCTATAAAACGTGTAAGATAACAATTATCTAAGTAACATTTGTATCGTATTACTAATGGTAGTAATTAGCACTTGTTACACTCCTACCGCGTTAATTCTTATTGGCGCCACTAGTTTAAATATCTCAAAATGGAACGTTTTCAAAGCCGCTTTATCAGATTCGGGAACTGAAGCATAGGGCGCAAAACATGGAAGGTTTGATGTCATATTTAATGTGCACGTCTTTGGGACGTGAGAGTTAAATTCGAATACGAGAAAGAAGCCACTCGGGAGAACGTGCAGTTTGCACAGACAAGGTGTACGGCGCAAAACTGGAAGTAGGAATTGCGGGGCAGCACATCTAATATATCGTACTGTGTTGAGTAATTTCAATCTATTTACTGCTGTTTCAGTCTCCCCTTCGTACTTTTCACAAAGCCCGTGTCATATGTTCCAGAGTTTCACAATAACTCTGTGAGAGAAGAAAGAAAGGTTACTTTTGAATTAATTTTTAAAACAGGGTGATCCAAAATCAGGATCGAGGATGGAATGGCGCTAAACGTTACTTTGTAAATGCTTGATATTTGTTAAATATGCCTAGTCTTGTATGCTTTTATACATCCATATACCCGGACGATGGTAAAGGAGGAGGGAAGCCCCGATTCGCTGTTAAGATTTTTCCATTAAAAAGGAGATTATTTTCTGGCTCACACCATGCTACGAAATGTATCTGTGTCCGTGCAACACAGCTAAAATCTGTAAATCACTTGTGCCTTGCAAACAGGCATATCGAAATCGACTGTCATAAACTTAAATATCTCGTGAATCAGTTTTTTAACCCCTCTTTTTGAAATTGTATAATTATTTCCCAATGTTTCCCCTTAGGCTCGTAAAGCTACGCGAACACCTGTAGATCCGGAGTTCCGTTTCGGGTTTTTTTTTTCAAGCTACGGAGAAATGCGACGTCATGTGGATCAATATCCACACTTCACCACCTCCCTGAATCGAAAGAGTTTGTGATCCCTACTGCGCTTATTTTCTGCTCGGAGTCCGTCACATACATTTAGTTGGAGTCGGACAGGACAGTATCATTTCCACGACAGTCGGAGAAGGTAACGGAAAACTTTATATACTGTATTTATACAGTACATAGAAACGTTTTTCTTTGCTTTTATTTTTTTTAAAACTTATGTACTGAAGAACCGAGAGTGAAACCGTATATTATTTCGTTTTATGCATTGACTTTAAGGTACAATTATACATCGAAAAAAAGAAAAACTGGAGGGCATTGTGTTTCAATTTGCTTTCTGTGAAAGATTACTGCTGTAGAGGAGAGAACAAATAAGAATCAATAACTTAATTTAGATGATCTGGCTTCACTTTGAGAATAATAACACACTGCTGGCACATAAAACTAAACATAACGATGTCGTACCGTGTTCTAAAGATTAATTGCATGTTGATGGATTTTTCCCACTTCAGAACGAAAGAAACGAACGATAGATAGATAGATAAAAAAAAATTCTTTTTGATGGTTACAGATTTCTTTCCACCACACAGAACTGGCAGATAATGATAATTCAGGGCAAGCAACTTAAGTTTCCGGCACATATCGCGGCTACATCACTGCGACCTGCAGATATTGTCATTCTGTCGGAGGTCTCAAATCAACCAGTCTTGATAGAATTGACTGCCCTATAGGAAGATCGTATAGAGGAGGTGTTTGAGAGGAAGCCGGCAAAGTAGCAGGTACTTCAGGAGGATTGCCGGACACAGAGGTGGCGAGTACACTGCCATCCAGTGGAAACAGGCTGCAGAGACTTCGCAGGCCACTGTCTCTACAGATTCAACACCCTGCTGGGCATGAGTGCTCCGCTCTGAAGGACAGCCATCAGGACTGCGACGGAGGCCACAGAAAGAGCTTCCCGGTGGCTATGGATTACGAGGGGTGAGCCGTGGCTTAATGCTGCTGGGGCGTAAATCGGGACTTGATCAACCCCTGCTGGGTCAACTGGGCGGTGTTGTTTGATGTTGTGAGACCCGAAGCGCCCTATTAATCCGTAGAGTGAATCTTCCTCTTCAAAGCATTATTCTATTTGATGGATACAGATTTTTGAAAAATTTAAAAAGAAGCAAATTTTAATACATAGACAATGCATCACCTAGTAACAAAAATTGATACAATTCAGTAAAATTAAACCACGTTTAATACTAATAATCTGAATAGTAATAATAATTATAATAACAATACATTTAATTTATATAGTGCCTTAAAGATTACAAAAGATTAACATGCCTTATGGTTATATTCAAATTTCCCAGCTTTTTCCCACAAGCATGCTTTTTAGTTTTGCTGGCTTTTTGCTAAGGCTGGGTTAGGCTTCATCTTTAAAGGTATAAATGATTAAGGAAGAAATAAAGCTCTGTGATGATGGAAATTCCATTATCTTACATGAAGCTCTCAATCTAAAAGAAGTACAGATTACTTAAATGACCAACTAAAGGCTAAAGGCTGCCAAGTGAAACCAATAATGTGAAAATTACACAGTTTTGTCTTTATGCAGATTCAAATGTCTTTAAGAAGTCAATATTTTCTTAAAAAAGTGCTACTGTATATTGCATATTCTGAATTGAAGGATCACTATTTGAGTATTCACTCCAGTTCACAACATAAAATAAATGAGTATCTTTGTCTTTTTTTTATACTTGTTTTTTTTGTTTTGTTTCATTTTAGTAAACCAGCAATAGCTGAGAAAGATGAGCACATCAGTCACAACTGCTAATGGGATGCTTGTCATCACCCAGGTCGTCCCTCAGAATAATGGGCAGGGTGCAAATACCACAACTACGGTACCTGTGCAAGTTGCCACGGGAACTAACTTTTGTTCAGTGCCACAGAAATTACAAAGGTTTCTCAAAGGTGAACCAAAGGCTTTAGGGGTAAGAATATTTAAAACCACATCTTTTACTTTGGTAAAAATAAACAATACTGCTAAAAAGCAATGTCTTATCTCATAAGAATGTTTTTTTTTTCATGATCATGTTTTGTGCAGCACTTTTGACTTACTAGAAAGTGAAAAGTTTTGTAGCAATGTTAGACATTTGAGCGTGGTATGGTACAGTGATAGTTCTACCTGTCAGGATCCTTGGTTCATTAAATGTATTATGCTGCCTATTGAGAAAATCATCTTTATTTTGTATGTTTGAAAATTATTTTTTTTATGTTCATTTGTTGTTGCACCTTTGATGACCTTATGTTGCAATTCACATAACCTTTTGCAATGAAGCACAGTTTCTTATGACAGCATTTCACTGTGCGTACGTTAATTAAGAGCATATCAGGAGCGGATAATTTCAGAGATGCAAAACGACTCTTTCTCTATCACAGTTTAAAAAATGAAAAAGTCTCTTTCCAAAAATACCTTCCAAGAAAGATTTTTGTTGAGAATTTTAGCTTTCCAACATAACACTCCATGTTTTGATTTCTAGTTTATCATTTAAAAGAAAGTTTGCTTTAATATTTGACCCTCACTTGTCCCATACTATGTTTGTTTAGAATTTTGAAAATCTCAGCCACCTGAGGCACCTTTTTATTGCAAATTGCTGTTCTGTTGATGAATGATGCTGTCTCTGATCAGACTACCCCTTAGAGAACATATTTTTTTTACATCGTGTAATTTTGTAATAAAAAAAATGTGTTTTTTTGGTGTTTCATGATGCTCTTGTATATTCACTTTTACCCATAAAAGAGTAAAATATTGTTTGCTCCAGTTCTGTAATTTTACATAGCAGAACATCTATTGCTTTACATACAGTATCTACACTTTGTTAATTTTATGTCTTGGTATATAAAATCACAGAATGTAAAAAATGTGTATCTAGGTCTGTACATAAGTGTGTCAAACTATCTAACATAATGGTATATTTATGTTTTCACTAATTATTTTTATATTTATGCAGTCTCTTCAATTTTAATTTCTTTCTTTACACAAATAGATTCAAATGTATTATTCTATTAAACTGGTCAATTTGTTCATGTTTATATTTACATTAAGTTAACAGGAGGGTTTACTTACATTAATGACAGGCTGGACTGGTCTCGAAACATTGAGAAGCTATATAAGAAAGGGCAGAGCAGACTCGTTTTCCTTAAGAAACTGCCTTCCTTTAATGTGGGAACTGACTTCCCTCACGTCTTCTATAACTCTGTAATGGCCACTGACTGCTGAGAAGATCACCAGGACCCCACTGCCCTCTCTGCAGAGCATCTACAACTGCAGAGTCCGCAGGAGAACTGCCTCGATCCCCAGGGACCCCACCCACCCCAACATGAACTGGTCACACTTCTACCCTCAGGCAAAAGGTATAGAAGTATGAAATGCAGGACTTCCAGGCTAAAGAACTCTTTCTTTCCCAAGGCCATTAGATTCCTAAATAACTGACTGGAGTTTATAACCATGGGCCACCTCATTCTATTTACCTCACACAACTGTATTTGACGTGTCCATCACACACCTACCTGCACATTACACTTTATATTTCTATTCTGCCTTTATACTTTATGCTACCTCTGTTACTTATTATCTATCGGCAACTTATTATGTTTATCTTTATACGTTGGTTTTGTCATTTAGTGTGGACAGCAAAGAAAGAATTTCATTGTAAAGGGAAATGTGTTTCCTTACTGTACACATGACAATAAACTTTGAACTTGAACTTGTAATGGCCACTGCAGTTTTCTACACTGTGGTGTGCTGAACTGGTAACATCACTTCAAGAGAGGCTCACTGAATCAACAAGCTAATTAAAAGGGCAAGCTCAGTTATAGAATGCACTCTGGACCCCTTGGAGGTCGTAGCAAAGGAGAGAATGAAAACAAATCTGAGTGCCATTATGAATAATGGTGCACATCCTCTCTCTGATACACTAACACTGAGGACATTCAGCCAACAAATTATTCAGCAGAAGTGTGTTGGGAAACGTGGCTGGAATTCCTTAATACCAACAGCAATACACCTGCATAATGCCTCACTGTGACAGCCAAGTCAGAATTTTTCTTTCTTTTGAATTTTTTTGCTTTCCAGTCATTCTGGTGTATGTTCAGACAGAATAATAATTGGCTAACTATTAGTAGACTATCAAATGTTTTATTGTTTTTGTTCTTGATGTGACCTACATTTTTTGTTCTGTTATTGTTAAAGCTAGACCCATATTTCTATGAGTGTTTAATCTCAATACAGACAACATCTAATGGTCAGGTCTGTGATGGAGGTTGAGAGTGATTTGGTGTCCCCATCTGAAAAATCAAGATAACAAATAAGAATAATTAGGTGTTTCCACAGATGTCAATCCATATTTTTGGTCATTTTTATTACAGGCGGTTCAGATCATGATTGGAGTGATTAACATTGGTTTTGGAATAGTCCTGGCACTTACTGAATCACTCGCTGTATATGGAGGAATTCCATTTTGGACAAGCATAATGGTAAGATGCTGTTTCAATGCCTCCTTCCTTATTCTTATCAAAGTTGTTAATTCAGCATCATTTGCTTCAGGAAAGACATGTCCTCAAAACCTTCAAAACATGTACATATCAGAAATACAGGCCAAAAACAAAAAATTGTCAGATTCATTAATTTACAGTTTTCAAAGAATTTAGCTGCTTCAAATAGATATTGTAAGCTAATGTGATGTGTCATGAGAGGAATTAATTTACAGTCAAAGTAAGAGTACAGCTTTGCTCTGAAACACTCCTTGAAAACATTTAAAATCCTTCTTGCCTCATATCTTGGTAATCCCCTTCGAAACCAATTACACATATTAAAGAATTAAAAAGAGAAGTAGAACACCATTAGTCAATTAAATAGAAACACCAAAATAGACATGCAGGATCCATAGATAACACAAACTAGGCATTGACCCCAAATTATACTGAAAATGAAACAGTTTGAAGAATGAATAATACATACCAGTTACAATATGAAAATGTATTACAGTGTAAGTGCCATAATGGGTCTGCACTGCTATCCTCACATTTCCAAAAGACTGGAATCTAAGCAATGCTTTGTCACCGTCTTTGTGAAATGTCCTCTTGTCTGTATGAATTTTGTGCAGTAACCTGATCTTATTTAAACATTCTAAATACATGCAAGTTAGTTTAGCTGGTGACATTACATTAGTCTTGTATGATCAAGTGTGGGTGAGTGTGTCATGAGGTCAGGGCACACCGTCTGGTGCCAATGGTGTAGACTGCACCCAGTAACACTGAATTGAAATAGGACAATTTTTAAAATAAATGAGCAAGTATACTCTACAATATTAACTGCATGTATATGAGAAAATAAAGATCTGTAAAATATTATATTAATTTTTGAAAAGCTTGCTTCTCCTCAGGGTAATTAAGGTATGTAAAATATTGTTGCAAACAATATATTTTTATTTGTATATTTTTTTAATGTTATTTCTTGAGGGGCACAACTCAACTTGTTTACACTGATAAAAAGGAAAAGTCAAGATGATCAATGCTGCCAGTTAATGAACGAAGAGTACTGTAACATCTTTCATTCCATTCTGATTGAAATACCAAACAAGAGATGAAGCAGAAAGAAAAGGCCACTTTGTGCTCTACAGACATGGAGAGCAGCTGCACCTTCACCTAAGCTCAGCCTGCGTATAAAATAAGGACATTACAGATCATCAGTTCATTGTTTAGCTGCATATACTAGTGCAATTATTCAGTGCATATACTTAAGGAATTAGTTATTTAAATTACTGGTAGACATTTAATATTACCTGTAAAATCAATGTTTATTTAGAAAATTGTTTTACTGTTTTTAACTTATCTTTATAAAAAATGGACACATGAGAGCACATGAACACTGGCAATCTATTAGACTATGTGCCAATGATATAAGACAGATAGTGTAAAAGTCTACTTAGAAAGAGAGTAGAGAACAACAATATAAAATTGTCATTTATAATAATTTAGATGAGGCATCACAATGGTGACAGTGTGCTTGATCAAGTTCTCTGACTGTCTTTCCAAATTTTTTTTAACTTAACTTTTGGGTTCACTGTTGATTCTTAGCTGATACAAGCATAGGTTTTCATTGCCTGTGACTCTATACTTGCAGTATGTAAAGATGCTGAGGATAGCCTGTAGTATTTTATTAAAGAAACATTTTAGCCTGTTTAATAAGAAAAAAAAAAACACTCAGGCAATTGGTGCTATGCAACTCTGTCAAAGGTATTTCCTGGAAAATAGCAGTGAGCAACTTTGAAAACAAAAAAGCCTGTTAGTGTAATTGGGAATGCCATCCATAAGTGTTTGTTAAAATAAATGAAAGGACATTTGTCTGCTTACAAATGTGTGTTTTGCATATATGATATACATTACCTCTTTTAAGGGTAAAAGGTGAGAACCACTTATTGACCCCACTTTGCCCAGACTCTTGTTCACTTCTACACATTCCACTGTATTAATTACAGTAAATACGAGGTAAATATGGGGTTACAGCAGTCAGGTCATATTGTGTTTGACAAATATAAAAAGAATTTTATTAGGAGGCAATAAATGCATGTTGAGTATAGTGCTGCACGTGACATTGTTCACCATGCATTTTATAGAGGAGCCTGTGACATATTACTATACAGGTGACATGGAATAAAGATTTTTGTGTAAATGTTTTGGGCAAAGAAAACATAAGGTTAGGTGCTGTCAATATTTTCAGTATTAGGTTAGGTTAAAAGTGAAATTCCACAGAATTCACAGTACGAAATAGTAACCTGTTCTTCTTTCATTAATTGGCATTGCCTTATTTGAATGTGGATGTGTCCTGCAATGGGCTGCTTTCTACCTTGCATCTGATGGGCACAGGTTCCAAACACCCTGAATTTGTTTAGACAGGTATGTTAATGGATTGATGGTTGGACAAAACATGCAATAAATGAGGTGGAGAAATTTTCAGATTACAGAAAACACAGTAGATAATCAAACACTATAAAGACAGTAATATCTACATAGATTAAACTGAACATATTTCAGGTTTGGACGTATATACAGACAGAAAGCCCCTGTGTTACGAACGTTTTCCATTCCTGACGACATTCATAAACACATTTGTATGTTAATTGGAACTTGCACTGAAAATGTCCATTTAATAGAAATATTAGCAAACATGCAAAATACTTTATTAGTTGCTTTACAGAAAAACATTTCATACTTATTAATAAAATGATAGTGTAGCAATATCACTGTACTTTAAATCACAAAACAGGAATAATGTAAACTATAATGAACCATGTGTATGTACGGTTGATTTTATGTTTAAAAATAAGTTTGGTATTTTTCATCTCAAAGTTATTTCTTCACAATCATAGTATTTATTTATTTTCCATATAAAATTATGTTCTGAAATGAAGTGTTTTTATTTATATTTTAAAAATACCTTGCCTGTTTGTGCTGCTGTAGCAGAAGAAGTTTTTTTCCACCTCTTGAACCCTCAGGTACCACGCCAAACACCAGGTAAAAAGTCAATAATTATTATTTATTATAATAATAATGTGCACCAAGCACCACCACTCTACTATTCTCAATAAACAATCAATACAATTAAGCAATCAATCCTCCAACTCCCAGACACTTAGCCACCCTTTCTCCCAGCTCAGCTCCGTGTCTGGGCTTTCCCAGAGTCCTTTTATACCCCCTGACCCGGAGGTGTTCCTGCCCCACAGTCCACAAGTCCTTATCACTTCCGGGTCAGGGTAAAAGTCTTTCTCTTCAACCTGGAAGTACACCATTTCTCCTGTTCACGTGACCAGGACATACTTCCAGGTTATAGGGCACATAAGAGTCCACGAGCCTCCCTACAGCGACTCCCTGTGGTCCCCAACATATCCAGTAGGGCTGTGTACAACAACTACAAAGTCCATGAGGCTCTGCTGGAATTCGGGGCACGTCCATGCTGTCGGGAGAGCTCCTCCTGGCAGCCTGGGGATGAGAGCCGGAAACTCTTGCCGGACATCCATCACACTGCTTACAATAGAATCAAAATCAACACATGGGTCCATAGGTAAATGAAAAAGCCTTAAAACTTAGCAAATACATCCACTTTGAAGCAGCAAAGGTTTCAATTTAGGAAAATATTACTTTTCCATTTATGATAACAAAGGAAACTAAAGATAATTATTTTACCACAGATTGTTGAAACAATTTTTCTTGAGGTAAGAATACATTTTCTTTTCACTTGTCTGCTAACAGCCTTCATTGTGGGTGAAGTTATGACAACTCAACAAGCACCAAACTATTTTATCAACAGTTATGTTCAGCACTTGCTGATTGTGTAATTCATCACCTTGTTTGGAGGCTCTATTAGCCATACGTCACTTGGCAGATTACTAGTGCGCGCATGTTTTGTAGAAAAATACTGACTAAGGTTGTGCATGATTAGCCACCAATGAAGGGCTGGGGGACAGAGTGACATATGGATTGCCTCTGACCCTGGGTTAGTGTAAGGAGGTAGCTGTGTGTGTTGCCACATGGTAGAAGCAGCCACTGAAATAATGAAATAAGCTTCCATATAGTGAATCTAAGCAATCTTAAGTGTGAATTTTTCAGTTATCATTGTATAGTAGTCTACAGAATAGAGACAACCATCCATATCAGATCATCAACAGCGCTTGGTGATGACTTTCTGAGGTGAATCCTTGCCCCTGACCCTGAAAGACGCTTTTAAATGGCTGAATGTCACAACAGTGTTTTGATTTGCACTTTTTTTCCTTTATAAAATGACATGGATACCCTGTTTTGTAATATGTGTGCAATCTCAAGAAGTGGATCAATACTCAAAACAATTTTAGCTTGAAAAATGGACATTCTGTAAGTTTCTAGAGTTTTTCATTCATTTATGGACGAGGAATGTTTAAAATTTATAAAAAATGCCTCACTTTACACCACAATTTTAGATAGATAGATAGATAGATAGATAGATAGATAGATAGATAGATACTTTATTAATCCCAAGGGGAAATTCACATAATCCAGCAGCAGTATACTGATACAAAGAAACAATATTAAATTAAATAGTAATAAAAATGAAAAAAAAAAAAAAAAAGTTAGCATTTACTCCCCCGGGTGGAATTGAAGAGTCGCATAGTGTGGGGGAGGAACGATCTCCTCAGTCTGTCAGTGGAGCAGGACAGTGACAAAAGTCTGTCACTGAAGCTACTCCTCTGCCTGGAGATGACACTGTTCAGTGGATGCAGTGGATTATTCATGATTGACAGGAGTTTGCTTAATGCCCGTTGCTCTGCCACAGATGTTAAACTGTCCAACTTTACTCCTACAATAGAGCCTGCCTTCTTAACAAGTTTGTCCAGGCGTGAGGCGTCTTTCATCTTTATGCTGCCACCCCAGCACATTTTATGTGGCAAATTAATATATACTATGATTGTGAAGAAATAATTTTGACTTACAAAATACCACACTTATCCCTTAAGCATCCAACAGTCTTTGATAAAGAGACAGTACCACAAAGAGATGAAAATGCTTAATAATGGCAGGTAAAGCTACCACTAACTGATGATTTGACAACTAATCCTTCAGCAGAGTCGTGTTGTCTTTGCTGAGGGACTGCGGGTGTTACTTCCTCTTCCCAGCAGCAGATATTCACTGGGATGGCACAGCTGGGATGTGTACTTAGAATGATGGGAAGTACAAGTTACAGGATCTGCCTCTCATCAGCTAAACAGACAGCTGTCTATCTACCTGCTTAGCTGTAAAGGAGTGTACAAGTATTACAAAGACATGCCTGCTGCAAGTTACATTCAGTTACATGTGCATTGTAAAAGCCATCTCACTTTGCACTGAAGAACATTGCTCATTTTTATAGCATTTCACTTAGGCGCGTCTTAAGATGGCAGTTAAAAGTGAAATACTGGCTACAGGAACACTGACAGAAGATTGTCTGATATCATACAAACATAGGAACATTTTCATTCAAGCATCAGAAAATATTTCAGCGTGCAGTCACAGGGAACTTTCACATGTACATATATCGACTGTTAACAAACCTCACTGCCTAACACACTGTTTAATGTGACTACACAGTTACACTCTACAAAAATGGATATTGGGTAGATTACAAAAGTATACATTGAAACCTACTTGTATGTCTTTGGATCTGTGAAGCCACTGCATTAACCATTTCACTACCTTGAAGTAATGCTCAGCTTGCTATCCACAGTTACTTATTAGCTCACAGCCAGCTTCTTATTCGTACAACTTATGAGAGTTGTACATACAGTATACCACATTTTGACTGCATGCAAGTTTTTCCCAGTCCAATGCGGGTACAGCACCAATGCGCTGTGGTACTTGCATAACTAAGGAGTAATATAACATTAGGCCACTGATATTGTCATTGTTTCATGACAAGAGACATGCCTTTGTTAAAATGAAATTAGTTTTAACTAGCCAAACTTGAAAATCCCAGTCATAAATACTGGCAAAAATGGCACACTGAATCATCCACTACCCTGTACAGAAAGAACTGCAATACATAATTGGTAGAGCAGAGAATTAAATTGTTTTGTCACTGCTTTTTCTGTCATGAGATATTTTTACTTGAACATGGGATATCTAATATTTTTTTTGGGACATTGTTCAGGGGCTGTATCACATCTCTTTTTATAGTGGCATGGTTCAGAATCCTTCTTGGTGAATGTGGTTAGCTTCTAAGACCCAGCTGATTTAATTTTCATTAGGGCCTCTCCTGATGACATCAAGAACGGTGAACCTTTACAAAAGTCATCGTGCAGTCCTCCTGTATCTTATGTAGACACACCTTGCAGCCACTACAGTTTGATAGTTTTGCATTTCTCTAAGGCCAGCAGCATGAAGCCTGACCCTACCTATCTTGTCACCACTGCAAGAGTTGTGTCTACCGTCAGTTTTGGTAGCAGTACAGGTTTTTGATCTGAAATGACAAGTCTAATGTATCTATTCTGCACTGTTGTGGCCATTTGAGGGTGAGCAGATTTTGGACCGTCATCTGTCGTTGTCTGCAGTTGGAAGTGACAGAGTGGAGATGTTTAATTCATAGTGCCTGGCAACATTGCCACATGACATACCAGAAGACGCATTAGTCTTCTAAAGTAAAAATCAGGTATATTGAAAAAGTAAGTTAAGTTACTATAAAGGGTCACAAATGGATATTTGAATAATTATAAAAAAAACAAACTAAATGTCAAAATTGTGAATTTCATATCTCTAGGGACATGGGCATTTTTTAAGGTCTGGCCACACTGCCTGTGTGTAGTTTGCATGTTCCTCAAACATCACAGAGATGTTTACATTAAGTTTATTGGTATCTCTAAACTGACCAAATATGAGTGAATTTGGGTTTGTGCATAAGTGTGTCCTGAAAGTGGGCTGGCATCTCCACCAGAGATGGTGCCTTTCCTGTGCCCATTCCAGCTAAGACAAGTTCTGGTTCTCTCCTGTCCACATAATGGACAGAAGTGCTTAGGAAAATTAATGATGGTTGGATGACTAGCCATGTAAAATGCAGAAGAGCTACAAATAATAACATTGGACAGGCATATGTCAGAACAATATCGCTTTACTTGGTTGTGCTTTCAGAATGAAGTGAGCTGAAAATAACAGTAACTTCATGAAACTGCTGTAGCAGCATTAATCTCCAAACCTCATACCTCATACCATACCTCAAATCAATCATTCTAACTTTATTTTGTAAAGAAATTTTTAGAGTGCATACCATTACCGTTTTTAAAATGTGTATTTTGTCACAAAATTACACCTGGTCAGTGGTGCACTGGAATATCAATACATTTTCAATGTACTATCATATGGGACCAACTAGGATTCTGGTATCCATTGGCAGAATGCAATTATCAATCTATCACAAAGCACACTCATGGATACATTTATACTTAAATGGTGTTAACTTGGAGACGCCAAGTCCTGCCACCTCACAATTACAGAAAACTAGAAAATTAGATTAGACACCCAAGCTGAGCACTGTTTGAGTGATAGTTGCATGTACTTGCCATATTTGTGTGGGTTTTTCTCTTGTTACTCTAGATTCCTCTCTCTTTCCAAAGATGACCATGTGCTGAAATTTGTTCACTAAAACCTGTTGGTATACTTTGTGCACTGTTGTAGGAATGCTAAGTTTTTTGCACTAGTTTACCATTTTGTTTGTTTTTAATCAATAGGGTATATAGGGATAAAGAGTTGAATAGTCCCAAATGAGACAGGAATTGAATGCAGTGATGACAGAACAGGTTTAATATGGTCTCTTTTTACGCCATGTGTACATAGCCTGCTTTCAGCATTTTATTTATACTGTACTTCAGATTTTTTCAGCAGTCTACAAGAAGTCAGTTCCAATTCTCCAGGTGAGAGAAGAAAAACCCTAAATCAGCTTGAAAACTGAATCAGAGTAAATAATGTAATGTCTCTAAAAATGAAAGAAACCAGCCTTAGTGAAATTGTCAGTGTCCGATTTAAAATACAAATCAGACTCTATGCCTAATTTGTACGGTACAGGTCTGAATTGAAGAACCACATTTATTGTCAGATTACTGTCTTTCTCTTTATATTTCAGGCAATAATTTGACTTTATTTAGCTATTGTAAAATTACTATTTTACCATGCTAAGAAGACAGTTTATCTATGTATTTATACCATCAGTATCAGTTGGCTATTAGCAGCATGTTGTGGAGGGTGGCTGGGGTCTGTGCCCAGCCGGGACGCCTAGAAGGAATGAGAGAGGGACTATGCCTCCCTCGGACCACGAGAGGGCAGCCGCCTTGGCTTGTATGGGGGCCACGGGAATTGAGCATGGAAGATCAACCCTATAGGAGCCTGTGGCCACTGCCAGGGGGCACATGGACGATTGTTGAGCCGTGGACATAAGCACTTCCGCCACACCTGGAGGTTCTGGCGGAAGGAATACTGGGGACACTGCGGCACTTCCACCACACCAGGAAGTGCCGCAGGAAGTTCCTCAGAGGACACCTGGAGCACGTCCAGGTGGGTATAAAAGAGGCCGCCTTCCTCCAGTCATGAGCCAGTGTCGGGAGGAAGAGGACAAAGCTCGGGAAGGAAGACGGACGCGGTAAAGGACCATTGGAAGGCCCGGGAAGAAGGGTTTTGGTGCGAGGGCACTGTGTGTTGTGCAGGACTGTTCTGTGGACTGTAAATAGCTGTAAATAAATGTGTGTTTTGGAACCATCGGTGTCTGCCTGTCTGTGTCTGGGGCTGGTTTTCCACAATGTTTAAAGGCACTTAAAGCAAACAAAGTATAGATTTCTGAAGATCAAAAAATAAAATATGAATTTTTCCAAACACAGTCACCATACTTTAACTGAATACTCTCTACCAGTTCAGAGTAGCTCCATAAAGGACAATCCAGTCATAAAGTCTGGTCAGAAACATACAGTTGTCTGTATTTAAATTTCACAAATACAAGTGCTGGGGTATATTTCTCGTCACTGTTATAGTCACAGATCATTTATTACTCATTCTCTCATTACTTTGTTTTTATGATTTAGCTCTTCTTCATTCCCATAACCTTCATTTCCACAGTATTACTCATGAAACGGAAGGCAAGACAAAGATATATTTGTCTTTAATTGATCAGATCCTCATGTATACACTGCCTTTTCTACCCTTAAATGACTGATATAACAAACATGGAGCTCTTTGAGTACTGGAAATTGTTTTGTTTATCCTAGTTATAAATTTATCCTTCATCCAGTCCAGGACTGATATATTCTGACAATGGGAAAAAGTATAAACTCCACACATGCAGTGACCCAGTAAAGGATTTAAACCCACAATGCTGAAGTTGTGAACCAGCAGAATAAACTACTGTACCAACATGATACCTAATATTAAGTTAACAATATACTGTACTAATATACAATTTCTTTTAATTGACATTTTCAAGTTTCACTTTTGCTCTTTCCACAGTACATTATTTCTGGAAGTCTCTCTATTTGTGCTGCCGATAATATGCAACCTTGTCAAGTAAGTATAAAGATCTGTCTAGTTCTTTGTTTCAAACTGGTTATTTAAGTCTGGTCAGCAACTATAAGATTCTCCTTCTTTTGCTTTGTTTGACTATTAATAAATACACAGAACATATGTTAAAAGACACAATTCAGCTCTTTAGAGATTTTTTATTTGTTGAATTTTCACCCATAATTAAACCTTTCCTACAGCTTTTGAAATGCTATTTAGTTTTTAAATCTTCAAATCAAGGAACAGGAGACTTGTAGATTTATTAAGGTTGTATTTTGTTTGTAAGATAAATAAACATGGCCCAGTTTACACATATAATGTGGAGTACATCGGGCACATTTGGTGTTAGGTTCTAATCAGCCTCATTCGTGCCTTTGTGATTGTATCAGGTTTCTTATTTCACACAAGAGTTGTGCTTTATGGGATTCATTTTCACATTATTTGGCTTTCGATCTAATATTGTGCCGAGATGTAAATTATGTGGCTGGAGTGTTATCACATGATCAATGTGTTCTGAACAGTATGAAGATCAAAATGATAAAAAGACTAAGAAATTAAAATGTGGTTTATAGGGAGATCTGAAAGACTGATAAAAAGATAGAGCATATTGTCAAAATCAGGAAGTACAATACCGATCGACAAAACCAAAAAGTGAGACATGAGTCATGGTCGATTCACATAGCAAAAGTCGTGGCTATGCAAAGAGCCTTTCCTGTTAACTAAATGTGAAACAAAGACTTGTAGTTTAAGAGTTTGTATCTTGTAGATACCCCAGAGTATGGATGAGCATCCCACTCAAGATGGAGATGGTTCCTTTATCTGGCCGGGATATCACAACGGAAGGATGGATTAAGTGTGGGTAATACCCAGCCGGGACACCTTATGATTACTGTCCTGAGTGGGATGTCTGAGGGATACAGGGATCAGTAAAAGATGATGGCAGGGAGAAGTTCATCCACCACTATAATAGATGGCATTGTCCCTCAAACAGAGTCCTTGTTTGGACACCCATAGGACTGCATGGGAGTTGGAGTCCAGAGATGCAGCCGTGTAGGAGTACTTGGCGGATGATAGAGGGTGCTGCAGGGGGTGGTCCTCCCTAGCTTTCTTTTAACCTGGAAGTACTTCCAACATAAGTGCTCCATGGCCCAGCATAAGAGGAGCCTGTTGCAACAAATGGATGAGTCAGAGTTGGGAGGCAGAGGGCTATGTACTTGGAAAAGAGGAGAGAGAACTTTAAAGTCTGTATAGTGGCTGTAATTGTAATTGCATTCAGCTGCCTGGATTAAAAATCTTTATATTAACACCCAGAGTTGCGTTGGGTCATGTTTTTCTGGGGTTTAGGGGCTCGGTGGCACCCCCTGCTGTTCATAATCCATAAACTTATACAGTAGCAGTATCATGCAGTCATCATTTATAGGGATACATTATAATGTCATGTATATCAACGTGACTGTTGACAAGTTACATTGCCAAAATGAATATGGCCATAATCATGAGAAAATTCCGCAGATAAAATTTACAAAATGGCACTGAAATGATGTCATTGTAACAATGATCATATGAAACAGTGGTTCTCAATTTTTACTGCCTTAGGACCGAGATTTAACTTTCTAAGTTCATTGATGACTCATAGACAGCAATTAAGAGTAGGGTGGTTCTCTTTGGTGAAACGAATGCACAAGAAAGGGGGGAGTGTGCTTGCCCTATTGGTGAAACAAGCGATTAAAAATGGGTAAAAATATAAATATAAGTTTTGTTGATTCCTTTTAACTGTGAGCAACTCAGTTGATGAAGCAGCTTTTTTTTTCCTTGCATGCATGCAACCCAGTGATAGCCACTCGCAATCCAAGAATGGCAACCTACAGCCCAAAGTGGGTCGTGTCACACTGGTTGATAAAGACTGATATCAAACTTTAATGCAAAAATACAGTAAATAATCAATCAAAAATTGACAAAACAAAGTAGAGTTCAGACAATAAAGCCAATATTTAAAAAAACGGCACTGTCTTCGTGGCCAGCCTCGTTAAAGAAAGCCTGGAGTAGCTTGCGTAATATTTGTATCACTTTTGTATTTAACTAATAAACAAGGTATTACATTTTAAAACTCCTTCTTCTTAATCTTTTTCCACTTCTATATGGGGTCAATGTGCTTGATCAGCATTCTCCATCCAGTTCCAACCTGCACCTCCTCCTCAGTCAAACCCTTTACCTTCAGATTTTTTTACTTTTACAATCTTCCTTTGCTTTGGTTTCCCTTGCTTTCTCTTCCCCTGTAATTCATTTCCCATCACTCTTTTGCTCACATGTCCAGATCATCTTAACTTACTTTCCTTTACTTTATCTGCTATCTCTCCTACTTTTGTTGAACCTCTGTCTCATTTCTTATTATGTCCTTTTTTGTAACTCCACATATCCATCTTGACATTCTGATTTCTGCCACATCTTCTCATGTGTTTCCTTTACTGTCCATGTCTCAACTCCATACATCATTGCTGGTCTTATCACTGCCTTAAAAACCTTTCCTTTAACCTTAAGTGCAATTCTTTGATCACACAATACTCATGATACACTATATGTTCCATCCACACTGCATTCTATGGGTTATCACTGCATCTCATTTTCCATCTTGGGCTACCACTGATCCTAGATATTTCAAATTTTTCCACTCTTTCCAATAGCATTTCCTGCAGGCTAACGTCTGAATCCTGATCATCATTAAACTTTAAATATTCTGTCTTCTTCCTATTTATATTCAACCCTCTGTCTTCCAAAGTCATTCTTCATTCCTCTCCACTTTCTTTTTTCTGGTGTGCCATAACACAATGCCAGAAGCAAAAACATACACCAGGGGTATTGGTCTTTTATCCTATGACTCATCACATCCATAATGAGATCAAAGATGTAAGGACTTAGAGAAGACCCTTGTGTAGACCCACTCACATCCTCACATACTTCTTTGTTATTCCTTGTTCTCCCATGCATCTCTTGACATGGCACTGTATCATAAGCCTCCATGGCACTGTATCATAAGCCTCCCCCACAACCCTCCCCCCCCATAAAAAAAAACATATACAAACCTTTCTGCTTTTCATGATGCTTCCCTTTGAGTTATATTAATGCAAACACTGCATCAGTTGTCCCTCTCCCTGGCATAAAACCAAACTGCTCACCCCATGTTGGTTTTTTCCATAAAACATCTCTAAAACCCTTTCTCAAATTTTCATTCTGTGTGACATGTTATCCCTCTATAGTTTTCCACAATCCTTAATATTGCCCTACTCCTTATAAATGGGTACAATCACACTGTTCCTCCACTCCTCTCATATTCTCTCTTGTTCATAAATACTCTGCATTTGACCTCACATCTACAGTACTCTCTCTTCTCCTAAACTTTTCCACTCTTCTAGTGGTATTTCATCCTGTCCTATTGACTTTCCATTTTTCATTTTTTTCAGTGCCTTCTTTATTTCCTACCTCCTTATTCTTGGTACTACCTCTTCATTTGAAATTCCATCCCCAAATATTACACTTTTCAAATAACCTCTTCTATATATTCTTGATTTTATGATGCTCACTCAAGACCACACATTGCTCATCTTTCATCTGCTTTATCTGGCCAAAATCATTCCCAGCCTTGTTCCAAAGATATTCTAGAAAACATTCTCTCTTCGTCATTTGCCTCCAATTTTTCATGCACCTCCTCCAAAGCTTGATCCATGGCTATTGCCATTACCCTCTTTGACTCCTTTTTTGTCTGTCTCTAATATTTCCCTATAATCCTGCCTCCCTGATTAGTACCATGTCTTCTTTGCCTCCTTCTTAGCTTTTATCACATCCTGCACCTCTCTGTTCTACCACCATGTCTCTTTGTCCTCAAATGAGCTCCTTCCTGTTGTCTTACCCAAAACTGACTTCACCTACTCTTAATACAATTTTACTATTCTTCTCCCACCATTCCTCCACTTTCTAAAATGACTGCACTTCATTTAAAAATGTCTCCCTAATTCTATTCTTAAGCCCTTCATCTTTTAATCTCCACCACTTTATCCTTCCTGCTTCCTGCTCTGGTTTTGTGCTCCTATTGTTTCTGATCACTCACTTCATTACCAACATCTGTTTTGTTTTATCAGCACTGGGGTTGCTTTTCATACATTAGAGTTTCGTTTATATGGATAGGTGTCAATATTGCTCAAGCCCACTGCACAGGTTGACCTGGGTGAAATCCCTTGGAAGCGCATCCTGGGACAACAGATAATTACTTTTTTTTTGTTTGAACATTAGCATGTGAGAACTTTTTACACCTGTTATTAACTTTCATTTCTGAATTCCTTGGTGCCTCGGCATCATGTTTTAAGCATGAAAATATTTTTATGAGTGTGCTGGTCATGACAGCTTAATTGTCACATGTTCTGTTTCTCCATAAAAAGTCCTTTCTTCATAGTATGACTGTCTAATATGTAGTGCTCGACTTTCTCCTTCATGTTTGTATTTGCTTAAACATGGTGACATTGAGCTGAGGGAAGAAATGCATATGATTTTTTTTCTTGCATTCAAAAGCTTATGCTAGAATGGTTTGCAAAACCAAAAAGAATCCATTTCCATTCATCCTGTAATCATAAATTTGGTCTGTAAAACAATAACCCTCTCTGCTTTAACTTTCCAGAATATTGGGCAGAAAAGTAAAAAAAAAGTTTATAAAATGAATTGATAAAATATTTATCAAATAGTATTTCACACAAGAATATATTGCTTAATTTAAATAAGTTAACTGGGTTGAATTTCTTTTGTTTTAGATTAGAGGAGCCTTGGGTACGAATATCATCAGCACAATTTTCAGCTGCACTGGAATCATCATGTATTCAACAGATTTAGCAGTTCAATTGTGCTATAATGATTCCTATTGCAGTTATTCATTTCAGGTAATTTTCTTTATGTTTTGTTTTTCCTTAAGTATTTTCTGGTCAGGGCTTTTTCAAGAACATAGTAGCATTTGCGTTTCAAGAAGTTTTTAATTCAGTATCTCAAGCCACCTGAATTTTCAATATATAGGAATTTTCTGCATGTTACTTTGAACTCTGTGCCCAAAAGATAACCCATAACCGTTAATGTTACAGTTCTCTAGATTTTTTTCTTCCTATAGCACGACATAATTGTTGGATCAAAAACAGAAACTGATAGAATTAAAACTGGGATGGGTGGTAGATTTCAGAATAAAAATATTTAACATAAAATATTTAAGGATTACTCTGAAATTGTCATTGAGACAGCATAATGCTAAATCTGGTACTCAGGAGAGTACAGAATGTCAAAAGAGTGCTCTCTACACAAAGTCCAGGAGTATTAAAACTGCCAGTGCCCACAAATGTCTTTTTATAGTAGAAATAAAAATTTACACAGCAGTTAGGTATTGTCTTGTGATACAATCTACAAAGTAATCAGAGCATAACACATATAGAATCTCTGATAAACCTCACATAGCTTAACCTTTTCCAATTGCATTAATATAATTCATCTTTCTTAATCCAGTTACATCTAAGAGGAAAAATGAAATGCAACACATATATAACATAATCAATCTGAAAGCTAACTGTTCTGAAAAGGATCATTCCATGGGTAAACATTGATTAATTTAATTTGTACAGAAGATAACTAAACGTGGGTCCATCCAATGCGATAATGTATCCTACACAAAGGCAAACCAAGTACCAACACTGAAATCAAGAAGAGAAAGAAAAAAATGATCAAAAAACAATCACTGAGATTAATTAAACATCAACACAAAATGACTAGTGTGGGATTCATACCCAGTGCACTGAACTCATGAGGCAGCACTGATAACTTCTGAACAATCCTCAGATAAACATATTGTAATTAAAATGTCTCTGAGTACAATAGATGGGTAAGCATGCACATTTCTGCAAATGTAAGAGAGAAAAGGCAAAATCATTGAATTTTACACAATAACAAGCCCCTAACATCAAGAGAAAATAATATTATTCTTCTCTGCTTAAAACTAGTTATGTATGTATACACAATAGCTTTAAAGCTTTATTCTCTTTTAAAGTAACACATACCTGCCCTATCTCTCCTATAAATACCTAAGTAAGAAAATATTTACATTTTGGCAGCAGGGTCTGGTAACAAATGCATTGACCTGTACATTTAAAGGCTATCAATTCAATCTCTTCTGCTTTCACTAACTGTGTTAACCAGGTAAAGTCACTTTGACCCACCAGGACTGTATGTGATATGAATATGTGAAAAGTATATTTGCTCAATAGGAGGAGGGCACTGATTCATTTTAATGCCACGGTGATAAGTCTACCAAAGGGTTGTGTCAGACAGAGATATGTATGTAAACCACAGAGCAGTCTGCCAAACCTTAAAATACAGAATACTTTAGTTCTCCCCTGAGCTCATAACTTCAACTAAATTAGCTGGGCAATTTAAATGAATATTTAAAGATAAACTAAATATAAATGTTATCCAGAAACCAAAAAATAAGTAGTGGCCTTGGCATCATTTTCTGAGGTTCTTTGAGGGGGTTAGTGTTATGCCTGTAACCACTGGCAGAGTATTAGGGTTCATAAATGCATTTGCCTTGGATTCATATTATTGCAAAACAAATACTATTTGAGACAGGCACTGTAATAACACACACACCATACACACTCCCTCATTCAGTCCTGGACGTTCATCAAATCACCCGCTCATTCACATTACACACGTACACACACACACAGGTACAATTCAAATCAGTTCAGCCTGCCAAAGATAAAGAATTTTCAAGCATTTAATTCATTCTGGTGTTATTATCATTCTAAATTAGCTCAATCATTTCAATTTTTTCATGAAAATTAACGGTGGGCTGTATCCAATTACGGTAACTTTTACTGGTTAGCCAGGAAACAACTCTTTAAAATTTACACTGCAAGGTGAGTTAGATAGCAAAAATGTCACTGTTAAAATATTGTAAGAGGAAAATTGATACTCAGAATCATTAATTCAGTGAAAAATGGACTGAAAAATCTGTCTATATAATGCCATGGTTCTGAAATGCTCCGCAGGCCTGTCTGATTTGCAATCAAACAGTAACTATGATAAAAGTTTATAATGTGAGCCACTATTATCATAAGAAGCATAGCACTCTCGATGATTCTTATCCACTTATCCACCATAGTCTGAGACCTGATGTGCAAAAATTAATGTCATTTAAACTAGCTACGATGGCATTAGGGAAAATACTTGCTTCCACTAACTCAACAAGAAGGAACCGTGCTGAAGTATTAAAACATTATGTTATAGACAATTTATCAACACTTGCTTGTGATAAATCATGGATAATATTTATACATTCTACAAAGTTTTAATATGACTAAAATAATGTGTTGTGGCCAGAGAGAACTGACCCACAGGTCACTAGTTAATAACCCTGGCTAGAGATCCAATTCAAAGTAGCTTTTTTCAGATTCTCATATACTGACTCATTGATATTTTGGAAATGTTAAATAAATGTAGTCATACTAGGCACGTTTCTTCCTTACCATAGCCAAGCATGATCAGGTAAGGTTGGGTAAAGGAACATTTATTTGTGGACTGCGGCTGAGTACATTTTTATTTTTACAGTTAAAGGTTGGGTACAGAACTTCAAAAAGACACTCTATGACACACTGCCTGCCATGAGATTGTAAATGCCAAAACAACTGTCAGTTTTAAAACCATGATTGTCTCATGGTTGAGAGGCTTATTCATTGTAGTGATCCTTAGATATGATGTAGGTTTTTGGATCCTTACACTCCTGGTAACATTACATTCAGCAAATCTGCCTAGAAGGGGATGTAAACTAAATGGTAAAATATAAAACATCCAGTTCACAGTGAAACTAATCAAACATCAACCCTGAATAGTTATATAGGAACCCCTTTTGGATCCACACTTATTGTGTGTTGTTGGAAATTGAACATCTGAAGGCCATGTGACACACAAAACCCACTCAGGTACAAGACAAGGGGAAGTGGGAGAGGTTAGGTTTGATGCATGCCAGATAGCAGACATGTGAGGCACAGACCCCGATGTACAAATCTCTGACCACTGAAACTGGCTCTTAGAATGTGGACTATTAATTCACTTTTAAATGGGGGAGCCTTGGCTTACATCTGTTGACTAGATAAGATAATAAAAAAAATGTAACTCATTTCTACATACAGCATTGCCTTGGAAACCAGGCTTTTTTTATTTGAGGTAGTCTCTCTGGTACTTTGCAGCTTCTGAACATGAGAGGCTCTATTCTGTGATGCAATTAGGAGTATACGTCATTTGGCTGTCTTCAGGCCACAACAGGGCCTGATATCATCCATCCATCCATTATTCAACCCGCTGAATCCTAACTACAGGGTCACGGTGGTCTGCTGGAGCCAATCCCAACCAACACAGGGCGCAAGGCAGGAAACAAACCCCGGGCAGGGCGCCAGCCCACCGCAGGGGAATATTATCAAAAACTAAATAAAATAATTTGAGGAATTCCAGTGTCATTTGGGAGAAACAGTAATGAAAGGATCTTCATCTAGAGATGTAAGCCTTCAGCACTGGAAAAGATGTCACAAACATGTCACAAAAACTGGATACTTTGGGAGTATCCTTTTTAATGTCCTTATCAATATTACATGGAAGGTGAAGATAGTAAGTGCAAATTTTCAGAATTGGATGGTGCTTTACATTCTTAACATGAGAGAGCAGATGGTACATTTCCAATTATTGCAACATCACTTTGTTTTCAATCCCTGACAGATCTTACTTTATTGTGCTATCAGTGCAATAAAAAGTTGCAAAGTTCAACCTTTGACCCAGCAAGAATAATATGAATTTTGAGCCAGCCACAAAGTAGATGAATTCGAGCAGTTAAGCATTTGACAGTCCTGCTTACATGTTTTGTGAATTTGAAAAATATATAACACTGTGTAACACGTGGTATCTTGTGGGAGATGTTATATTGGGTTCTAAGGCCACTGCTGTGTGTCAAATAGACCTTTGAATTTGTGGAAGGCAAGTTTTATTTGTGTAATTAACACAGTATGCTGCTTTTATAGTGTCATCACTAAGGTATTATCATTATTACTGGCTTATTTCATTTTGTAGCACCAGGCTGCAGCGGTGCTGATTAAAGGCAAGTCCCAGTGGACTATTGCTCTTCTTGAATTGCTTTTTTAGGTAGCTTATTTAACATTTGCATATTAGTTGGAATTTTAATGAGACTTGGTCAGGCTTGCCATTTTTATTGGCTCCTTTAGAGCTGGCACTGAATTGGAATGCCAGCTTATACAATGGGCAACTCATCCATCAGCAATGTAAAGACGCAAAACATGCTCAGGCTTTTTGCATATGAAGGTTAATTAATTTGCTTGCACACAGCACAACATTGGCACAAGCCAACTCTGAGATGTTGATTTAATAACAAATGCTAGTCAGTGAAATGTTCACTTTTTCATACAAAAGAGGAAAAAGTAATGCAAAAGTAATGCACTGTTTGTAAAGCATTACATTTTATAACAGCTAACCATGTAATGGATTTAGTTTATTTTTTGTGACTTAACGAGTAATGGTACTAGGTCAACTTTTTAAAAGTCGCACTCCACAACACTGATTGGCATTAAAGTCAAGAGCTTGTTTATGGCCCGATTTGTGCAGGGTGGACTTCATCTATTAAATACACAAATATCAACAAGTCTTCATTTTAAAAGCACTTAAGAGTCAAATAAAATACACAACTTAAGTACCAGTAACACTTCTGAAGATGATTATAGGCAGATCTGCAAAATAATACTCATGTATCAATTTCCAGTGATGTAAAGTCACGAATTACATTCCCATTTGTTATAGTTATTGAGTAAATTATATATGAAATTGCATTTTTTTTAAAGTATTTTAAAAATCATGTATAAATACTTTTACACTTTAATTATGTTTAGTAGTTGTTTTGTCTTGGTAGAGTATTTATTATATAGAGTATATATTACTCTACTTTCCCCTTTTGTATTATTAATATGTAGCCTTTGTCAGAATGCCTCAAATCTCCCAGACTTACTACTGTTTATAAGGTACTGTACCATATAACTTCTCCACACCTTCCTTTCTACATGTATAACCTCAGGCAATTAGGTGTAGTAAAAGACAAGCAGGAGTTAAGTTACAATTTAAACAATGTATTATTGATAATATTCATAAATAATAACAATATGCAAAATACATTTGAATATTGGCACCCATCAAGTCAAGTCAAGTTGGGGAGTATGAACTGGTACAGTACGTTGCCGCACCTAATACACGATAAAACAACTTGGGATCCCGGTTGGCAACCACCCAGGCAGGTACGCGGTCCAGTCCCATCCTCCGAAAATTACCCTCTATCTGCTGCAGCCAGGTGTTACGTGGGTGACCCCTTGGCCTGGTCCAGCCACTCGAGTCCCCAACAATGAGGATCTTACGAGCTGGATCACCCTCGGGGAAACGCGCCACATGGCCGTAGTGCCGTAACTGACGCTCCCTTACAATGCAGGTAATGAGCCTCATTCGGAACTCCATGAGCAACTGCTCATTCGACACAAACTCAAACCAACAGTACTCAAGGATTTTCCAGAGAGACATAGTACCAAAGGAGTCCATTCTTCGTCTCAGGTCACTGGATAGCGTCCATGTCTCACAAACATATAGCAAGCAGGAAGCACCAGGACTCTAAAGACCTTCATCCTGTTGCATAAATATTGGGAGTGCCACACACCCCTTTCCTGTGACCTCATGACCCCCCATACTCTCCCAATCCGTCTACTGACTTCATAGGAAGAGTCACCAGAGAAATGAATGTCACACCCAAGATAAGTATAAATTTTTCAACAAGGTCGATACTCTCTCTCCGTAAACAGACACACTGCTAATTGGCTGTGCCCAAGCAGTCATTAAAGGCCTGGATCTTGGTTTTTATCCAGGACACTCACAATCCCAGGCACTCAGACTTCTCACTCAGTCTCTCAAACGCCCAGATCAGAGCCTTCATTGACTCCGCGAAGATCACAGCATCGTCAGCAAAGTCAAGATCCGGAATCTTTCTTCACCAACAGATGCCCCACATCTTCTGGACCCCATGATCTTGCCCAACACCCAGTCCATACAAGCATTGAACAGAATAGGAGCAAGAACACACCCCTGACGAACCCCAGAATCAACTGGGAAAAACACAGCGGTTCTGCCTCCACTCTGCACAGCACTCACAGTACCAGTGTACAGGCCGGCCATGATATCCAGCAACCTTGAGGGGATCCCGCGAACCCTCAGGATGTCCCACAGGGCAGCTCGAGTCAAACACTTTATGAAAATCGACAAAGGCTACAAAGAAACCATGCATTCCATGAGAACCCTCAGTGCCAGGATGCAGTCGATGGTAGACTTCTTAGGCGTAAAACCAGACTGTTTCGGTCACTGGTAGGTGAGCAAGTGATCACGGATCCTATTGAGGATGACCCTAGAAAGGACCTTAACCAGCACTGAGAGTAGTGTTATCCCCCTGTAGTTGTTGCAATCCAGGCAATTACCCTTTCCTTTCCAGATAGGGACGACAAGTCCTATTTTCCAGTCAGTTGGGATGATGCCAGTCTCCCAAATGGAAGCAAAGATTGCTTGCAATGCCAGGAGGACAGTCTTACCACCAGCCTGGAGAAGTTCACCCCGGATACCACAGATCCCTGCAGCCTTTCCTCCCCTCAGCTGGTTCACCTCCTGTGCAATCTCAGTGAGATTGGGTGGTTCACATCTAATTGGAGGATCAGCCTCAAGGACCGTGGACCCAGAGATGTCTAACGTCCTAGCCAGATGATCAGCTTTGAACAACTGCTCAAATTAGCCAGCCCAGCAGGACACAACTGCAGCATCATCCGTAAGGACCGTTCCATCAACTGCCCTGACTGCAACTCTCCGAGGAACAGATTTGGATGTGCATAATGCTTCGATTCCTCTGTAATCAGGACGTGGGTCGCTAAACCGCAGATGGTGTGTCAATTGCTCACAGATTCCTCTAACAAATGCCTCTCCTAGAGCCAATAGGGCATCATGGTACTTAAAGACTTCTGATACAAGCCAGTTCTAAACAGCCATACTTTAGACCAATGAGGCAGAGAACACCTTCACACCTACCCCCGTGACGCTTGCCAGTTAGGCAGCCTGGCTTTCCTGTGAGGGTTGACTGGGAGTCCTGCAGAGAAATATTAGCCAAACTTGTTTGAGGCACTTCCCCCAACTCTGTCGTAAAATTACAAAGAGACTCATTCCTAAAAGGGGAAGGGGTTTTTAAACCATCAAATCGTTGCTGTTATTATCAATAATGTAACACTAATATTACATTGCTTTGTCTAAGTTACAAATAAAGGCATACAAAATATGTATTAACTTGTATGCAAAATTTCACATCACAACAGTAGTGATTCTGCTTTGTTAGTTTTTTCAAGGTGGATTATTACAAAATACAATTGATTGCCTGTGTTCAAAATGCAAAGTTCACAGTTCAAAATAAAACTGCACAAAAAATATTGTCTGGGATGTAGGTCATGATCTTATAGTACAAATTGTTTTAGTAAATAAAACCATGGCTGTGTAGTTCACCCTTGCTGTATAAGTGGTTGTATCTCAGTGTATCAGAACCTGGTGTATTGTCCAAGAGCTCAAACTTATGAAGAGACATGGAAGTATGTTGATTTTTTTAAACTACCAGGGTATTTAATATAACACAGCATAAATGCTATAAATCATAGTTCATTGAAAGATACCACAGTAAAATACTGATAGCCCCATATTGTTACCAAACAAGTTTCCAGTTTTCCAAAAGGATAACCCATACTAACAGAGAGCATTAAATAGAAAAATAGATGTTTCCCTTCAGTTTATAACACATAAGTCAGTCGTACACAGCACATACAGTCAGTCAGTCATTTTCCAACCCGCTATATCCTAACACAGGGTCACGGGGGTCTGCTAGAGCCAATCCCAGCCAACACAGGGCGCAAGGCAGGAACAAATCCTGGGCAGGGTGCCAACCCACCGCAGGGCACACACACACACCCCAAGCACACACTAGGGACAATTTAGGATCACCAATGCACCTAACCTGCATGTCTTTGGACTGTGGGAAGAAACCGGAGCACCTGGAGGAAACCCACACAGACACGGGGAGAACATACAAACTCCAGCAGGAAGGACCCGGGAAGCGAACCCAGGTCTTCTTACTGCGAGGCAGCAGCACTACCACTGCGCCACCGTGCTACAGCACATATATAATTTCCTAAATCTGTACACATTTTCTTAATGTACATTGGTAAGTTCAGCATATTCAGCAGACATCTTCTGTATATGAATATGGGCACTCATCTTTTGAGCAATGCATTTGTTTCCCTGACCACAACAAAATAGTCCCAACATAGAACAGTAATGGTGAGGGCAACACCTAAGGACATGGAGAGCTGTTGGCAATAGCTGCATCCCTTTTCAAGCAATTTTATATGTTGATAACACAGTGCTGTATATCTAGGCACAAATTTCAAGTAAGAACTAAAAAAAATGTACAGGAGTTGTACTTAAGATCAACAACAATCAGTGGCCATTTTTGTCTAAAAAACTTCCTGCTCCACCTGGGTACAGATTTTGTCTTTTTCATTTTCAGCACTTACATGTAGTTGAGGAAGTCTGGCACAGCCTCCAGATTTTGAGTTTCTAAAATTTGCTTCTATATGCTGTGCTATTCTGATTGTATGTGCCTAATATTTACTAATTTTGTTTTTTGTTTTTTAATATAACTAAATAGTATTATTACTTAAGTGATTTTCTCACAGACTACTTTTTTATTTCTACTCAAGTGGTTTCCACATTTTAATCCTTTGCTTTTACTGAAATAAGTTTTTAATTAATTTATAATACTTTTACTTGAGCAGAATTTTTCAGTGTTCTTTCCATCTCTGTCATTTTCCAATAAGATTGCAGAAGGACTGAAGGGTGTCCTGTTGATTTTTACTATTCTCGAGTTCTGGGTGAGCTTGTTCACATCAATCTATGGCTGCAAAGCAACCTGTGGAAACCCAGAACAGGTAATAATTCTACATAATATTCTTTTACATTCAGTTTTACATTAAGAATGTGAAAGTGTTTGGCCCCTTGCACTAAACACCTTATTGATTTCTGGTCCAAAGTGCTAAGCTTTCTTGTTTATTTTTTATTTTTTTCTTACAGCCTATAATTATCATCCACCAGAATGTCGACCCATCAGGAACTCCTGTGCCAGTCCCACAGTGTAATGTTCCACAGCAGACAACTCCTATCACACAGCCATATAATCGGCCTCCAAATATGGCATCTTACCCTCCTCCATATGCTAAGTAAAAGTGAGGTTGAGCTCTAAAGCACATGACATTGATGACAATGACTGTGGAAAGGGTTTTGACATTAAAATGCAAGCCTCAGATCTTTATTTTTATTAATCAACATTCAACTCAAATATCTTTTAATTTATTTTGCTTTGCTTAAGTACTGATTTACTTTATTTTGATTGACACTAAGAGTCCTCAAGAATCTCTATGGAAGTGAATCTTTGTGTTTTCTGTTAAGAGATATATAAAGTACAGCAGAGATGGGGACAAGTCGCATATGATCAAGTCCAAGCAAGTTTCAAGTGTTAACCATCAAGTCTCGAGTCAAGTCTCAAGTCACAGTTAAGACAAATCAAGCAAGTCAAGTCAAGTCAAGGGTTCACACTAAGCAAGTCAAGTCGAGTCCTGATAAGTTTCAAGCCAAGTCAAGTCAAGTTGCAGTACTAAAACAAAGAGGTTAAATTTTCGATACGTTTATTTTTGCACAGAAAAATTTTTACAGAAAAGATGAACTTATATACATATATTATGTATCTTATTTGCATTGCTATATTTAAATTATATGCATATCTGTGCTACATTAATATCTGAAAATAAAATTGTGTTGCTTACACAAAATGTTTAAAACTAAGAAATCCAGTCTAAAATGTATAATGCAATTCAATCTGAAAGGATTAGTTTACTTTGACAACAACAATGTACAGATAATGTACTCACCCCCTTGTCATCCAATATGTTCATGTCTTTCTTTCCTCAGTCATAAAGAAATTGTTTTTTTTTTTTTTGTTTTGAGGAAAACATTTCAGGATTTCTGTCTATATATAATGGATATGTATGGCGCCCCGAAGTTTGAACTTCCAAAATGCAGTTTAAATGCAGCTTCAGAAAGCCTGAAATGATTGGTTATTTTCCAAACAAATTGACAATTTATATACTTTTTAGCTTCAAATGCTGGTCTTGTCTCCTCTCTGTGCAGTCTGTGTGATTCGGGTAAATACAGTTAATAGATGTCAAAAAAACAACAATCTCTTTTATATCTTTAATGTCAAAAACATCCTGCAATGCTGTTTTTACCTTTTTTTGTAAAGGGCATTTGAGCTTCTATACATGTTACTATTTAATTTAATATTGTTTCTTTGTATCAGTATACTGCTGCTGGATTATGTGAATTTCCCCTTGGGATTAATAAAGTATCTATCTATCTATCTAAACACTGTGTCTGCACTTTTGCTGCAATCTAAGACTGTATTTACCCGAATCACACAGACTGCGCAGAGACAACACAAGACCAGCATTTGAGGTTAAAAAGTATATAAATTGTCCATTTGTTTAGAAAATAACCGATTGTTTCGCTAGATAAGACTC
>JANRMT010062854.1:33978128-33991341 GCA_026402145.1 Polypterus bichir lapradei
TTCTTTGGGTGTTTTTCACAGTCGGTAGACAAGTCTCTTTAGTGTCCTGCGTTTTTAGAACTGTGACCTTAAATGCCTACTTTCTGTAAGCTGTTAAGGTCTTAACGACCATTCCACAGGTGCATGTTAATTAATTGATTATGGTTAATTGAACATGCATGGAAAACATTGTTTAAACAATTTACAATGAAGATCTGTAAAGTTATTTGGATTTTTAAAACATTATTGTTGAAATACACAGTCCTGAAAAAGGGGCGTTTCTTTTTTTGCTGAGTATATATGTATATATATACACAGACAGACCAATATATTATATAAAAGTAGAGACATACACTAAAAACATAAAGCAAGGAATTTAATGGATTATGAGGAAAACAACAGTAAAATCATTTGAAAATTATTTAGTTCGAGCTAAAAAAATTCTGTAAAAGTGAAATCATTTCAAAATATTTATTTAACACAGACAACAGAGAAATATAATTATTACCTGTATTTAATACAGGCAGTTAGAAAAAAAAGGTGGGCCGTGGCAAGTAGTAACAACACACTTTGTTGACGCTGTATGTTACAAAGCTGATACAGATCTGCACAGCAGCGCGGCTGGAGAGCAAAACGGTAAGAGTGTCGCTGTCCTCAGCCAACCATAGCAACTGAACGAGTTGCGAACAGGCAGCAAACACTAGTTTCCTCGTTACATCTGGGTTATTTTCATCAAGAGAATCTGAGAAAAGAAAGTATAATTACTTATAAAGTTACAACTAAGTACCGTAAAAAGGAAGTAAAAATATATTTTTATTACGAAAATTGAACATGAACTAAAAACAGGACATTTGGGTGTCCCTGAAAGGTCAGTACGGGACAGGGGACAAAAATTATCAAATGGGACATGTCCAAGGGACGTCTGGCAACCCTAAGTTCATATATCCTGAAAGCAGTTAAATTAATTTCAGAGCTGTGGAACTGTAACCTAACCAGGAAGTGGCCGAATCCGGGCAATGACATGGTGCTAGTTTATCACTGTGGATATTCAGGTGCCCCTACACTCAGCTCTAAATTAACATACGCATCTTTGGGTTGTGGCAAGGAAATGAGAGAACCTGATGAAAAGCTCAAACCAAGACAAAGAGACCATGCAAATGCACATCGATCAGATCTCACAACAGTGTGAGATAGCGCTGCCATAGTCCAAACTACAATGAGTACTGGTCGGTCTAGGACTTCCTAATTAACTCTTTGCATTCCCTGAATGCCTGAAAATCAAAATTAATGGGTGATCAGTACATTTTAAAATCATGTTACGCTGTTATGAAACGCTCTGTGCCCATTACTTGGTTTGCAAGAAAATATTGCAGCAGTTGACAGACACAACAATTCAATCATACACTAGCTGAATAGTACGGACAACTTTTTTCAACTCCGCAACATCGCTCATCTGCATTCTTTCCTCAGTGTGAAGGATACTGAAACACTCATGCATGCTTTCATCACTACCCGTCTGGACTATTGCAATGCATTGTTTTATGGCCTCCCGACAACATATATCAATAGATTACAGTGTGTTCAGAATTCTGCTGCTCGTTTACTTACACACACTAAAAAATCTGCTCACGTCACTGTGCTCAGTGATTTGCATTGGTTACCAGTTTCTTCAAGAATCAAATATAAAATTATTCTCATCACCTTTAAAGGCCTTCATGGTTTAGCCCCTCATTGTCTGTCTGAGCAGCTGCTTCCTTATTCTCCTGCCCGTGCATTAAGATCATCGGACGCTAACAAACTCATTGTACCTAAATACAGGTTAGTAACAATAGGTGGCAGAGTTTTCAGTTTGATGGCCCCTAAAATTTGGAATGCTCTTCCTCTCAGTCTTCGCATGGAAAAATCTATTATTCATTTTAAACTCCTGTTTAAACACATCTTTTCAAAGAGTTTTATGCGTTTTCTGGTATGTAACTTCTAGTCTTGTTAATGTGTTTTTGTTGAATCGCGAAGTGTCCTTGAGTGTGTGAAAGGCACAACATACATAAAATTTATTATTATTATTATTATTATTATTATTATTATTATTATTATTATTATTATTATTATTATTATTGTTGTTGTTGTTGTTGTTATTTAACATCATCAGGCATGTTGAGACATCAGTGGCCACATTGAGAGTAATGTTGAAGAGTTAGATCATTCTTAGCAGACAGGCTGTGTGGGAAGGCATTGGGATTGTTTTTTATTTAATTTTTCTATCACTTCCTGAACTATTTGGGTCAATTTACACTTTTAGAGGTTTTAATGTGCATTTAATAATTTTTTTGACACTTATTTTATGATTCAAGTATTCCTAAGAAACTTAATTATTTTTTATCATTATACTGCACCACCATTTATTTTTCTTATGAATGTCACAAATATTCTGTCAATGGGTCCCAGGATTTTCTGGGGATGTGGTACGTATAATGTCATTGACTCAACCACATATATATTGGCACCCCCTTTACACTCTATCCAAAATTACATGAACCTTGTTAAAACACTTCCAAATGTTTCTTTATTGCCTTACTGTTTCAAGACATACTGTACTTTTCTGAACCCTTATTTAAGATTCTTGTTTTGCCCTTGTTCTGACAAAAGATCATTTTGATTCCTGGTTTTTGATCCTTGCGCACCAGTTTATGGCATTCTGCAAGTCATTTCCAAAAAGATTCACTTAGGCTAAGCAGAGCTTGATGCTTGAGAAGCCATAGTCCATCCAGCAAGGAAGGAAGCAAATCATTTAACAAGACTTGATAGGATCAAACAGAGAGGGCAGACATTTTCAGAGAAAAGGTATAAATAGAAGCTGAACACAGCCTTTAGTGCTGTTTTTTCCAATGATGCTGAAGACGGTGATGATGGACAACAGAAACTGACGGAGATTGCCGACCATCATTAGTCTGCTGCAGTGTTGCAGGCAATTATCTTAATCAAGATGATGAAACAGACATTTTAGTATTGCACACACAACGTCCAAATTTGAGTGTTTGATGAAAAGTGGTTCTTCTGCATGATGCTGGTCAAAAGTACAAGGTGTTTTGGCTCTTGTTACAGATTGCATATCTGTGTAAGATTTGATTTGTCATACAAAAAATATTTTTAATGGTGAAGTTATTTTTTTCAAAATCATGAAATATACCAATTTACCACAAGAGATTGTGTTCTAAAGTAAAACATTTATTTTTAAGTTTAAAAAATACCTAGCCTGTTGAGGGAGGTATATGGTACTGAGGTCCAAACATGAAAACAAAGGCTTTAAAGTTACTGAGTACATCTATTTTTTTAGCCAAGAGTGTTATCGAATATTATTTAGCACACATACTGTAAAACAGTATATACATGTGTAAAAAAGGCTCCTGTGAAAACTGTGGCGTGTGCAGTGAGCATGTGCGTTTGTGAGATGTACACTGTAAAAAATCAATCCTACTCCCAATTAAAAAAATATTAAGTAACTGATTACAATGTGCTTTTTGAGTTTGCTCAACATTACACTGACAAATCCTGCCAATTACAAAATTTGACTTCACTGGATACAAGCTACACTATGCCAAACTAAAAAAATTAAATTAGCTTAAGTAGAAATAACTAATATGTAAAACAGCAATTAGCCCATCTAACATAAATTTTAGAGCTGTGTCAATGTCATCTCTAATTGGCGTAACTAAAAAATCTATGTTGAATAAACCTAAGTAAATTTAAGCAAACTTCAAGTTAGTAATTTAACAAATTAATATATTTATTTTTTGCAAACTCAAAAAGCACATTGTAATCAGTTACTTAAGAACTCTGAGTATATTGAGCAAAATATTCTATTTTAACACAAAAGAAAAAAACAGCTTTTTGAAAATAATGCAGCTTTATTTTCTTAGACATGGCATTACATTATTATTACAATGTGAAATATGAAAATTCCTTATATAAATGTATTTAAATTCAGCACGTTCAAATTTTGTCTTAACATTGTTATCATTACTAATAACCACAAGCCTTGCCATCTCTGATGTTGTGCAATCTTAATTTGAAAAGTGTTACATCAATAATTCCAAAATGTCATTTTGAACAGAACCTGAACAGGGTAAAGGGATTCTGTCATAACATTAACACTAATGTGCAACTGAGAAAGACTTTCACACAAAGAAAAGCAGCTATAGCAAATTTAATCTAAAATCAAAAGACAAACATATCCTATTCTGCAGATCTGAGACACATTTGTCTAACATTTATTTATGCAGCATATTCAATGTGAGTATGAGTCTCCAATATTTAGAAACACCTTCTGCTCTGTTTCAAAAGTGTATTTCAGTTCTTTTGGGTACTTAATGTTTACAGCATACAGAAGACCAACAAGTATGACAAATGCAGTTGTGAAGTCGACAAGCTCTTCAATTATTACTTGACCTTCTATTACCACAGCCACATTCATTGGTGCAGCTCCAGGATGGATCTCATAGTGCCTCACAACCTCTAATATTCCCATCTTCATTTCATTTGTATATATTTGAAGGGAGTCTTTATCCTAAAAATATAAAACAATGATAAGGTGTGATAAGATACACCACAATTGACTCTTTTCCAAAGCCAAGTGAAAGGTTGTCTACCAACTTAACTTTCTAGTTTGTTAATCATTTAGTTTTACATTTCCAACAGAACTTACATGACATGTTGTTGATAGCTTCTTGTATTCTCTTAAGTACAGAGGTAGTCCTTGTAGAACCATTGCCCTCTTGTGTGGTTACATCCATTGTCTGAAAAGTTACAGACAAGAATGATAGTCATAGAGGTAAAATATACAAAGAAATAATGTTTGAACAAAATGACAATTTAAGAAAACTTTAAACAAAACAACTACATATATGACATTTTCTTCTACATTACTGTACATATACAAAAGTCCATCTTTGTTAAATGAATCCAAATAATGAAAGGATGTTGCACATCTGCAATTTATTCATAATATATGCACACATCCAGACACACAAAAAAATATGCTTTTAACTTGAATAATTTAAATTGTCAATTTATAATAAACGGGTAGCATGGTGGCACAGTGGGTAGCGCTGCTGCCTCGCAGTTATGAGACCTGGGTTCACTTCCCGAGTCCTCCCTGCATGGAGTTTGCATGTTCTCCCTGTGTCTGCGTGGGTTTCCTCCCACAGTCCAAAAACATGCAGGTTAGGTGGATTGGCGATTCTAAATTGTGCTTGGTGTGGGTGTGTGTCCTGCTGTGGGTTGGCACCCTGCCCAGGAGTGGTTCCTGCCTTGTGCCCTGTGTTGGCTGGGATTGGCTCAACCAGACCCCTGTGTTTGGATTCAGCGGTTTGGAAAATGGATGGATGGATGGAATTTATAATAAACAGAATAGCTCAGGAATGTTGTTGATTACACCACCAAGTTGCTGGTCACACCTTAGGTTTAAAGAAGGAATTGTACTTTTATTTCTGGTAAAATATTGTTTGTGTAAATCTCACCATTAAAGAAAACTGTAAATGAATACATTATGAATTTGTAGTCCATGACATTGGAGGGAATATGTATAGGGAATATATGCCAATGATTCAGATATAAACATATACAGTATAATTTAGCTTGCTCTTTAAAATCATTTTGCATGCATTTGATAAGTCTATGGGTTTGCCACATGCACCTTCATAAGCACACAGTTCAACAGCCTTAATTACAACACTGCCCACATACTATGTTAAGTTCATGCTTATGACTATTAAACTATTCTTTCCTGATCATTATTACGTACCTGCTCATCTAGTAATTCTAAAAGTGATTTCAATTCATGTGTCGTCTTGTCTCCTTTTGCTCTGTACAATTTGATCAGAGCTGTCGAATTGTCCAAGGAAATGTTTCTTTCACTTGCACCTGGGTAATGTGATAAAATGCATATACCTGTAACAAAATTCAAGAATTAATCCATCCATCCATCCATTATCCAACCCGCTGAATCCGAACAGGGTCACGGGGGTCTGCAGAATTAATAATGTACTTATTTTCAAGATACAGTACTAGCATCTCTACTCAACAATTGAATTATAAGATTAGATAAAACTCACCTGCTGCTCTATGAAAAGGCCTGGCCATCTCTGTTGGACTACAGAGACCAGCGGTTCATCCATGACAATCTCCTTTCTTCTCAAGGAAAACGTGAGGTCCACTTTAGTGTTGACTAGGTCCAGGTTCATATTTTTCTTCTTCACTTCATCCTCAAGCTGCTGCCTCTCTGTTTCAAGATCTTCATCTTTTTAACCATCAGGGTGATTTGGCAATAATTTACCTCAGATTGATGAGGTTTCTTAAGGTAACCTCTGGAAGAACCAACTCCTCTTTTGTAAGCATTTGCCTGCACTTCTGTAATAATTCTATCACAAATGTCTAAGGTGTTATCTAAAAAAGAACACAGTAAAGCTAAACATCACGTTTACACATGAGCAGTTGCGTGGCGCGACTTATATTTATTAACATATGTTTGTGAATGTATATATTTTTTTCCTTGAAGGAGAGAAGAATTGTTGTTGAGGTCTGCTCAGTGTGTTCAGTTTAGATCCGTCCCCCTTTATCGCTCGCTTTCTCCTTCTATGACGCACACCCCAATTTTCCTCTTTAAAAGAAACTTAGCATAAATTGAATGTACACAAGAAAGGAGTAATCCAACCAGTTACCGTGCGTCTGCCTTTACAAGCAGTTATGCATATGCACCCCAGCGCCCGTAATAATTACTGGAACATTCAGTTTTCAAAAAAGGCGTCATCGTGCACGCCATCTTTTAATTAATTTTTTTTTGACTGCATGCGATTTTACGAAAAAAATGTACAGAATATTGATGTCATTTTATTAATTCACCGTGTAAAAACAAAATTATCTGACCGTTGCTGTACGCACTTATTGCCCAATCCACTTGAATAAAATATAATCATCAGCGTCCAGTCTCTGCTCTAAACTTTGGTATTGTGCCTCAAAAGCTTGAGTCGGGCACCGCAGCTACTACGGGAATTCAGACCGCTAACTTTAAGTGAAAAAAGTGTCCTGATGTCGGGTTTTGAGATATAAAAACACAAGAGTCGTTATAGTGGAAAAAAAGAAGGAGGGAACTATCGCAATGGCGTGGCTTTTGCTAAAAACTTAAAAGCCACCACAGTAAGCACAACTGAGGTTTCATTTTATAATTATTCATTTTCAGATTTTGTTATAGTAACTAAAACCTTCCGTAATTAACAGACCCGCCGTCATTACACGTTGCAAATAACACAAGCTAAAATTAAACACGTAAAAACTTATTTACGTTTGGCAGTAGGTTATCATCGATGGTCGTCAAAGTTAGTAAGGTTACTCGTGTGGCACCTGTTAATAAATCGTACCGCGATTTTTTATGGCTTTCAACAAAGGAAAGTCCTACTATTGAAAATGCATGTAGGCCTCCTTACCTTAAGTCGCGGCTATCAAACTTTTGTAACTACAGATTGTGGAATCGTACATGTGTTCAAATCTCATAAATCTAGAACATTCTCGCAGAACATGCGCATTGCGTAGAGGGAATAACTCGCACAAACAAACGATCATTAATTCGCACAATGCTGATTCTTACATTTGAACCCAAAAGAAAAATAGAACTCACATCTGCTCTACACAATGAAGAAACGATTGTCAGGCTAAACATTTAACACAGAAATGTTGGAATAGCAAACATTTTTACACTGGGTCGACTATCACTTAGTTACATTTTTTACAGTGTACCTCGTGAAAGCCAGAACTACTGGAGCCACTAGAGAAAGTTTAAGTTTGTGCGTTGTTGACCAAATGTAAGTGCTTATGTACATATTTAAAAGTTAAGTGTTTAAGTTAGAGAGAAAACTGTTCTGAATTAGTAGTTGGGTTAATATTTTACGTTTCCACATTGAAATTGTAATTGCAAACACCTTACGTTGAAAGTGTGAAGCTATAGTGCCACCTATTGGACATTTGTGTATAGCATAGTGAGATAACATATATATACTCAGCAAAAAAAGAAACGTCCTCTGACTTTCAACTGTTTTTACTTTCAGTAGACTTAATGTGTAAATATTTGTATGAACACTAAAAGAGTCAACACCATAAGACATAAACTAAAAATGTTTCACAATGTGTCCCTGAATGAAGGGAGGCTCAAAATCATAAGTACCAGTCAGTATCTGGTGTGGCCACCAGCTGCTTGAAGTACTGCAGTGCATCTCCTCCTCATGGACTGGACCAGATTTGTCAGTTCTTGCTGTGAGATGTTACCCCACTCTTCCACCAAGGCACCTGCAAGTTCCTGGACATTTCTGGGGGGGAATGGCCCTAGCCCTCACCCTGCGATCCAACAGGTCCCAGACGTGCTCAATGGGATTGAGATCTGGGCTCTTCGCTGGCCATGGCAGAACACTGACATTGCTATCATGCAGAAACTCACGCACTTTTTGCCACTCCTGTCTGGTCCAGCGAAGGTGGGTTTGTGCCCATAGGCGGCGTTGTTGCTGGTGATGTCTGGTAAGGACCTGTCTTACAACAGGCCTGCAAGCCCTCAGTCCAGCCTCTCTCAGCCTATTGCGGACAGTCTGAGCACTGATGGAGGGATTGTGTGTTCCTGGTGTGACTCGGGCAGTTGTTGTGGCCATCCTGTACCTGTCACGCAGGTGTGATATTCGGATGTACCGATCCTGTGCAGGTGTTGTTACACGTGGTCTTCCACTGCGAGGATGATCAGCTGTCCTTCCTGTCTCCCTGTAGCGCTGTCTTAGGCGTCTCACAGTGTGGACATGGCAATTTATTGCCCTAGCCATATCAGCAGTCCTCATGCCTCCCTGCAGCATGCCTAATGCACGTTCACGCAGATGAGCAGGGACCCTGGGCATCTTTCTTTGGGTGTTTTTCACAGTCGGTAGACAAGTCTCTTTAGTGTCCAGCGTTTTTAGAACTGTGACCTTAAATGCCTACTTTCTGTAAGCTGTTAAGTTCTTAACGACCATTCCACAGGTGCATGTTAATTAATTGATTATGGTTAATTGAACATGCATGGAAAACATTGTTTAAACAATTTACAATGAAGATCTGTAAAGTTATTTGGATTTTTAAAACATTATTGTTGAAATACACAGTCCTGAAAAAGGGACGTTTCTTTTTTTGCTGAGTATATATGTACTAAATGTCTTATTTTGTTGTTTGCCTGCTAGAACCACACATACACCTACTCACCTACCTGTACAGTTGTTCTACTTCATGTGAAATTTTGGCATCTCAACATTAAAGCGATGTTCCTGAAATGGTTGGATTAGTTCCTGTGTTCTAACCGACACACCACAGCGACTACAGCGTATTGCAAGTCTGCCTTTCTTCACAACAATTTTGGTCCTTCGAGCCGGAACGCAGTGGTTACTGTGGAACATGTATCCTTACTCCAACCAGCAAGCTGGAGCGACTAATCCAAGAAGACAGTCGCACCCTCCGTGGATTATGATTTAAGATATGCAGGCTACAGGGTTCTAGAAGCATCATCTTCACTGCGGCCAGGAGTACTGCACAAAATTTTCCAAGAAGAGGATTATGATGCCAGCAGAATGTTGTTACCTCAAACTCTGCAAGCTCAAGCAACACCAAATCGTAGAGAACTAGAGATAACTTCACCAGGAGCACAGAATAATTCTCATAGAAAGCTGCAGCTTGAGAGAGACTATAAACACTCACAATCAAAGATGGCTAGCCTTTCTAATATTAGTCCTGACTCATTAAGAAGGGCTGGACCAGTTCCTGCACCACGGACTGTCTATCGAACACCAGTGCCATCTCCTAGGACTTCAAATGCCCCTTGTAACTACAACTACAATGAGGACCTGACAAGAATGCAGAAACAGTGGGAAGGAGATAATGTAAGTAATAACAGTTTTAATGCACCTTTATCACCTGTCCATAAGCAGGAGGATCCTCAACCTAGCCAGGAGTCTGATGCGATGCTTGACCTAATGGAAGAGATGGCGGCACGGATGCGTGAAATGAGAGCCCAAAGTAGACAAGCCAAAATTCCGTCCTACTCTTCTCCACCCAGACCAGATTCCCTTTCCCATTTGAATCGTGATGTACTTCCTCAAAGGACACCAACCAGGCAACATCCACCCTTACATCAGTACTGTGTGGATCCTAACACACCTGCTCCTACTCCTCTTCCTCACCTTCCTCGTCTGCCTCACCAGCCTCCTCCGCAGCCATTTCACCAGTATATCCTGCAACCTCCTACATCCACGGAATGTGATCAGTACACTCTTGATCATCCCCAGCGGGAGTACATACCACAGGCACAAGAGACCTTCTATAGGGGACCTAAACCTTCAATCCGAGACTTCATCCATAAAGATCCCAGTGAGTTTGCACGGCTCAAGATAGCTCTAACCAACCTTCTCCCTGCAAGCAGTACAGAGCTATTCAAGTACCAGATTTTGGTTGAGCACCTGAAGTTAGAGGAAGCCCGTTTAATAGCTGATGCATACTTGAACTCTCTTTACCCGTATACTGATACCATGGCAGCTCTTACTGAGAAATATGGACAACCTCATCAATTGGCTTTGAAGAAAATTTCAGCAGTCATGAACTCTCCAGAAATTCGTAGTTGGGATACAGAAGCTTTTGAGAAGTTTGCTTTAAATGTGCAAGCATTAGTAGGTATGCTGGGAACCATAGGGCCTGAGGGTGACATTGAACTCCAATGTGGATCTCATGTAGCTCGTCTGTTGACAAAGCTTCCACCAGACCTTCGGGCGAACTTCCGCAGACACATGCTGCATAGACCAGGAGCAACCTATACTTTAATTGATCTCTCAACTTGGTTAAAATTTGAAGTGTGGTGTCACGATTCAGGAGGACAGCCCAGACAAGTGGAGAAACACAGAGAACCTAAACGTGGACCAAAACCAACTACATTCTTACTTGGAGCAAACCAAAGCTCTGTGACTGAGACTTCCAACCCTTCTATAGATGAGCCATCAGAGAAGAATAAAGAAAAGCCTAAACCTTACTGCCCATATTGTGAAAATACAGAGCACTTCCTTAGTCAATGTCCCACATTCCAGCAGTTCACTAAAGAGCAAATTATAGACTGGATCAAAACCAAGAAACGATGCTGGAGATGTGGACGTTCGCATCAAGCAGCTCAGTGTAATCTCAAAAAACCCTGCAATATATGTAAAGGGAAACATCTTAAGGTCTTGCATGAAGTTAACACTCTCTCCCAAAAACAGGATACCTGTGTGCTGAGTTCATCTACTGAGACTCTTTATGGCGACAGACCCACTGATAGCAGTTATGTATTGCTTAAGGTAGTTAAGGTAATGCTTTATAATGGCAACAGAGCCTTGGAAACCTACGCAGTGTTAGACGATGGCTCCGAATGGACTCTTTTGCTTTCAGCAGCAACTAAAGAGCTTGGCTTAGAGGGAGAATCTGAAAAGATGATGTTAAGGACAGTTAGACATGACATTGAGACATTGGAGGGAGCATTAGTTTCATTTATCTGACTCATCCCTCTGTTGGAAGCAGAGAGCGGATCAGCGAGCGGAAGCAGAGAGCAGCGGCGTCTCCCACAGGCACGTAGCCCTTTGCAAGCACCCGAGCAAGTTCACCAGAGGTAAAGCCGGCAGCTGACCAGTAGAAATAACCGGCAATGAGAAATTAAAGTCAATCGCTCAGCGGGTGGTGGAAACTTAAAGCCAACGGTCTCGTAGCGATTCAGCTGAACACGTAAAGCGCCGAAGCACCTATAAAAACGGCAAAGACGACTTCAACATTTAACGTAAGTTCTATCTGCTCTCTGCCCGTCGAGGGCGCGTTTATATGTTGTGTGTCCTGCAGTATGTACAGTTCAGGTTTTCCGGCCGACAGTGTAGATAGCTTCACCTGCCAAAAGTGTTTAGTTAATTTAGAGTTGGTCGGGAAAATACGCGAATTGGAGGACCGCGTTAGGAATCTGATAGCAATTAGGCAAACCGAAAATTGGATCGACTCAGTTTGTTTAGACAATTCGGCTACGTCTGATTCGGCTTCAGTCTCTCCAGGTCCCACTGTAGTCAGTGCGCGGCCGAAATCAGCAGCACCAATTCAGCCACAGGGCGAGTGGGTAACAGTAAGACGGGGGTCTAAGAATCCAAAATATAGTCCCCCGGCACCCAGGTCACCAATTCGGACCCAGAACAGATTCTCAGCTCTCCGCAGCGCGCCTGTGGAAACTGAGAATAATAAAGTGCTCATAATTGGCGATTCCATAGTGCGGAATGTTAGAATTCCAAACTATGTTAAACCAGCAGTTAATGTTAAGTGCCTCGCAGGGGTCAAGATTTCTGGCATAGAGGCCGCATTGGACCGTGTCGCCGACGATGAAGTATCTACCTTATTGCTGCATGTCGGCACTAATGATATTTATTTACAGCAATCTGAGGTATTAAAGCGGAACTTCATCTCTCTATGCACCAAAGCTAAAAGAAAATGTTGGAATTTAATTGTATCTGGTCCCTTACCAAGATTATATAGAGGGGATGTGATTTATAGCAGACTAGCAGAATACCCGCGCTTCGCAGCGGAGAAGTAGTGTGTTAAAGAAGGTATGAAAAAGAAAAGGAAAAATTTAAAAAATAACGTAACATGATTGTTAATGTAATTGTTTTGTCATTGATATGAGTGTTGTTCCCATATATATATATATATATATATCTATATATCTATATCTATATATATCTATATCTATATATATCTATATCTATATCTATATATATATATATATATATAGCAAAATAACCGCACTTGGCAGCGGAGAAGTAGTGTGTTAAAGAAGGAAAGAGAAACAAAAGGAAACATTTTGAAAATAACGTAACATGATTGTCAATGTAATTGTTTTGTCACTGTTATGAGTGTCGCTGTGATATATATATATATATATATATAGCAAAATAACTGCACTTCGCAGCGATGTCGTGTGTTAAAGAAGTTATGAAAAAGAAAAGGAAACATTTGAAAAATAATGTAATATGATTGTGAAAGTAATTGTTTTGTGTCGTCTAGCTGCATTAGAAAATGTACCATGACATCTGACACGCCTCCTTTTTACTGTTTTCTCAGAGCTTGGATTGCTGCTGTCATAATGGTTTTGAGTCTACATATATATATATATATATATATATATATA
>JANRMT010062854.1:33992006-34024497 GCA_026402145.1 Polypterus bichir lapradei
CATATTCAATAACAACATGAATCAACAGTATATAAAGCATGCATCACATACAGTGTGGGTGGCCAACAGAGGACGAGTGAATTTGCAAAAGATTTCACCAAACATTCTACCTGCCAAGGCTTGCTCAGCTATTAATCAAGCAAATGCTTGAGTAGCACAGCTGACTGTTTATAGTATACAGACATAACAGACATTACAAGACCAAAAAATATAGGTTTTTTGTTTTTTTTAATGGAAGCACTCTGATCTCTCAGCTAGGGAACAATTTCACCAAATGATACAGTGTATCAGTTATAATTTTCATGGACCATCAACTGACTTTGTTAACCGGCAAGTTTAAGGTTAACAGTTCAAAAGCCTGGATGCAAAATAACCAGCAGATGAGAAAAGGGAAAAAATAAGTGCAAAATCAATCAATTTAAGAACTCATGAAGCTTTCAAAGATACACAGTGAGACCATTTTGCAAATGACAACTTTTTAGCAAGCCATGGTTTCGCTCTCACAAATAAAGCTAGTGCATGATTAATACAGAATTTTTGTTCAGAGCATTTGTGGAACAAAGTTCATTGCAGTTCTCTTGTAACACACTGGAAGGACAGGAAGGGATGAATTTCATCATCTTCACAAAAGGAACATGGCATAACATGTAAGCTGCTTGCCTTTACATTTCAGATGACTCAGGAAGGCTGGTGTAGTCTCTGGTCTTTGTACTATTAAGGGAGAGAGGATATCATTCAACAGAAGAAAAAACGGCTGCTGAACTTTCACATTGACCCTTTATAAGCTTTATTTAGGGGGGCCTTACTTCATTAAACAGGCAAATGGGACTGACCTTGAGTTTTGTGCTTTTTTTTTGTTCTTATATCTTTATTGTGTCTTTATTATTCAGTAAATATTTGAAGTTTTAATGCTTTGTTGTTGTTTGTTTGTTTTTTTTTTTTTGCATTTATATTCATGTTTAGGTATTGCCTTGATGCTAACTGCCAGGTTTTTTTAAACTATTACTGAGAATAAATTGCTTTTGCACATTTTTCTTCAACACATAAATGTGTTCATGTCTCCGTTATTTGATTCATATTACCTACCATTTTTTAAAACATTTTAATAACATCATACATTTGTACAATCTACATTGCTGAGGTGAGACCACTGATGCCTTACAGATTCAAAGATCTGGTATAATATCAGGCATGGTTCTATTGGGGGGAGGGGGGGTGCAATAAGTTTAATTTTGAATAGGCACTTTTTCACTCATACTCAGTAGCAGCTTGTAACCAGAACATGGGGCACACGGGTATAATTATTTTTAATGTTTTAATATTTTTAACTTTGCATTATGCTCTCATAGTTCTCTCTGATCAAGAAAGATATATTATTATTATTATCATCATCGTTATTATTATTATTACTGATTTCTTTAAGTTCGCTTAGATAGATAGATAGATAGATAGATAGATAGATAGATAGATAGATAGATAGATAGTGTGGCGGATGGCCGGGATGCCCCTTTGTCACTAGATCTGGGGGAGCAGCTATGAGAGCCATGCTACATTCCTCTGAACCTTTGTTGGCAGCCCCCCTGAGTTGCATCGGGGCCACTTTCGTGGAAAACCGGAGCTCATCTTGGTTGGGCTCCGTGGCACCCGCCAGGGGGAGCTGCATAGAGTTGCATGGTGTAACAAGCCCGTCTGGGCGGGAGCACAGCCACACCCAGAAGTGCAGCCAGAAGTGGGTCAATGAGCACCTGCACCACTTCCGAGTGGGCTATAAGAGGAGCCTGCAGTCACTACTCAGGGCGCCAGAGTCGGGAGGAGGATGAAGCTGCCCTGGGAGGAGTGGAGGAAAGAAGGGTGTGATTTGGGGTGTTTTTCTTTCTTTGTTTGTATTTTGGGACTGTGTTGTGCCTATGGGGTTCACCTGGAAGACGTGCCCCACAGGTGAAGAAATTAAAAGTCTTTTTGTTTATTTTATATGTGCCTCCATTGTCAGTCTGTGTCGGGTTGGCGCCAACCAAGCGCCAATATCACAATAGATAGATAGATAAGCCACCTTAGAGCCAAAATCACCAAATTCTTTTTCCTGTCATGTACAGTTGTGCTTGAAAGTTTGTGAACCCTTTAGAATTTTCTATATTTCCGCATAAATATGACCTAAAACATCATCAGATTTTCAATCAAGTCCTAAAAGTAGATGAAGAGTAACCAGTTAAACAAATGAGACAAAAATATTATACTTGGTCATTTATTTATTGAGGAAAATGATCGAATATTACATATTTGTGAGTGGCAAAAGTATGTGAACCTCTAGGATTAGCAGTTAGTTTGAAGGTGAAATTACAGTCAGGTCTTATCAATGAATGGGATGACAATCAGGTGTGAGTGGGCACCCTGTGTTATTTAAAGAACAGGGATCTATCAAAGTCTGCTCTTCACAACACGTTTGTGGAAGTGTATCATGGCACGAACAAAGGAGATTTCTGAGGACCTCAGAAAAAGAGTTGTTGATGCTCATCAGGCTGGAAAATGTTACAAAACCATCTTTAAAGAGTATGGACTCCACCAATCCACAGTCAGACAGATTGTGTACAAATCTAGGAAATTCAAGACTATTGTTACCCTCCCCAGGAGTGGTCGACCAGCAGAGGTCACTCCAAGAGCAAGGCGTGTAATAGTCGGCGAGGTCGCAAAGGACCCCAGGGTAACTTCTAAGCAACTGAAGGCCTCTCTCACATTGGCTAATGTTCATGTTCATGAATCCATCATCAGGAGAACACTGAACAACAATGGTGTGCATGGCAGGGTTGCAAGGAAAAAGCCACTGCTCTCCAAAAAAAACATTGCTGCTCGTCTGCAGTTTGCTAAAGATCACGTGGACAATCCAGAAGGCTATTGGAAGAATGTTTTGTGGACGGATGAAACCAAAATAGAACTTTTTGGTTTAAATGAAAAACGCTACGTTTGAAGAAAGGAAAACACTGCATTCCAGCATAAGAACCTTATCCCATCTGTGAAACATGGTGGTGGTAGTATCATGGTTTGGGCCTGTTTTGCTGCATCTGGGCCAGGATGGCTTGCCTTCATTGATGGAACAATGAATTATGAATTATATCAGAGCATTCTAAAGGAAAATGTCAGGATATCTGTCCATGAACTGAATCTCAAGAGAAGGTGGTGCAGCAAGACAACAACCCTAAGCACACAAGTCGTTCTACCAAAGAATGGTTAAAGAAGAAGGAAGTTAATGTTCTGGAATGGCCAAGTCAAAGTCCTGACCTTAATCCAATCAAAATGTTTGGAAGGACCTGAAGCGAGCAGTTAATGTGAGGAAACCCACCAACATCCCAGAGTTGAAGCTGTTCTGTACAGAGGAATGGGCTAAAATTCCTCCAAGCTGGTGTGCAGGAATGATCAAAAGTTACCGGAAACATTTAGTTGCAGTTATTGCTGCAAAGGGGTGTCACTCCAGATACTGAAAGCAAAGGTTCACATACTTTTGCCACTCATAAATATGTAATATTCGATCATTTTCCTTAATAAATAAATAATCAAGTATAATATTTTTGTCTCATTTGTTTAACTAGTTTCTCTTTATCTACTTTTAGGACTTGAGTGAAAATCTGATGATGTTTTAGGTCATATTTATGAAGAAATATAGAAAATTCTAAAGGGTTCACAAACTTTCAAGCACAACTGTAGCATGGTACAATGGAAAGGGGTATATGATGTGATATCGAAGAGAATTAACTTACATGCAGCTGAGGATACACCAAACACCAATGCAGTTACAGACATTGTATGACATTTAGGAAATGCTTCCTTATAGACATTGTGAGAGATGGTCGGCAGTTTATCCTGGCCAACACCCCCAGGCCGCTAGATGGAGTCCTCCCTGCAACATGGAGGTGCCCTGAATTCCCGCAGGGCATCAGGGACAATGGAGTTTGGCTTCACAGCCCTGCTGGATACCGCAGGGGCCACCAGGGGACGCTGCAGGGAGGCATAGGGATTTATATTTTCCTTATAGCCGGAAGCATTCCCTCGTCATGGGGATGGAAGAAATGAAGTACTTCCGGGCTGAAGGAAAAGAAGAGTTTTAATCTGATCTGGAAGTGCTATGGAATCACATGGACTGAAGGACAGAAGCCCTTCCGGGTCGAGCACTATAAAAAGGACTATGGGAAACCCAGCAGATTGAGCTGGAGTTGGGAGGGAGTGTGACGGAGCTGCTGGGTGGAGAGGAGGATTGATTTATTGTTGATTATTGATTTATTATTGTATATTGTGGAAGTGGAGGTGCTTTGTGCACATTATTTAAGAAATTAAAATTATTTCTGGGACTTTTTACCTGGTGTCTGGATGTGTTGTCTGCGGGTTTCACGGGGCAACAGTGACCCCTACTGTCACAACTTTTATATGGTGGCACACTGTTGAAAGACTTACATAACTGTCAAGGAAGAAATTCTTTAGAAGCATGGCTTTTGATAATAGGATTTTGTGTTGCAGATTATTGGTTAAAGCATCCATGTCAGTGAGGGGTGGGGGGCTAAGAGTGTCAAATCTAGAACAGAATTTGACTGAAGAAGGAAATAATTTACATCTCTCATTAGGTCATGATTTTTTTTCTTTGAAAATCTATTTTCCTTTTCTTCAATAATTCTATCCAGAATGTTCACAAGGAATTTCTTTAAAGACTGGCTGGGAGTGCTTAAAGAATCCGAGTCAGTCTGACCAATAATAGAGAAAACAATGCTGTCTTTAAGCAGTTTGGTCATGGTTCTCTTTCTGTGTGCAGCAGGGGGGTGTCTGTTGATATTTCAAAATCCACATGCCCCATCTCCTCGGATATCTTTCAGGGGCTGGTGAATCAGAATGAAGGAGGTCATTGTTTCTGTGTACCCATGTGAAATCATTTATACCATGGATCATTTCTTATAAGGATGGATAGACTGTATAGTGCCTGCCTGTTCCCGGGATCATCATTGTCATCTTTACTCCATATCGTTAAATTTGATTTTACACTCAATATATTATTCACTCATTTGTTTGATTCGTGTCTCTGTCTGTGAATGTGTGCAGGTTGTGCCAAAGCTGGGTGTGTTCCTGGAATCCCCCTCCACCCCAAAAAAAATCCCCATCCTATCAACAGTATGAATCTGAGCTGCACTGGACTGCTACACACTGATGACCTCCCCAGCATGACACACATATACTGTATAGACCAGGCTTGCAACATGGAATTTACGGGTTTTAATAAACTAAGAATTTTTAAGGAATTTTCAAAATGATGCTTCCACATCAAAAACAAAATTATGCTTCCAGAATTGTACTAGAAGCCCTGCTGATGATGCAAATATCCATTGCAGCCCCACTGTCTTCAGAAACCTCAGCCAAAATGTACAGGATAGCCTCCTGATTCTCACCAAGGCTTTGTGTTACATCATGGTGACTTGTCCACCAGATTTCCAGTAACCTTTAAAGTGAGGGGCTATTATAATTCTGGACTACATAAGAATGAAGTGACCCAGAGAGGCCAAAGAAGTTTTTTGCACATGGCTTCCTCTGAACTGCATGAATCACTGCTAAGTACAGTTGATGGTTATAGCAGTGCACATATGGAATGTGCCTACCAAGCTTCTGTTGCAACAATGCCTGCACCCCACCCTTGTCCCCACTCATGACTGAGGCCCCACCATAACATTGGCTGATTATATTATTGGGACTGTAACCCTCAGTGGACATGTGCTCGATTATTTCTGTGGTTATATATTAAGCATATATAGATGAGTCAAGTCCAGCAAACCAATCAAAATCCGTATCATTATTGATAGATAATCTGTTTCATCTATCTCAAGTCCCATCATATTTGATACAGAATCCAGGAATGTCTGCCTTTTCAAACTGGTAAGAGTGACAATAATGTCATTTTGTATGTTTTTTGATGTATACTTTGTGTTTTGAGGAATGTTTTTTGCTATTTCAGCAAGTTTGGAATCCTTGGACAGTATATATTCAAATAAATTAATGAAAAGACCGCCAGAGATGTCTACATCATTACTTGTGCCAGACTGGATGGATTCAGTGCTTCCACAAAAAGGTCATTCACACAGAGAATCTGCATTACTTTGTCTATGCTTCTAACATAGTGTCAATTTTGTTCAACCTGTGTTTCTCCCATTAAGCACAATACAGTTGTATCAGTTTTTTCTCTGTATTTCATTTCTGCCCATTTCTTTGCCTCTTTTAAATGCATTGACTATATGTGTGCTTTTGGAATATCCTTTCCTTTCCCCGTGGGCATTCCAAATAGTATACCCTGCCTTAGTGAACACCACGGCTCTTGTTCAAAAAGCGGACGCCACTTGGTTGTTTCACAATAATTAAGATTAGCTATATAAGTAGATTTCATGTTTCTGTTATCATTTTAGCCCTAAAATAGTGACTTAACATCAGGGACCTATTTTATTGACCTTAAGGTTAGTGTTTGGGCGAGGGGAAGGCCGTCTCAAGTGGCGTCCGCTTTTTGAACAAGACCCTTATTTAGATCACTTAGATAATTATCAGCCCCAAACGCAATACCGCTAGCTGCACTGTTGGTGCCAAATGGGCAGGAAAGGTGTAACATTACTGCTTGAACTGTCCGCTTGATCTGAAGGCATCAGTCCTGAAGTCTGAGTATTAGAGCTAACAGCAGCAGTACCCGAATATGGAGGAATATTTCGGACAAAATTAAATAAATAAATAAATAAATAAATGTGCAAATAAATAAAAGTACTGTGAAATGTGAGCATAAATAAATAAATGTGTCATGAAATGAGTGCCTAAATAAATAAATATGTCATGAAATGAGAGCATAAATAAATAAATGTGTCACGAAATATGTTTTTTGTTGCTTATTTATTTATTTATTTATTTATTTATTTAATGTTGTCCGTAACATTCCTCCAAACCATCATGAAATACGACTTGAAATAAAACTGTCACTTTCACTCGTCAAAGTTGAGAGGGTGGGCTCTAACACACCCTCTAGTTACTGATTGGTGAATCGATAGCACAAGAATTAATTAGAAAAATGCTTACTACTGCCGTTGAAATGGATTCTGCCGAAAATATTACGTATTTCAGAGAGATAATTGAAGATTTATCGGAAGAAGGATTAAAAGTCCGACCGATTACAGATATATATGATGTATCGGAGAAGATGATCACAAGGCGAATGAGCCAGTTTGATATACGGCTGTATTATTTTAGGTACTTTGACATGGAATGCCCAAAGCAGCGCCAACTAATATTTTGAACTGAGTATTCGCAACTACTTTTTCAAACAACTTTACAACTCTGATCAGTGGCAAACATTGTAACAACATTGTAATATTTTCCGATAAATCTTCAACTCTCTCTCTGAAATAAAATGAAATAAATAAATAAGCAACAAAAACATATTTCGTGACACATTTATTTATTTATGCTCTCAGTTTCACAGTACTTTTATTTATTTGCGCATTTATTTATGTATTTAATTTTGTCCGAAATATTGTTTGGTTTGGGAAACAAAAATCACTGCATGGTGTTTACGGCTTTTTAAGAGACAGCCAGCATGGGCTATTTTCTTTAAACTGAGCACTAATATCAGCCTTTGTAAATGTATTATTTTAAATACTTAAATGTTAATTAGTGTCTTTGTGAGCTAGAAAGCTAACAATAACTTTAAAACTAAACATTCTTATTCAACTCAACAATAAAACAATACACAGCAACAATAACAGAACTTTTAACAAAAAAAGAAAAAAAGAACACTCTATTAAGAACAGGCGCCTCACTCGTGCTATGCAAAATGACGTGGAAGGATCAAGGCAGCACCCTTATTTATTCTGTTCAGTCAGCAAGAACAAGACAGGAACTCAAGAATCGGTATATGGTGGAGCGTGAAGAGAAGCGGACAGATCTGCATTAAAACACTGCAGTATTTTGTTTTTCGCACAATTCGGTTGTGAAAGTACTTGGTGGTAATTATTACTATTTAACAGAATCTACCCTTGAGTCTGTAATGAACACAAGGCTGAAGTTAGGTTCATATTTGGCCATCTTCTTATTTGCTTCCAGGTCCATGTTTGCTCGCAACCAGCCACTGTACTTTTACACACAACTTTTTAAATCAGTTACTTATTCTAAAGGCAAAATATTCTGCATTTACGACTAACGCCTTTATCCAACATACAACATTTAGATACTACTGGTTACGTTTCTTTTGTCTAGTGCCCCCTGCACCACACAGACTGATGATGTAATTGCTTATGGTCACACAACGTCAGAATCAGGACTTGAACCCACAAACTCAGTGTTGAAAGTTTTAAACTCCACACCACAATGCTTGCACATATACAACATTTATATTAATTGGCAAAAGATAAACTTGTCCAGGACAAATTCCTTTGTTAAAGTAAAGTTTAACTTTCAACCCGTGCAATCCAACATCTGGAATATTTATTTTTTTTCAAATAATGAATCAGTTTGCCGATTAATGTACGTACTGTAGAATATTTTGCCTTGCTGTTAGCAGAGAAGAAGAGGCTGGTTTGTGAATAAGTAGCTGACTGCAAGCATATATGTAGCTAGGAGTGAATAAAAAGCCAGCTGAATGCGTCTCGTGATAATTTCAGATGTTAAAAATACCACCAAGCCCTTTCGCAAACATACAGTGGCATGCAAAAGTATTCAATCCCTTTGAAAGTCATTATAATTTTCTGCAAGATAAAATATTTGTACACATATTTATTCATTATTTTTTCTTATGCAGTAACAAAACATTTACAAAATCAAAATAAACCATTTTCTGTAGACATTTAACTGAAGAAGAAAAACTCCAAAGTTAGTGTTTACATGAGAATTTAAACCTCTGTACTTTTGAAGCGCCAGGTTTACACCAATGACACATGAATTACAAAGGTGACAGTCATTTGACAGTCACAATTAAACATAATGAGGTGCTTTTGTGAGTCCTTTCTATCTTTCTGGATATAAAAAGTCCCCTTTGTAAAGGCCGTAGTCTTTGTAGGACAGTCACTGCAAAATGAAGGTAGGAGCTATTGTAAAGGTAGCTTTAAAAAGTTAGAGAAGGCTGACTTGCAGTTCACTGTAGTCACTGTGGTGTGTCCATTAGAACACAGGAACTCATCCAACCATTGCAGGAAAATTGTTTTAATGTTGAAATGCCAAAAATGCACATGAGGTAGAACAACTTTACAGGTAGGTTCAGGTACCCTAGGTGAGTGTGTGGCTCTAACAAGGCAAACAACAAAATAAAACATTTAGTACATATACAAATGTTGTTCCACTATGCAATACTGAAAACGTCCAATAGATGGCACTATAGCTAAACACTATATCAACGTATTGTATTTGCAATTACAAACTCAATATGGCAACGTAACAGGTTTATATCCATATCAATACAGAACATCTCTTAAAGATTTAAAACAATGCAGTATCCCAAAAATTTACAGGATGAGTATAAACATACTCTATTTTACTGAATGGTATTGAAGGTATTTATGGTAATGTATTAACACGACATTGATTCAGAACAGTTTCCTCTCTAACGATTAACACTTTACTTCTAAACAGGTATATAAGATCTTACATTTGCTCAACAAATGCACAAACTTAAACTTTCTTTAGCATCTGCAGTAGTTCTGGCTCTCACGTGGTACGTCTCTCAAACTCAGATGCTCACTGCACACTCTGCCAGCTTTCATGTGACTGTGCCTCAGTGCCTTAAAGACACATGAACCTTTTTTTACAGGAGCATTCTGATGTGATGAACAAAGTTTTTGAAATGCACAAGTTGGCTGTAAATGACTAAAAAATAATAAAGAATTTGAATATCCCATTGCACACTGTTGGATCCATCATCAGAATGTGGAAGGTTCATCACAGCACCCATACTCTTACTATAACAGGCCGTCCCTCAAAACTAAACATCAGAGGGAGATGTCAACAGGTCAGGGAGGTGACTAGAAATTCAATTGTTGCTCTCAGACATCTGCAATGCTCTTTGGCTGAGACTGGATTGAAGGTACAGGGGTCCACAATTTCAAGTGTTCTCCAAAAAAGAGGTCTCTGCAAGAGGCCATTCCTTAAGACGGTGCACATAAAAGCATGTGTGGCATTTGCCACAAACCACGAGAAAGACACAGTTAAGATGTGGGAGAAGGTTTTATGGTCAGATGAGACCAAAAATAGAACTTTCTGGTCAGACTTCAAAGAGGTGTGTGGCGTAAAACAAGCACTGCCCATGCCTCAAGAAACACCATACCTACGGTGAAATATGTTGGTGGCAGCATCATACTCTGGGGATGTTTTTCATGTGCTGGGACTGAGAATCTTGTCAGAGTTGAAGGGACAATGGATGGGTACAAAAACTGCACAATATTGCAGGAGAACTTGTTCCAGTCTGCTATGAATCTAAAGTTCGGGAGAAGATTCATCTTTCAACACAACATGACCCTAAGCATTAGGCCAAAGTAACAATGGGATAACTCAAAAACAGAAAGGTGAATGTTTTGGAATGGCCAAGTCAAAGCCCTGATCTTAAACTTGTTGAGAATTTGTGGCACTATTTGAAAATTGCCGGTCAGAGGTGCCATCCCACCAACATAGAGGATCTTTGGAAATCCTGCAAAGAAGAATGGAGAAGAATCACTCCTGAACAATTTGCAGAACTGGGGCATACTTAAATACCCCCAAAAAACGAAGGCTATTACTGCAGCAAAAAAGGGTTCTCAATGAAGTATGAATGGGTTGAGCTTGAATACTTAATACAAACACTCAGTTTGGAGTTTTTCTTTAATTAAGTACTTACAGAAAAGGGTTTATTTGGACTTTGGAAATGTATTGCTACAGCACAAGAGTTCAAATTAAAAAGAGTGAATGGATAAATACAGTATGTGGACAAATCTTTTATGCAGAAAATTAGGATGAGTTTTAAAGGGATTGAACACTTTTGCACATCACTTTATGTTTATGAAAGGGCTTGGTGGTAATGATTTTACCAGTATTTTCCCTTAATTCTGAAATGATCATGGGGCTGAAGTTAGGTACACATTTGGGTGGCTTTTTATTCACTCCTAGCTACATGCTTGCAGCCAGCTACTTATTCACACAACGTTTGCAAACCAGCTTCTTATTCTATTATAACAGCAAGGCAAAATATTCTACAGTGTGCACATTAATCAGAATCATTACAAACTGATCATTATTTGAAAAAATAAATATTTGAAATTTTGGTCCTGCACGGGTCAAAAATGTAAAACTCAATTTAAAAGAGGAATCTGTCTTGGCACAAAACAAAATGAAGGTGGTCCAAAGTGATTTAACCCTTTACAGTCCCTAAATTATTATCACAGTAAATCCCTATACCAGATATTGGAGTGGGAATACTTTGTCAGTTTCACCCAGGTACCCGCACTGGGCAGGGCAAAACTCGGCTGCATCTTAAAAAACGTATCTGCCTTGTCACAAAACTGTGAAAGCTATGGTGGCCCAATATGATGTAACTCACCCATGCAGGTCCTAAATATGGAATATTTAGCTTTCAAAGAATGGACGTGTTTATATTGTGTCAAATAATATACATGATGTAGATGTGCAAGTAGCGATGCATTGTGGTTAAGACTTTCCACTTTCAACTCTGTGTTTGTGGGTTTAAGTCCTGATACTGACACTGTGTGACCATGAGCAAGAGACCCCACCTGTCTATGCGGCACGGTGTGGCATCACTGGGCATAAGAAATGTAACCAATAGTACCTAAATGTTGTATGTTGATCATACAAAGGCATCAGTTGTAAATGTAAAATATTTTGCCTTTAGAATAAGTAACTTACGAGAGTGAGATGTTGAAATAACAGAATTTTGACGAGTTCATTAACTTATGGTGACCCTGGTGACAAAATCAGTAAATAACATTTGTAAATGCTTAGTATATTTTTCATAATGTTAGCGCTGTAATGAAATCCAAAGTTACCACTGTTATAAAAAGTGTAATTTTCTGTAAATTTCTTTCAGTATTAGGTATACATGGGTAGATTAATCATTTTATACCATAAATGCCAGACATCTGGACCTTGTGTTCAGAAATCTATGACAGCTATACATTATATGTTTAACATGGTTTGCTTTAATATTAAGTCATTGAATTTTAAAGCTAGATATCACATAAAAACATTTAATGTTCATTGTACATATTATTTAAAATTGTTTTAACATAAAATGGTATAAAGGATCAAAAGCCAAAATAGACTGATTCACCTGATTTGAAAGAGGCAGATGTGGCAAACATATATCAGATGAAATGATTTCTTCCAGCTTAACAATGCAGCTATTAACATATACAGTACTGCTATTAAAATGTGCTGTTATGATATAGTGGTAATACTGTAATTCAAATAACAAAAGACATTGTACTGCTTATTCACTGAGAAAGTAACAGTCCTCACAATGCAATTGTTCTTAATAAAGAGTTATAAATAAAGAGTAAGTCTTATGACAAACACTGAAACAGTTTTAATGGGAACAGTCCATTCAGCCCAACAAGTATGCCAGTCATTTACACTTGAATTCTCCAAAATAATATTTAGTTGAGTTTGGAAGGCCACAAAATAGCCTGCTCTCTATCCTCTACTTAGTCTCTTATGCCATGTGTTGTTCTTTGAGTGAACATTGGTGCAAAATCTACCCTTACTTGTTTTCCTTCCATCTTCATTTCTTGAAGAATCCACTTTACTAATTCCTTTCACAATTAAATAGGGATTGTTAATCATATGATACTCTCCTTCGGTCTTTCCTCATAGGTCATAACCTCTACCTGGAATCGGCCTAGTCAGTCTTCTTTGATGGTCTTATTAGCATTGCTATGTGTTTTTCTTATCTTAGATTCCAAAACTGTACACAGAACTTGAGAAGAGGTGCATAGCTTATGTATAACCACTTCTGATTTGTACAAACCATGCCTTTTTTTATGACTTTTTGAGGTTTTGAACATTCAAACTTAATTTATTTTACATCAAATGTAATTCAAACTTTTTTTTTTATGTCAGATAACTTTTAGTTATAATTTATCTTAAGATGTTGCTTTTACGTTATCAAAAACATTCTTAAAATCAACTTACATTTTGTTGTATGCATCTCCCTGATCATTTGCTTTTGTTGCTTCCTGATGGAATTCAAGAATATTACTGAAACTCAGCCTTCCTCATCTAATCCCATATTTACTGTTCAGTAAAATTCTTGTTTTTGTCATGTGATGCTCAATCTGTTCCTTAATAAATCCTTCCATTAATTTACCCATGCTGCATATTAGTTTTTTTGTCTCAGTATCTGTCCCCTATCCTTAATGCTTTCTCATCAAATACAAACAAATTCAGTGAGTAGTTGCTCACCATCTACTTGATGACAACTTCCAGATAGACAGATAGATAGACAGACAGTGTCACTCACTTAAACATGGGAGGCAGTCTAAGGGCTTGACTGAGAGTAAGATGGTTGATGAAGCGCGCTAACGTCTTTTCTTCTTCTCCTACAGACCATCAGAAGGGAAGCCAAGATAAAAGAACACCGGCTCCCTTGTCCTCTCCATAACCACACCTCCAACTGTCATCACTTCTGGCTTTGAAACCACCTCTTCCTGCCTGTCCCCTATAAGTTCCAACCACCACACATCTTGAGTTAGTCCCGTTTTTTACTCTGCCTAAGGTGTTACTCTGTGCTGTTTTTTGCAAGGAATTGCTTTGTGTGTCAGTATATGGGGTGGATCCCCAAATCATTTTGATCTCTCCTTCTCTTCTTTTACAATAGATACTTTATTCATCCCCTCGGGGAAATTAAGGTGTCCAGAAGCTCAAGCACATCAGTAAAAATGGTTACGATTTATTAAAAAAAAAAAAAGCAAGGAGAATAAAACAAATAAATAAGTAGTAAAAAGCACAAACTGCCAATTGTTACAGAGTAGTGACAAGGTTATGAATCACTTACGTTGACAATGGAGGTTTAAAATCTCACAGTAGTAGGAACAAATGATCCTTTAAAGTATTTTGTTCTACAGTGCTGTGAGAGAACACGACTGTTACATGTACTTCTCTGACCTGCCAAAATTTTGTGGAGAGAGTGACTACTATTGTTAAGGATGGTCTGTATCTTCTTTCCCATACACCTTTCCACCACCATTGCCAGTGAGTCCACAGTTATACCTAGCACTGAGCCAGCTGTCTTCACCAGCTTGTCCAGCCTTTTCATTTTCTTATCTTTCATACTCCCTCTCCAATACATGGCAGCAAAGAAGAGGACACTGGAAAAAACTGTCTTATAGAAAAGAGACAACATTTCACTACATATGCTAAATGATCTGAGGAAAAAGAGCCTGCTCTGCACCTTCCTGTAGAGGGCATATGTGTTCACAGACCAGTCCTGTCTGTCATCAATGGTGACAACTAGATATTTATAAGTTTGCACCACCTCAATGACCTCCCCTCAGATGTTAACTGGCTGAAGGGGGAACTTAGACCTGCGAAAATCCACAATCATCTCCTTGGTCTTTGTTGTGTTCAAACCCAGGCAGTTCTTATTGCTCCAGTCACTGAAAGCTTCAATCAGATCCCTATATTCCCCTTCCTGCCCATTTGTTATGCATGCTACAATAGCTGAATCACCAGAGTTTTTCTGAATGTGACAAAAGTCCAACTTATATTTAAAGTCTGCTGTGTATAATTTGAACAGGAACAGGGCCAGAACAGTCCCTTGTGGGGCCCCAATGTTGCTCACTACCATCCCTAAGACATGGTTCCCCAGTTTGACAAACTGCAGTCATCTACTCAGGTGGATATGAATCCAGGAGGGGAAGGTGGAATCCACAACCATCCTCTCCTGTTTTATCTTTAAGATTGGATGGTGTTGAATGCACTCAAAAAAAAATCCTCACATAATCACCTGGTTCATCCAAAAAGCAGTGGGTCTGGTGTAGAATGTACAGGAGTGCATCCTCAGCATCAATGTGATTCCACCACTGTTCATCATTTTATATGAAATTCTAAACCTGGCCTTGTCCTAACCTTCCTGTCTCCCAATCTACCTTACTCATATCTTCCTTCAATATATTGATACACCTTCTTTTCAAATGTAAGCCATCATAGCAGAAAAAGTGCTGTCTTTTCCAGAAAGAGTCCCAATGTCTCATAAACCTATATCTTTCTATTCTACTTCAAGGTTTGAACCATGTCTTAAATGTTTTAATGTCTTCAGTCTTACCTGGATGGCTGTGCAGCACAGGAAAAACTTTGTAGAAGTTTACCTTGTCAGTTCTAAACCTTACCTTGGCACATCTATATATATAAAATTCTTTTCGCATTTGAAACAGAAATTATGTATGACCACGCGAAACGGAAATTGCGTATGACCAGAGAACATATTATAATACAGGAACTAATCACTTCATTTGTGGACGACATTTTAATATCATCTTTACGAATTGTTATTTTTTGTGTGAAAGTTATTTTACTGATATTGAAAAGAAGTAAACACAAACATGCCCATAGAAGTCCGCCCCGTGTAGGCCTCTCCCAGGCCTTCTCTCTGGACTCCAGCGCTGAGCCATCTGCCACCACGCACGTTCTGACAGAGAAGTTTTATTTATTCGTCCATGTGACAGTCGCGGAAACTGCCACATTATAAGTTTTTTTTTAATTGGCAGTACTTGATAGTAGAAGAGATTTGGAAAACAGCTTTGCGTCTTTCTACTTTTTAACTGCGCCGAGCTGTAAACAATGTGAAGACAACATCACCTTCAGTGGCGAGGGGTCATGAGAACAAAGTGGGCGCTCAGAGGTTCAGAATGCCAGGCTGCTCTGCCGGGTCGAGAGCTTCGCAGTTTCGGGCAGCGTCCTCTCTTCTCGCACTGTTTGTGACTCTTCGAGTGCCCCGTTGGCTCCTGGGAGAGTTGAAATCTTTGCAAATGAGTGTAATACGCCATCGAATCAAGACTCTCCTTGTAAATTGTGCTGCATGACTACTTACTGCCCTTAAGGTGAGTTCAGGTCATTAAAACCTCGCAACATTAAAGGTTGCTTTTGTGATTAATTCTTTTAAGAAGATGGAGGGTTTTGTGACGATGCAGGTTCGTTCGATGCTCCCAACCGTCTTCATGTGAGCCTTTGAACCCTACACCGTCTGTAATGTTACCGATGAGCTTAGCAGTGAGGTACAACAAAGCAAGGGGATGGTGAAAAAGTGTCAAGTGCTTTTATTTAAAAACAACAACAAAAACAAGGTGTTTAAAATAAGTGCAGTGCATTCAAAAGTCATTAAATAAATAATCCATTAAAGCAAGTGTTATTGTGAAGGTTAAAATTAAATAGAACAAATCTTCTAAAAACAACGAGGTTAAAATAGTGCAGGAAGCAATCCTTTAAAACAACAAAGCCCTGCATCTTCTTTCCTCCGGCAACTCCCCTACTCCTTCCATCTGGGCTTCTCAACAGGGGAGTCGCCCTATCTGCTGCTTGCCCTCTGTCCACTCTCCTGCTATTCTGTCGCCTTACCAATCTCTGGCTCCGGTAGGCTCTACGAACAGTGACTTGGGATTCCCCAACGACCAAGGCTGTCACGCTGGGAACACCACATCCCAAGTCCCGACTCCCGCTGCCTTCCGCGGCCTAACGGGGAGAATCATCCGCCTTCCAGTCACTCCCATCCTTCATAAAAACAAACTCTGTGGGAGCGACCACAACTACTATGCCCCAGGTGTCAGCCAAACACACAGGCTGCCTGCACAGCTGCATGCGAGCCTTCACTCGCTTGCTCTCCCGCACCAGCTTTCTCTCTCTCCCCACTGCTTCCTGCTTTTTCCTCCTGCAACCTCCCGTCCATCCATTCTTTCTTTCCTTTCTTTTCCTTCCCCTCTATCCGACTCGCGCTTCTACTTATCAAGAGGGCATGGCAGCTGTGCCAAATCAGCGGTCCCAGGAACAATCACGGATGTGTACAGTTTCTCACCTGTGCACTTAGGTGAGAAATGCCCACACCGCGAATCGTCCCGAGAACTGCTTCGGCCACACTACCATGCCCCCTCGCTTTAAAAATGGACCTTTTGTCATACGCTGTGGACCCGCTACTCCGTAGGTTTACATCTAAGAAGATGTACCGACCTCTTCATGTTAACGTTTGGACTTGGGAATTGTTTGGACCTTCTGCCCGTAAAGCATGAAATGGCAGCATCCACATTTCTCAGAATAATTTTTCTCTTAAATCACAGGCACATAGTGCAAGGTTGTCAGGCAGAAATTTGCAGGATCGCATACGTAGAAAATGTAATTTCTATACCACAGCGGTCGTGTAGCACCTTTCACAAGGGATCTGCTACCAAGAGATGATCCAAATGCATTTAAGCTGCTGTTAGTGCTACTTATTCGTTGTGTTATTTCGCCTTTAAAATGTACTTTACCCAAAAGCACTCCAGTACTTCTCAATGTATCTTTACTTCTTACATGTTGATGTTTTACTGTTTAATAATTTATATACTACATTTTTTTTTATTCCTTGCACTCAGTGAGTGAAGCCACTGGGTAATCAGCTAGTAACTCTTTAAATTTTGACTCTAGACTGTAGACTGATAACCTACCTTCATTTACGTTATTTGTTCCAACATGAACAATGACATCTACTGTAGATCCATCCCTACTCTTGCCAAGAGCTTATCCACCCTTTCAGGGCATTCCCCCACATGTGGACTCAGAGGACAATACCCCATGTAGCAAACCTTCATTTCGATACCTCTACAGACTAAGTTCACTATATACCTACCTAATACCTCAGGGTTTTCAGAGTCACTGTCCAGTTATGCAAGTTCCTGAAAATGGTTTGACATTTCCAATTCCAGGGTTCATGTACAAGAATAGGGTTCATCCTTTACTTGAATTTATGTCTTACTGTGACCCTACTAGCTGTACCTCAAATAAAGAAGGACTGATTCATCCAAGCCACACTACAAAAGCTCCGACATCAAACAGAATTGGTCAATACACTATTTGTGGTACTGAAAGGACATAAATAATAATATGTTAAAAGTCCTTTGCAATTTTAAAATACAATTCCCTCAAATTCAAAACAGTTTTTGTCTTGATTTCTTTAAAAATCAATTGCTGAAGCTAGCTCAGTCTCCAATGATAAGGTTGCTGAGAACTATGTGAATCATTAGAACACACACACATTATTAGTGCCAATAACTGGACATTTCCCTCTGACTAAAGGTAGTTATTTTAGATAAGGAAGACAGCAGCTTTGAGATAAAGAAGGCACAAGTTTCGAGGGAAGGTTGTTACATTCACTAATCATAGCACCAGAAAGATGTAGCATATTCATTAGCACATGCAAGAAAGAAGGTGCTCCATGTGTTGAGCTTGCACGTTTTATGTGTATCCATGTGGGTTTTCATTGAGTGGTCCAGTTTCCTCCCACAGTCTAAAGACATGCAGGTTATGCAAACTGGTGTTGCTAAGTTGTCCACATTGAGTGTGTTCATCCTGAATGGGCTGGAACCCTGATGTTTAATGGGATATGTTCATCTAGGATATTTATGCATGGATGGATGGATGTATATTTTATTGTGTATACATCCCACATCAGAGATGATTTCTCCTTAGGCAGGCAAAACCACTTGGTTTTTTTGAGTACCGAGAAGAGAAACAGAATAGGTGACGGTTAGTAACAAATTATAACTTACTTATGTTTTACTGCTAATGACTAACGACAGAGATGCAGTCTGTACAGTTAATCAGCAGCTCTAGTCAGGATATGCTAAACTGAAGTAGTGAGTCTTCAGCCGGGATTTGAAAGCTGAGACCGAAAGGGGCATCTCTTACAGTAGGAGGCAGACCATTCCACAGTTTAGGGGCCCTGTAACTAAAAGAATGACCCCCCACCCACTGTTATTTTATTAATCCTTGGAATCGTAAGCAGACCAGCATCTTAAGATCTTAATATGCGCTCTGGTTTGTAAGTCATGATAAGTTCAGACAAGTAAGCCGGACCTTGGCCATTTAAGGCTTTATATGTTAAAAGGAGGATTTTGAAATCTGCCCTAAACTTAACTGGGAGCCAATGTAAGGATTTAACAACTGGAATTATGTGTTTATATTTTCTTATTCTTGTAATAATTCTTGCAAGAGCATTTTGGATTAACTAGAAGCTGTATAAAGAACAATCTGAGCACCTAGTGAACACAGCATTGCAGTAGTCAGTCCTACTAGAAATAAATACATGAATTAATTTCTCAGAATCCTGTTTACTTAGAAAGCCCCTTAATTTCTCAACATTTTTAAGATGGAAGAAACATGATTTGGACAGCTTTGTAATATGCACTTTAAATGACACGCTAAAGTCAAAGATAACTTCTAGATTGCAAGCTGATGCAGTAAAATTAATGGTGATTTCAACTCAGTTAAATGATGAAAAAATATTGTTGCCATCAGAGTCATTCATTAAAATAATTATTATCTCTGTTTTATTGGTGTTTAAAGATAGGTAGTTCTCATCCATCCACTCCTTTAATTCACTAACACAACTAATTAAAGACAACATTAATGAAACTTCATTTGATCTAAAAGAGGTATAACTGGGTGTCATCTGCATACAAGTGAAAATTAACATAATGTTTCTTAATGATAGATCCCAGTGGAAGCATGTAAAGTGAAAACAGTAAAGGTCCCAGGACAGAGCCCTGCGGGACACCATATCTCACTTCTGTGTATAATGATGGAGTACTGTCAGCACATTTCTGTACGCATTTGAATCGATTTGATAAATAAGAACTAAACCAAGTGAGCACAGTTCCTGTAAGCCCAACATCATTTTCTAGCCTGTGCAGTAAAAAAAGGTGGTCCATGGTGCCAAATGCTGCACTTAAGTCTAACAACATAATTACAGTGGAGTTTACTTCATCAGAGGATATGAGAATGTTGTTTACAACCCGCGTTAGTGCCGTTTCTGTACTATGACCAGTGCGGAAACCAGATTGGAATTTCTCAAATAAATTGTAATGCATAACATGTGACTGAAGCTGATTGGCGACTACTTTTTCTGGTATTTTGGAGAGAAAGGGTAAAATTGAAATGGGTCTATAATTATTATGAATGTGTGGGTCTAGGTCTGGCTTTTTAAGTAATGGTTTAATGACTGACATTTTTAGTGCATCAGGTACTGTGTCATGCAATAATGAACTATTGATAATGATAAGAATAGAAACTGGAAGAACATCCATTGCACTTTTTACTAGTTTTGTTGGCACTGGATCTAGGGAACAAGTAGTAGGTTTCATTTTAGAAATTAAAGTTAAGACTTCCTGCTCAGTTACACGATTAAAATTTCTAAAGTGTTGAATGCAAGGTGAAACAGGGTCTGCTAAGCCAGTATGTGATTTGCACTGTGATGCTGAGATCTGGGATCTTATATTTTTAATTTTCTCATTGAAGACGTTCATAAAGTCTGTACTGCTAATTTCTGTTGGTATTTTGCACTGTAGATCTGAATTCCTATTTGTAAATTTAGCCACTGTTCTAAACAGTACCCGAAGATTTTTATTATTGTAGAATAGTATTCTGAGTGAACTTTAAAGAGAGGTTTTTAAATTTTTTAACACTCTCTGTCCATGCAATTTGAAAGACATGTAGCTTTGTTGTTCTCCATCTGCGCTCCAGTTTTCGACACTCTAATTTAAGAGCTCGAGTGTTTTCATTAAACCAGGTAGAGTTTCTTTGTGCTTTGATCACTTTTGTTTTAAGGGTAGCCACTGCGTCCAGATCATCTCTCAAGGTCACATTATAATGTGATTTTAGCTGATCTAAATTGCTTTCCATGTTTACATTTGATGTTAACTGATCTAAATGATTTTCCACAATTACACTCGAGTTATTTAAAGTATTTATACATTTTGAAGCAGAATTACAATGTAAATGTCGCACTGTCTTTGTTTTAATCTGTGAATGTATTGGTAAGGGCAGGACTAAATCAAATGTAATTAAGTAGTGATCGGAAATAGCTTCATTTAATGCAGTAATATTTAAATTCCAACTTTGTAAGTTATAATTAAATCTAATATGTGGTTATAATTATGAGTTGGACCTTTGATAATCTGACAAAATCCTACTGAATTTAACAAAAAGTAAAACATTTGCTAAAAGTGTCAGTTTCCACATCAATGTGTACATTAAAATCCCCCATTAATACTACGTGATCATAATTTATAGCCAAATCAGATAAAAGGTTGCTAAATTCAGTCATGAACAATGAATATGGCCCTGGCGGTCTGTAGACTAGCACTATAATTGTGTTGGAATCTGTTTTAATATTTAAAATGAATTCCTCAAAGGATGTGAAATCGTCTACATTTTTAGAAGTGATTTGCATTTTGTTACAATGAATTATTCCAAGGCCTCCTCCTCGACCAGAATCTCTAGACTAGCTAGGGGAACAGTGTCAGATTTACTAAGCCAGGTTTCAGTGAGAAGACACAGATCAGATTTTGTACTGATTTTGTATTGAGTCTTAGTGTTTGTAACTGTGGGTTGGTATTTTTTTATTTTAATTCTGCCCTAGGTATCCATGTAGTTTGCCTAAATGGTATAGCTGGCACTGATTTTCCCTATGTGCTAGACAGTCAGATCCACTTTTTAAACTTTACATTACATTCCCCTTTCTGTTTACTCACCTCCATTTCTTTTCTGACTATAGTGTGGCCTTACTTTCAAGATGAATGCTTTGTTCCATTTGTCCTCTGGACTCTACCATGAGATGACTTTAAAGAACCTTTACAGAATCTGCAGATCTTACACTGGGCAATTATGTGCCAGTGCAGTGTACTGGTTTTATTCCATTTCTTTGGCTGAGTACCAGTTGTACACCTCATGCTCTCGCTCCAACCCCACTCTTTCAGCGTACTCTAAATTCCAAAGGGACTCCACCCCTCTCTCTTCTGTAATACAATATATACATTTATCTGCATGCTCAAAGTACTAAGGGAGTGTCACCCCCTTGAATCTTCACTGTAATATTATGTATCAACATGCTTAAACCCTAAGGGACACCACCCCCCCCCCCCCCACCTCTCCTCTGCTCTTTGATATTATGTACATCTATCAGCACTTTCAAAACATTTGAGTAAATAAAGGACTCAAATTAAACTAAAACCAGATGCTTCTGCATAGAAGTACTGAGATTACTAAGTAATTAACATCAAATCATAATTCCAAACTTTGCTAAAAATGGGCAGCAGACCAGTTACATATTATTTTAGCCTCCATGGATCAAAAAAAAATGACTGGTGTCTTTCAGAGATAATTGCTGGAGTATATTTAGAAAGAGCTTCAGTGACAAAATTCTTCTCAATCTTCCTGAAATTTCATAAGGAAAATGTTTAAAGGTAAATGTCCTTCAAATGGCAGGTACGTCTGTGAAAAAGACACCAGCCAGTGGCAGATATGGATTGGAATGCAAATGTTTTGAACATGATTTATTTACATTTAATTACCTTAAAAGGTGTGGTAATGCCAGTAACCATAAGCCAGTTCTATAACTGTGTTCATTACAAGGTGAAACAGTTGTATTCTAATGGTAGTGGAGTCTTTCAGAATGACAATTGCCCCATACACAGACAAACAGTCAAAAAATGGATTCATGTGCAAGATAACTAAGTTTAGTGGAGTGTAAAATGAGTGATATCCAGCGTTTAAGTTAATAATTATATGTCTTTGTTTGTAAGCTAGACAAACCAAATGTAATACTGCATAGTGTTTTTAGGAGGCATGTTTTACTTTATTGACATAAGCAGCAGTGCATTGAAGTTTGCCTAACCAACCTCTCTCCCTTCTCCCCCAAATCTTTAAGACTGATGCAGGATGCAATATTTATGGTGGAGAGGATTGAGCATGTATCAAACCAATGTGGCAAAGGTGAACATGTTTGAACTTATATGAGCCTATAAATAATCCCACGCAGGGAGGCCATAAACTGCCAGCTAGCACAAACAGGCAACAACTAAAAAGTGTACAACAAAAATTGCTTCCGTTCATCTTGTTGCATGTATAAAATTGTGCATGGGACAAAAACATTCAATATAATCAATTAGTTATATCAATGAACATGTCTGCCAATTGTATTCCACTTTCTCATCTCAGTCATTCAACATTGCTCAGTCCCAGAAATTTGCTTTTCCAGTTGTCATTATTTAATGTCAGAGGTCTAAGCCATTCTGTAGCCACAATGAAAGTAGGTAAAATGGTCACAACCATGAATTTCTTGATTGAGAAATGTCTGTCTCTGTTTGAAAATATGAAGTGGGTTCAGTTGGCTGCAACTTTGGACCCAAAATTTAAACTTGACTAATCTATGGGTGGTATAAGACAAAACATCAAAGACATTCTAACAAAGAAGGTCCTTTCATTCTCTTCACCAAAAGAAGCAACTACAAAGGATTGATCTTCACCACCAAAATAAAGAACAAAACTTTTTGCATTTACGGATACCCAAGTCCCATCCACATACAGTATACAGAGTTACCAGCATCAGAGGAGGTATCAAGTTAACTAAGCCTTTCAGGCCATACTGAGGAGTCTGATCCTCTTCTGTACTGGAGGGACAACCAGAACTGGTTCCCCTATTTGGCTCAAATTGCATGTTAATATTTACAGTTAGGTCCATAAATATTTGGACAGAGACAACTTTTTTCTAATTTTGGTTCTGTACATTACCACAATGAATTTTAAATGAAACAACTCAGATGCAGTTGAAGTGCAGACTTTCAGCTTTAATTCAGTGGGGTGAACAAAACGATCACATAAAAATGTGAGGCAACTAAAACATTTTTTAACACAATCCCTTCATTTCAGGGGCTCAAAAGTAATTGGACAATTGACTCAAAGGCTATTTCATGGGCAGGTGTGGGCAAGTCTATCATTATGTCATTATCAATTAAGCACATAAAAGGCCTGGAGTTGATTTGAGGTGTGGTGCTTGCATATGGAAGATTTTGCTGTGAACAGACAACATGCGGTCAAAGGAGCTCTCCATGCAGGTGAAAGAAGCCATCCTTAAGCTGCGAAAACAGAAAAAACCCATCCGAGAAATTGCTACAATATTACGAGTGGCAAAATCTACAGTTTGGTACATCCTGAGAAAGAAAGCAAGCTCTGGTGAACTCAGCAACGCAAAAAGACCTGGACGTCCACGGAAGACAACAGTGGTGGATGATCACAGAATCAGTTCCATGTTGAAGAGAAACCCCTTCACAACAGCCAACCAAGTGAACAACACTCTCCAGAGGGTAGGTGTATCGATATCCAAGTCTACCATAAAGGGACAACTGCATGAAAGTAAATACAGAGGGTGCACTGCAAGGTGCAAGCCACTCATAATCCTAAAGAATAGAAAGGCTAGATTGGACTTTGCTAAAGAACATCTAAAAAAGCCAGCACAGTTCTGGAAAAACATTCTTTGAATAGATGAAACCAAGATCAACCTCTACTAGAATGATGGCAAGAAAAAAGTATGGAGAAAGCGTGGAACAGCTCATTATCCAAAGCATACCACATCATCTGTAAAACACGGTGGAGGCAGTGTGATGGCTTGGGCGTGCATGGCTGCCAGTGGCACTGGGACACTAGTGTTTATTGATGATGTGACACAGGACAGAAACAGCCAAATAAATTCTGCGGTGTTCAGAGACATACTGTCTGCTCAAATCCAGCTAAATGCAGTCAAATTGATTGGGCGGTGTTTCATGATACAAATGGACAATGACCCAAAACAAGCAGCCAAAGCAACCCAGGAGTTTATTAAAGCAAAGAAGTGGAAAATTCTTGAATGGCCAAGTCAGTCACCTGATCTTAACCCAATTGTGCAAGCATTTCACTTGTTGAAGACTAAACTTTGGACAGAAAGGCCCACAAACAAATAGCAACTGAAAGTCGCTGCAGTACAGGCCTAGCAGAGCATTAAAAAGGAGGATACCCAGCATTTGGTGATGTCCATTAGTTCAAGACTTCAGGCTGTCATTGCCAGCAAAAGGGTTTTCAACCAAGTATTAGAAATGAACATTTTATTTCTATCCATCCATCCATCCATCCATTATCCACCGCTTATCCGAGGTCGGGTCGCGGGGGCAGCAGCCTAAGCAGGGAAGCCCAGATATCCCTCTCCCTGGCCACCTCCTCCAGCTCCTCTGGGAGGACCCTTGAGGCATTTGAGGGCCAGCCAGGAGATATAATCCCTCCAGCGTGTCCTGGGTCTGCCCTGTCACCTTCTCCCAGTAGGGCATGCCCGGAACACCCCGCCAGGGAGGCGTCCAGGGGTAATCCTAACCAGATGCCCGAACCACCTCAACTGACTCCTCTCAATGCGGAGGAGCAGCGACTCTACTCCGACTCTCTCCCAGATAACTGAACTCCTCACCCTATCTCTAAGGGAAAGTCCAGCCACCCTGCGGATAAAACTCATTTTGGCCTATTGTATCCGCGATCTTGCTCTTTCGGTCACTACTCAAAGTTCGTGGCCATAGGTGAGGGTAGGAACGTAGATCAACTGGTAAATCGACAGCCTTGCCTTTTGGCTCAGCTCTCTCTTCACCACGATGGACCATTGCAGAGCCCACATTAGTGTGGATGCCGCACCGATCCGTCTGTCAACCTCCCGCTCCATTCTTCCCTCACTCGTGAACAAGACCCCGAGATACTTGAACTCCTCCACTTGAGGCAGTACTGTGCTCCCAACCCGGAGAGAGCATTCCACCCTTTTCCGGCTGAGAACCATGGCCTCGGAATTAGAGGTGCTGACTCTCATCCCCGCTGCTCCGCACATGGCTGCAAACCGCTCCGGTGAGAGCTGGAGGTCACTGTCCGATGAAGCCAACAGAACCACGTCATCCGCAAATAGCAGAGATGAGATTCTGAGGTCACCGAACAAGACCCCCTCCCCTCCTAGAAATTCTGTCCATATAACTTATGAACAGAATTGGTGACAAAGGGCAGCCCTGGCGGAGGCCAACCTTAACAGGAAATGAGTCCGACTTTTTACCGGCAATGCAGACCAAGCTCCTGCTCTTCTTGTACAGGGACTGGATGACTTGTAACAACGAGCCTTGTACCCAGTACTCTTGGAGCACACCCCATAGAATGCTTCGAGGTACACGGTTGAATGCCTTCTCCAAATCCACAAAACACATGTGGACTGGTTGGGCAAACTCCCATGCCCCCTCCAGGATCCTGGCCAGGGTGTAGAGTTGGTCCAGTGTTCCACGGCCGGGACAGAATCCACATTGTTCCTCTTGAATCTGAGATTCGACCATCGACCTAACTCTCTTCTCCAGCACCCTGAATAGACCTTACCGGGGAGGCTGGGGAGTGTGATCTCCCTATAGTTGAAGAATATCCTCCGGTCACCCTTCTTAAAAAGGGGAACCACCACCCTGGTTTGCCAATCCAGAGGCACTGCCCCCGATGTCCATGTGATGTTGCAGAAACGTGTCAACCAGGACAGCCCCACAACTTCCAGCGCCTTGAGGAACCCAGGGTGAACCTCGTCCACTCCAGGGGCCCTGCCACCTCGGAGCTTTTTAACTATCTCGGCAACCTCAGCCCCTGTTATGGACGGGTGCCCCCCGGAGTCCTCCAGCTCTGCTTCCTTCTAAGGAAGACATGCTGGTGGGATTGAGAAGATCCTCGAAGTATTCCTTCCACCGTTTAATAACGTCTACAGTTGAAGTCAGCAGGGCCCCATCTCCACTGTACACAGTGTTGGTGGAGCACCGCTTTCCCCTCCTGAGGGGCCTGACGGTTTGCCAGAACCTTCTCGGTGCTGACCGAAAGTTGTTTTCCATGGCTTCCTCAAACTCCTCCCATGCCAAAGTTTTTGCCTCTGCAACAGCCGATGCCGCCACATGCTTGGCCCGCCGGTACCCCTCAGCTAGCCTCTCGAACCTTAGGTGTCCACCACCGGGTTTGTGGATTGCCGCCACAAGAGGCACCGACAACCTTGCGGCCACAGCTCCGTTCTGCTGCTTCGACAATGGAGGCTCAGAACATGGCCTATTCAGACTCAATGTCCTTCGCCTCCCTCGGAATAAGGTTGAAGATCTGCCGGAAGTGGCAGTTAAAGATCTTTCTGACCGGTTCCTCCGCCAGATGTTCCCAGCAGACCCTCATTATTCGTATGGGTCTGCCTGGTCTGTCCGGCAGCCTCTCCTGCCATCTGATCCAACTTAACACCAGGTGTTGATCAGTTGAGAGCTCAGCCCCTCTCTTCACCCGAGTGTCTAAGACATAAGGTCGCAGATCTGATGACACGATTACAAAGTCGATCATTGAGCTGCGACCTTGGGCATCCTGGTGCCAAGTGCACTTATGGACACCGTTATGCTCGAACATGGTGTTCGTTATGGACAATCCATGACCACCACAGAAGTTCAACTACTGAACACCACTCAAGTTTAGATAAGGGAGACCGTTCCTCCCAATCACGCTTCTCCAGGTTTCACTGTCGTTGTCGACATGAGTGTTTAAGTCTCCCAGCAGGACGATAGAGTCCCCAGGAGCTGCACCTCGCAGCGCCTCATCCAGGGACTCCAAGAAGGCTGGGTACTCAGAAATGCTGTATGGCGTATAAGCGCAAACAACAGTCAGAGTCCTTCCCCCAACTCGAAGTCGTAGGGAAACAACCCTCTCGTCCAATGGGGAGAACCCCAACGTACAGGGGCCATAAGCAAGCCCACCCCTGCTCGACGCCTTTCACCCACAGCAACTCCAGAGTGGAACAAAGTCCAGACTCTCTCAAGAGGAATGGTTCCATTTTATTTTCAGTTATTTAATTTGTCCAATTACTTTTGAGCCCCTAAAATAAAGGAATTATGTTAAAAAAATACTTTAGTTCCCTCACATTTTTATGCAATCTTTTTGTTCAACCCACTGAATTACTGCTGAAAGTCAGCACTTCAACTGCATCTGAGCTGTTTCATTTAAAATTCATTATGGTAATGTACAGAACCAAAATTAGAAAAAAGTTGTCTGTGCAAATATTTATGGACCTAACTGTCCATAAATATCTGATGCTATTGAACATATTTTCAGTAATGCTGGCAAGATATTTAGGCCTGAGAGGTGCAATCTTACTGATCCCAAATTTTGGGAAATGATGATTATTCAATGCAATGAAAAGTGAATGTATGTAAATGAAATACATGAATGAAAAATTCTCATTATTTTGTTATTTGAGACGTATCATGTGGTAGTATTTATCACATCGAACTGGTAATCATATACTGGTAATAACAGTACTTTCAGATACTTAGGGCCAGTGTCATTCAATATTTATCAATTGTTAAAGTAAAGTTCTCAGTTTTATTTACTTACATTTCATCAACTATTTTTCATATATTACTTGGAATTTGTAAGGTACCAAAAATAAAGGTCACATATATGTCCCTACATGTAATCCCAAAAAAATGCTCAGAAACAGCAATAAATGGAATTCGGCAGAATTTCACTGAATTCAATTCCATTTCTTGATACTCCAGTTCAGTTTCCTGTAGTTGTTGTTGAATTCCAATTCCAGTTCCATCTCCATGTTTCTATTTTAAAGATAATACATAATGCATATTTAAGATTACTGCCAAATAAAAAATGCACTGCATTTCACAGATCCAGGTCTTCAATATTATAACAATCAGTAGCTTCTATTATAACTCTCTTTATTGCAGAATATGTAGAATGCATAAAATTAATTTCTGAAAAATCCATGCTAAACATTTCAAATGGTTTGGATTTTGAAAGCAAAGCTATGAAGCTGATAAAAGGGATTGGCTGACTAAAATTTAACTCTGCCTTCTCAATCAAGAGAAAAGCAGTGAATAATAATGGTTAGCAAGTAACTCTTTCACGTATCTTTATTAAAAAATTATTATTTTTTATTCCTAAGCTATCAGGAGACAACATCAGAGGAATCCAGGTGAGGAATCCAAGTCGATATAGAGCAAATAAGGAGGAGAGCGTAGATGTGTGTTTTTCTTGGGGGGATGTGTGTGTTTGGGGGGAGGGTGGGTATTAGTATTAGTCCCATTTAAACGTGAGTCTGGTTGAACTTGTATGCGCATAAATCATAGATCGTGGGTCCTTACTTCTTACAGAGCTACGATCTTCTTGAAAATGATTTGTGCTCTCTGCACTGTATTGACAACCAAAAGTACAAATCTGATTGAATATTATATATGTATTAGCAGGATGCCTATCGTCAGTCAGATTACTCCATTAAGAAGACCCTGCAAGGATCTCCCTGGGTTTCTGAAAATGGGGGACACCCATGAATGTATGCGACAATCGGTATAAGTTCTCACTGGCTCAACAGGTGGTGAGAAGTTGCTATGGTAGAATCTACGTCTTATCATCACATGGAAAACTGCTGTTTTATTCTTCACTGTCTGGTTAACACACAAAAATATTCTTAAACTGAAAGACACACCACAGAAGTGAATGAAATGCAAAAGAAATATTTAAAATATATTTACTAACTAAGCAAGGAGAAAATAGTATTGTAATGAGAACCAAGATGAAAAGACCAACATACACATCGAGTCAAACCAAATAATGGGTTTGTTTATTTAATGATGCATGATTCATAGAAGGACTTCTAGCAGAATCATCGTTTGCTGTTAAACACTCCATAAAAATGACAGTCACTTAAATAAACTGGATTTTCCACTCTCATAGTGTTCCCAATCATTGTCCAGTACTGTGCATAATGTCCCATTCCATCCTTCCCATTATCATCAGCGAGGCTGTATTTATAATGCCCTAGGAATCTCCACCTTTCAGGAATTCCTGGAAAGCAGAGCTCAGCACACCTGCAAACATCCCCGTGTGAATCACCTGTCCACCCTCCGTTCATCTCCAGGGTAACAGCGCCGGCTAGTACAGTATTTTTAATAGAAAATTGATGCTCTAACCTTCACCTAAAAGATATCAAAAGCGGCAGTGATTCCTGACCCCTTTCATTTTACAATATCAAGGAAGATATTATTGAGTAGGCCTACTTCCTCAGTAACTACTTAGTTTCCAGTATTTGCAGAGCTCTGATATCTAAAGCATCATAGTGCAGAATCAGGTTGTAAACTGTTGCTTTAAATAATTTATGCAGTAATTGTATATCTGCAAGCTTGGTTGGAGGTGTAAGGTTGCATGTATTTAGCTTAACTGTGGTGGCTTCTGTATTTTGATTAGTTCTTTGATGGACAAAGGAGAAAAGGTGAGACAGAAAATGATTTTTTTTTATTTTCTGCTGTAACGCGAACATGCAATGGCAAAGATAAAGTGCTGAGGTTAGGTGACTTTCTCCTCTGTTTCTGTGCCTCTAGCCTGTATCAAACAGATACATTCTTTTATAAAACATACTTTTACTGTACTATTTACTATAGTAATTACTATACTTTTATGTATTGTACTGTGGTCCATGGCCGGACATTCATCCCAGCCAATACCCCTAGGCCGCCAGAGGGAGCCCTCCCTGCGACATGGAGATACCCCAAATTCCAGCAGGGCATCATGGACTATGGAGTTTTCCTGTACAGCCCTGCTGGATAACACTGGGACCACCAGGGTTCACTGCAGGGAGACCCAGGGACTATTATTTGCCCTACGCCCCGGAAGTATGTCCGAGTCACATGGACAAAGGGAATGACGTGCTTCTGGGGTGAAGAAAAGGACTTTTTATCTGACCCTGAAGTGATAAGGAATCATGGACTGAAGTATGGGAAACACTTCAGGTCAGGGACTATAAAAGGCTTTAAGGAACACCAGAGCGTCGAGCTGAGCTGGGTGGAAGGGTGGCAATGCGTCTGGCAGTGGTGGAGAGTTTATTGATTATTGTATTGGTTTATTTAATGAGTATTGTGGAGAGTAAGGTGCTTTGTGCACTGTTTGTGAATAATAGAGTCAACATTTGGACCTTTACCTAGTGTCTGAAGTATTGTCCGAGGGTTCAAGAGGACAATAGCGCCCTCTATCTGTCACAGTACTTTTACGTATAAATATGGGTCAACTTTTAAGTGGTTACTTTAACTCTATCAGAGTTACGGCACTGGCAATTTTAATATATGCAATTTGTAGGTTTTCCAATACAGATTAATTTGATTGATGAACCTCGATTTTTTGTTTGTAGAAATGATTTTTCTTCCCTTCGATGGACTGGCGCCCTGTCCTGGGATTATTACTGCATTCTTTCAGATGCTTGGTGTGACAGGCTCCGACTTTACTGCAACCCTATTTTGGATAAACTGGTTTAGAAAATGGATGGACGTATTTCCTTCATGAAATGTTCAGATCATCTGAGACAGCTATTGTCGGAAAGTGGCCAAGTGCTACATAAGCTGCGTCAGAGATTTGCATCACTTAAGTGATGCCTTACTGTATTCTCTGAAATATTGTGATGGCATTGCTGTAGAGATTGGATTTAAAATTTCATTATGCCTTGCATGCATCCTTCATTTACTTCTGTTTTCACAATCCATATTTTGAATGCTCTTATACTATAATTTTCAGTTTTTTTCAAAGGATTATTTTAAACTGCTGCTTTCACCAAAACTTTACTCGACCACACCTCTTTAAGGGACTTTTTTTAAGGCATGGCTTCATTTCACAAGTGATAGATTCTTGCTTCCTACTTGGTCTTCTCTTAAGCTTTCAAGAAAAGGACAAAAGAGTGTTGGGAGAGACTAGTGAGAACAGCAAGAGTGAAACTCTCATCGTTTGTTATCAAGAAACCGACCCTAAATCTAAAAGTCTAAATGTCTACATATAAAGTTTACATTAGGCTTGATTGCACTGACTGCCCAGTGAGATGCCAGCTTTATAATGTAACGGTTAAAGAATTCAATATACTGTTGTTAGAGCAGTCTGGTTTTAGGGTATAACTGTGTCTTCAATTTCTGTAATGTGAAGTGAGGTAATTGCAGTGTATCCTAAGAAAATATAGGAAAGTAGGTTGACGTGGTATGGACATGTGATGATGAAAGACCATGAATATGTGGACAAAAGAATGATAGAAATAGAAGTACAGAGGAAGAGAAAGCAAAGGAGGCCAAAGCAGAGGTGGGTGGATGAAGGAAAAGGGTCTGACCTGTGAAGAGGTGCAGGGCCGAGCTGTATGGAGAATGTTTACCAAGCACATTGATCCAACATTGGCATGGGAAAAGATGAAGAGGAACCTGTAATTTGATACTATACAGTTAATTTTTGAAGTGGTATACTGTACAGTAAGAAACACATTTTATTGTATTGCAGTGTTTCACAATTGTGTTAGACATTTGGTTCATTTTGGGTATTTGATATGAATATTACGAATGACAAAAAACATTTGGGGCAATGCATGTACTGTAAGCCAGGAACACTATTATGTTGCTTTGGTATATTTGCCATT
>JANRMT010062854.1:34046519-34064682 GCA_026402145.1 Polypterus bichir lapradei
TTTGGGGTCACTATTGATTCTTAGCTGATACAAGCATAGGTTTTCATTGCCTGTGACTCTATACTTGCATTATGTAAAGGTACTGAGGATAGCCTGTAGCATTTTATTAAATAAACATTTTAGACTGTTTAATAAGAAAAAAAAAACAATCAGGCAATTGGCGCTATGCAACTCTGTTAAAGGTACTTCATGGAAAACAATAGTGAGCAAATTTAGAAAACAAAAATGCCTGTTAGTGTAATTGGGAATGCCATCCATAAGTGTTTGTAAAATAAATGAAAGGACATTTGTCTGCTTTCAAATGTGTTTTGCACATACTATCTACATTACCTCTTTTAAGGGAAAAGGTGAGAACCACTTATTGACCCCACTTTGCCCAGACTCGTGTTCACTTCTACACATTCCACTGTATTAATTACAGTAAATATGAGGTAAATATTGGGTTACAGTAGTCAGGTCATACTGTGTTTGACAAATATAAAATTAATTTTATTAGGAGGCAATAAATGCGTTTTGAGTATAGTGCTGCAAGTGACGTTGTTCACCATGTATTTGTTAGGGGAGCCAGTGACATATTACCATAAAGGTTACATGGAATAAAGATTGCTGTGTAAATGTTTTGGGCATAAAAAAAACATAAGGTTAGGTGCTGACATCATTTTCTGCATTCGGTTAGGTTAAATGTGAAGTTCCCTAGACTTCGCAGCAGGAAATAGGAACCTGTTATTCTTTTATTTATTGGCATTGGCTGATTTGAATGTTGATGCGTCCTGCAATGGACTGATTTGTATATTGTATCTGATGGGCACAGGTTCCAAAAACCCTGAATTTGTTTAGACAGGTCTGTTAATGGATGGATGGTTGGACAAAACATGCAATAAATAAGGTGGATATATTTGCAGATCATATAAAACAAAGTGGATAATCAAACACTATAAAGACAGTGATATCTACATAGATGGAACTGAAAATAATTCAGGTTTGAGCAACAATATTGTATAACAAACAAAGTTTATTATAAATGTTTTACACAGAAGAACACAAATTATTAAAAATAGGTCTGCAGTGGGGAAGTGGTTGCAAAGAAGGAAAGCATACCTTAAGAGAAAGACTTCAGAGATGTACACGTAATATGCAATAAAGTATCACAGTCCTTAACGAGGAATTTATTAGAAAAATATTAGAAGGTTCATTGTGTGTTTGCTTAAGCAAGGTTACACTCAAACAGGTCCTGTCTGGAATACTGGGTATAGTTTTGGTCTCTGCATTATGAAAAAATCCTTACAGCTTCACATATCGTCAGAGGGAAAAAAAAGATACAAGATTTTTATTCTAGTCACTGCAGGGCTTGTAGGTTTTATAGGTTTATAGGGTCATTGTTGACATTGTACAGAGTACAGTAAAACTCTTAGTTGCATGTGCTCATCACTGTTTTGAGTCATGATTAGTGAGTAGAGCTAAATTATCTCAAAATCTCTGTCTTCCTTAACTGAAAAATATCAAGAGTAATGTTAAAAATCCTGAAGGAGCTGAATATTTTTCTCTTAAGCAAAGGGAGTTAAAGAGGTGACTTTAAACAGTGTTTAAAATTTTGAAGGAGCAGGACGAGTGTGTAATATATCTGCACTCTGATATTAATTGCAGGGTTCAAATATGCAGCCATGTGCGGTAGGTCTGCTCTTTGGTGAGATGAGCTGGATTGCTTTGGTCTGAGAGGTGTAAAAGGAAAAAAGTACAATAAAAAAGGTTTTGAGGGTGTTGCACTTACCAGCTGTCAGCATCTCTCTCTTAGACATGAAAGAGTGCATGCCAAGTTACTTGAAAATAAGTAATTGAAGTTTATTACAGTTAAAATGTGTGGGGATGTTAAGACATCCTTCTTCACATGTAGAACTGAAGTTATCTGGAACACTTACCATTTAGTACAATTGAGCAACTTTCAAATCTCAACTCACTGATGATTTGGAAATACCTGAATATCACATGTACTAAATGTCCTGATCTCTTCTCATATTAATACTTCATTGATTAGATTCAGTTAATCTCACTGTGCTTGGCAGATGTCTATGTAATTTCTTACTGTATTTGTTGGTTATGGAGTCATCTTATACAAGAAAATGAAAATGTGAGATACTTTTTAGTTGCTTACTGGATGACGTTCATTTTTTGCATTTTTGGCACAAGCTTGCAACACAAACAGGAAAGAATTATTTCGTATTGACTGGAAATTTTCGTGTTTACTGACAAGCCTTAGGGCTATGCAAATACTCACTGGTTTCTAAAATGGTCTCCCTAACAAGAAAGTACACTGGAAAATTAAGGTGTAGTCTACAAGATTCTACAATGAATCTAATCAACAAATCCTTATTGCACTAAGCAAACAACCTTCAAAAGAAGTTAATTTGCAAAAACAGTGCACTAATTATGAAAAGGGTTAGAAGGAAAACCTGCAGCCACTGAAGCCTTCCAGGACCGTTTGGGACCCCTGTTGTAGAGTTTGGATTCAAAAAACAATATAGTGCTAATCTGGATTCAAGCCCCAAAATATGTATAACGTGTAAAGAATGTGCACATTGCTTTAGTTTGCATGATGGCAGAATTCGTCAGTGTATTCACCTCCTAGCCTGCCTATGTGTGGCTTTGCACATACCCACGGTGATGGTTTTTGTTAGATGCTACAGTCTCCTTCCACATCTCATAAAATAAATTGCCATGATTAAAAGCACAGTATCTGGTATAACTGACTGTGGATACACTTTTGTACACTGTCTCATGCACACTTTCCATTTACAGTGACCAAAAATTGTGTTATTTGAATGGAATAACATTGCCAGAGGCCCTCCTTTATTTTAATTGCATTTTAATTTAAATGAGCTCATTTCACATCACAATAACATATATAAGATTTTTAAATTCCTACTTGTTTCCTTTTGCTAATGTTTGGTTTGTAATTGTTAGAAGCCAGTACTTTCTAACTATTAAATTAAATAATGTTGGCTCTAGACACTTAGTTTAAGATGCTTTATCTAGGAAGTAACTGATGCAATTCCAATTAATTTGGAAATAACCTGGCAGCGGGCCTGGATTCTGTTTACTTTGACAGACCACTTGTATCCTGTGTTTGGTAGTTGCTGTGAAAGGTCAGTTCATGCATCTCCTTTTTATTGCTCTCTCTTTATGTTTTGGTTCATAGGGTGGCTGGAATGAAAGTAGTTTAGTTTTACACCATTGTGTTTAACTAATTAACACAACCCAGCCACAGGGAATGCACAAACCAGTGTCTTTCTTTGTGCCAGTCCCAAGCCCAGATACATGGGGTGGGTTACATCAGGAAGGGCATCCAGTGTAAATTTTGCCAGATCAATATGTGAACAATAGAGAGTTAGCAGATATGATGGAGAGAAGAAAGGTTGATATATTGTGCGTGCAAGATACTAAATGGAAGGGAAGTAAGACCAGGTGGATCGGAGGTGGATTCAAATTGTTATATCATGGTGTGGATAGGAAGAGAAATGGAGTAGGGGTTATTCTGAAGGAACAGTATGTTAAGAGTGTTTTGGAGGTGAAAAGAGTGTCAGACAGAGTAGTGATTATGAAGCTAGAAATTGGAGGTGTGATGATGAATGTTGTTTGCACATATGTCCCTCAAGTTGGATGTGCAATGGATGAAAAAGATTTTTGTAGTGAGTTGGATGAAGTGATGAATAGTGTACCCAAGGGACAGAAAGTGGTGATTCGAGCGGATTTCAATGTACATGTTGGTGAAAGGAACAGAGAAGATGAGGAGGTGAGGTATGGTGTCAAGGAGAGTAATGAAGTAGGTCAGAGGATAGTGGATTTTGCCAAAGGGATGGACATGACTGTGGTGAATACAAATTTTAAGAAGAAGGAGGAATATAGGGTTACATACAAGAGTGGAGAAAGATGCACACAGGTAGATTACATCCTATGCAGAAGAGTCAATCTGAAGCAAATTGAAGACTGCAAAGCAGTGGCAGGGGAAAGGTGTAGTTAAGAAACATAGGATGGTGGTCTGTAGGATGACGTTCTTGATCAAGAAGAGGAAGAGAGTGAGGGCAGAGACAAGGATCAAATGGTGGAAGTTGAAAAAAGAAGACTGCAAGGTTGAGTTTAGGGAGAAGGTGAGACAGGCACTGGGTGGTAGTGAAGAATTACCAGACAATTGGGAAACTACAGAATATGTTATTAGAGTGACAGCAAGAAGGGTGCTTGGCATGAAATCTGGACAGAGGAAGGAGGAAAAGGAAACCTGGTGGTGGAATGGGGAAATACAGGAGAGTATACAGAAGAAGAGGATGGCAAAGAAGAAGTGGGATAGTCAGATAGATGCAGAAAGTAGACAAGAGAACAGGGCGATAAGGTGCAAGGTGAAGAGAGAGGTGGCGAAGGCTAAAGAAAAGGCGTATAATGAGTTAAATGAGAGGTTGGACACTAAGGCGGGAGAAAAGGACCTGTACCAATTGGCTACACAGAGGGAGAGAGCTGGGAAAGATGTGCAACAGGTTAGGATAATAAAGGATAAAGATGGAAATGTACTCACAAGTGAAGAGAGTGTGTTGAGCTGATGGAAAGAGTACTTTGAGAGGCAGATGAATGAAGAGAACGAGAGAGAGAGAAGAGGTTGGATGATGTGGAGAAAGTGAATCAGGAAGTAAAATGGATTAGCAAGGAGGAAGTAAGGACAGCTATGAAAAGGATGAAGAATGGAAAAGCTGTTGGTCCAGATAACATACCCGTGGAAGCATGGAGGTGTTAGAGAGATGGCAGTGGAGTTTTTATCCAGATTGTTTAATGGAATCTTGGAAAGTGAGAGGATGCCTGAGGAGTGGAGAAGAAGTGTACTGGTACCGATATTTAAGAATAAGGGGGAATGTGCAGGACTGTAGTAACTACAGGTGGATAGAACTGATGAGCCAGAGCATGAAGTTATGGGAAAGAGTAGTGGAAGCTAAGTTAAGAAGTGAGATGATGATTAGTGAGAAGCACCACAGATGCAATGTTTGCTCTGAGGGTGTTGATGGAGAAGAATAGAGAAGGTCTGAAGGAGTTTCATTGTGTCTTTGTGGTCCTGGAGAAAGCATTTGACAGGGTGTCTCGAGAGGAGTTGTGGTATTGTATGAGGAAATCAGGAGTGGCAGAAAAGTATGTAAGAGTTGTATAGGATATGTACGAGGGAAGTGTGACCATGGTGAGGTCTGTAGTAGGAGTGATGGATGCATTCAAGGTAGAGGTGGGATTACATCAGGGATCGGCTCTGAGCCCTTTCTTATTTGCAGTGGTGATGGACAGGTTGACAGACAAGATTAGACAGGAGTCCCTGTGGACTGTGATGTTTACTGATAACATTGTGATCTGTAGCGAGAGTAGGGAGCAGGTTGAGGAGACCCTGGAGAAGTGGAGATATGTTCTAGAGAGGAGAGGAATGAAGGTCAGTAGGAACAAGACAGAATACATGTGTGTAAATGAGAGGGAGGTAAGTGGAATGGTGAGGATGCAAGGAGTAGAGTTGATGAAGGTGGATGAGTTTAAATACTTGGGATTAACAGAACAGAGTAATGGGGATTGTGGAAGAGAGGTGAAAAAGAGAGTACAGGCAGGGTGGAATCGGTGGAGAAGAGTGTCAAGAGTGGTTTGTGACAAATGGATATCAGCAACAGTGAAAGGGAAGGTCTACAGGATGGTAGTTAGACCAGGTATGTTATATGGGTTGGAGACGGTGGCACTGATCAGAAAGCAGGAGACAGAGATGAAGGTAGCAGATTTTAAGATGCTAAGATTTGCACTGGGCGTAATGAGGATGGATAGGATTAGAAATGAGTACATTAGAGGGTCAGCTCAAGTTGGACAGTTGGGAGACAAAATCAGAGAGCCGAGATTGTGTTGGCTTGGACATGTGCAGAGGAGAGATGCTGAGTATATTGGGAGAAGGATGTTAAGGATAGAGCTGCCAGGGAAGAGGAAAAGAAGAAGGCCTAAGCGAAGGTTTATGGATGTGAGAGTGAACATGCAGTTGGTGTGTTTAACAGAACAAGATGTAGAGGACAGAAAGATATGGGAAAAGATGATCCTCTGTTGTGACCCCTAATGGGAGCAGCCGAAAGAAGAAGAAGTTTAACTAATTAACACAAATAGTAATTTGGAAACTTCTGGGCTGTCTCTTGCAGATGTTAGTTTCTTATTAGTTTCTAGTAAGGCTGAAACGTTTGTGTATTCTCATGTGCCACAGCCATTATATACGTTCACCTTTTATCAACCATTTTTCCATATCTCTGCAGCCTGGAACCTCCGCCATGGAGCTCTAGGTAGGTGGGGTTGACTCCAATGGACGTCAGTAGAGTCTAGCTACAGACCTCCAGAGCTCTGCCCGGTTACACTATGGTTAAGATTAAGATTGTGGGATGGGCGAGCTGACTCAAATAATGAAGTACAGTATGTCCATTAGGTCAGCTCCATATACTTGGAGGTCCAGGATGGAGATTCTTGGCTACAATGATACCTTTGTCCATTTTTCAAAATCAGTGATACTAACAGCACTTCTAAACTATACACAGTTGGCATACAAATCCAATCTGTGGGTAAACCTTAGTGAAGGAACCTGTTCAGCAAGCTGTTTTCAGTTCTTTGGGGGTCTTAATCAGTGGTATGTGAAAATTCTTTGTTTTCTTACAAACATCACACTTCCAGTGTCTAGGAAGTCAGAACTTTCTGTCAAAGTATGCCACCACATAGTAAATCAAAATGTTATTTTCTTCTTTTAGACAAATGTGCCATACAGTATATGTTCCTGCCCTTCAAAGCTTGGTTGTGTTTCACAATTAGAGAAATAGTCTTCTCTATACATACTAAAATCCAAAACTTATTTTCTATTGAGGGCTGGACAGTTTAGTAATATTAATACAAATACTTTAACTTTATAACTCCATTCTTCACTTTTGAACATATATATTAAAAATAGTCAACAAAACAAATGCTTAAAGCACCATACTCCTAAGCTAAAATTGTCAGCTGGCTGTAGCACAACCAACATACTGAAACTACTTGCACCCTGAACATTTCACCATTGCAACTGGTGATCAGTTATAGCACTAGGCAGCAGTACAACTCTCTCAAACATTATTCAGGCCTTTAGCTCAAATAGAGACAGCCCCTGTATTACGAATGTTTTCCATTCCTGACCATATTCATAAACACATTTTGTATGTAAATCGTAACTTGCACTGAAAATGTCCATTTAATAGAAATATTGGCAAACATGCAAAATGCTTTATTAGCTGCTTTACAGAAAAAACATTTCAAACTTAATAATTTGATAGTGTAGCAATATCGCTATAATTTAAATCACAAAACAGGAATAATGTAAACTAAAATGATCCATGGGAATGTACAGTATGTTGATTTTATGTTTAAGTTTGGTAATTTTCAACTGAAAGTTATTTCTTCACAATCATAGTATTTATTAATTTTCCATATAAAATTGTTCTCTGAAATGAAGAGTTTTTTTAATACATTTTAAAAACACCTTGCTTGTTTGTGCTGCTTATAATGGGACCAATGGATACATGGGTCCGTCGGTAACTGAAAAAGCCTTAAAACGTAGCAAATACATCTACTTTGAAGCAGCAAAGGTTTCAATTTAGGGAATACTGTATGTCTCTTCCATGTATGAGGTATCCTTCTGATAACGAGGGAAATTACAGATAATTATTCTACCACAGATTGTTGGAACTATTTTTCTTAAGAATACATTTTCCTTTCACTTGTCTACTAACAGCCTTCATTGTGGATAAAGTTATGAGAACCCAATAAGCACCAAGCGATACTAATCTTATAATTCTACCTTTGCGTCTGCAATTCTGTTTTTGCTATAGTTATGTTCAGCACTTGCCGAGTCTGTAATTCATCACCTTATTTGCAGGCTCTATTAGCCATACCTCACTTGACAGATTACTGGTGTGTGTGTGTGTTTAGTAGAAAAATACAGACTAAGACTGTGCTCCTCATGAGTAGCCACCAATGGTGAGCTAGGGGACAGAGTGACATATGGATTGCCTCTGACCCTGCATTAGTGTAAGGAGGCAGCTGTGTGTGTTGCCACATGGTAGAAGTAGCCGCTGAAGTAATGAAATAAGCTTCCAAGCAGTGAAAGAATCTAAGCAATCTTAAAGTTATTACTGTCGAGATGTCTACAGAACAGAAACAACAATTCAGGTCAGAGCTTCCATATTCACTATCAATAACAGCGCTTGGTGATGACTTTCTGAGGTGAATCCTTGCCCCTGGCCCTGATTAAAATGGCTGAATGTCACAACAGTGTTTTGCTTTGCACTTTTTTTCTTTATAAAATGCAATTTGCAATATGTGTGCAATCTTAAGAACTGCATCAATAGTTAAACAATTCTTACCTGGAAAAATGGACATATTCTGTAAGTTCAAGACTGTTTCCATTCATCTATGGACCCCTGTATCCATTAAAGCAATTGTAATATGCAAGAATAAGAAAGGAAAGGAATTTTTAAAATTTATAAAAATAAAATGCCTCACTTTACAGGACAATTTTATTTGGCAAATTAATATAAACCATGATTGTAAACGAATAACTTCAACTTGCATAATACCAAACTTATCCTTTAAGCATCCTACAGTCTTTGATAAAGAGACACTACCTCAAAGAGAGAAGAAGGCTTAACTGATGATTTGACAACTAATCCTTCAGTAGAGTCCTGTTGTCTTTGCTGAGACACTGCGGGTGTCACTTCGTCTTCACAGCACCAGATATTCACCGGAATGGCACGGCTGGGATGTGAACTTAGGATGATGGGAGGTACAAGTAACAGGTTCTGCCTATCATCATCTAAACAGATATCTGTAACAGAACATACAAGTATTTCACAGATATGCCTGCTACAAGTTACATTCAGTGACATGTGCAGTGTAAAAAATGCCAGCATTTCACAAGAATTAACTGTAAATAAAGTACTGTTGATATTGAGGGACATTTTCAATTTGTGCATTTTCATAGCATTTCACTTATGTGTGTGTTAAGATGGCAGTTAAAAGTGAAATACTGGCTACAGGGACTCTGACAGAAACTTGTCTGGTATCGTACAAACATTAGCACATTTTCATTCAAACATAAGAAAATATTTTAGAATGCAGTTACAGGAAACTTTCACATGCACATATATTGACTGTCAACGATACTCACTGCCCAACATGCTGTTTTGATGTGATGTACACAGTTACACTCTATAAAAATGGATATTGGCTAAATTCTAAAAGTATACATTCAAACCCATGTCTTTAGATCTGTGAAGCAGCAGCATTAACCATTGCACTACCTTGAAGTAATGCTCAGCTTGCTACCCCCAGCTACTTCTTAGCTCACAGACAGCTTCTTATTCGCACAACATATGAGAGTTGTACATATACCACATTTTGACAGCATGTGAGTTTTGCCCAGTCCAATGTGGCTATAACAACCAATGGATTGTGGTATTCGCATAACTAAGGAGTCATTTCTCATTAGGCCACTGAAATTGTCATTGTTTCATGACAAGTGACATGCCTTTGTTAAAATGAAATGAATTTTACCTGTCCAAGCCTGAATATCCCAGTCACATACACTGGTAAACATGTACAGACAGAACTGCAATAGAAAAAACACAGCAGAGAGTTGAATCATTTTGTCACTACTTTTATTGTCAGAAGATATTTTTACTTGCACATGGGGTATCTAATGATGAGCATTAAGAGTAAGATTTTTTTTTTGTCATGTCCTTTCAGGGGCTTTATCACATCTCTTTTAATAGTTGTATGGTTCAGAATCCTTATTGGAGAACTTGGTTAGCTTCTAAGTCCCAGCTGGTTTCATTTTCATTAGTGATCGTCCTGATGGCAACAAGAACTGTGAACATTTATAACAGTCATCATGCAGTCCTCCTGTATCTTATGTAAACTCACCTTTCAGCCACTACAGTTTCATACCTCAGAGCCAATGATCCTCTCAATCAGAAATTGTCAAATGTTATCCTGTTCATGCAGAACAGCCTAATGAAACTGTTGGCCATTGACACGCAAAGGGTCAGGTCTGAAGAATTTGCAATTCATGGCATCCCAAAGGTTCATTCTGGAGAAGAGACAGGAGAGAAGGCAGGCAGCACTTGAGCACTAATGTTAATTCCCCAGGACAGTTGTAACTTCAGCTGCTGTGTTTGGGAATACATGGGCTAGTTTAAGGAACGGGTTATGTAGGAGTTGTAAGCAGAAGGCCTCTGATAGCTTTTCATGGAGCATGGAGACTGTCCCTTGGGAGCAGTACAGGTTTCTGATCTGAAATGACCAGTCTGATGCATCTGTTCTGCTCTGTTATGGCCATTTGATGGTGACCAGATTTTAGACCGGGATCTGTCCTTGTCTGCAGTTAGAAGTGACAGAGTGGAGATGTTTAATCTATAGTGCCTGGCAACACTGCCACATGGCATTCCAGAAGACACATTTGTCTTCTATAGTAAAAATCAGGTATATTAAAAAAGTCAATTAAGTTACTAAAAAGGGTCACAAATGGACATATGAATAATTATAAAAAACTGACAAAATATCAAAATTGTGAATTTCACATCTCTAGGGACATGGGCATTTTTGAAGGTCTGGCCACACTGCCTGTGTGTAGTTTGCACGTTTCTCAAACATCATAGAGACATTTAAGTTTAGTTTATTAGTATCTCTAAACTGACCAAATATGAGAGAATTTTGGTGTGTGCATAAGTGTGCCCTGAAAGTGGGCTGGTGTTTCTACCAGAGATGGTGCCTTTCCTGTGCCCATTACAACTAAGACAAGTTCTGGTTAAATCTTGGCCACATAATGGACAGAGGTGCTTAGGAAAATTAATGATGGATGGATAACTATGCATGCAAAATGCAGATGAGCTACAAATAATAACTTTGGACATGACATATGTTAGAACAATATTGCTTTACTTGGTTGTGCTATCAGAAAGAAATGAGCTGAAAATAACAGTAACATCATGAAACTGATGTAGCAGCATTAACCACTATGTGACCATACCTCCAATCAATCATTCTAACTTTATTTTGTGTAAAAATTTTTTGAGTGCAAACCATTAGTGTTTTAAAGATTTGTATTATGTCACAAAAACACACCTGGTCAGTGGTGCACTGGATTACCAATACATTTTCATCATATGTGACCAACTAGTGCTTTCGTATCCGTTGGCAGAAGGCAATAATCAATCTATCACAAAGCATACTCTTGCATACTTTTACACTTAAATGGTGTTAACTTAGAGACACCAAGTCCTGCCACCTCACACTTCCAGAAAATTAGATTAAACACCCAGGCTGGGCACTGTTTGAGTGACAGTTGCATGTACTTACCATGTTTGTGTGGGTTTTTCTCTTGGTACTCCACATTCCTCTCTCTATCCATAGATGAGCATGTGCTGGAATGTGTTCACCAAAACCTGTTGTAGGACTGCTATGTTTTTGCACTATTGTACCATTTTATTTGTTTTTGATCAAAAGGGTATATTGGTATAAAGAGGTGAACAGTCAAAAATGAGACAGGAATTTAATGCAGTGATGACAGAACAGGTTTAATATGATCTCTTTTTCAGCCATGTGTACATAGCCTGCCTTCAGGATTTTCATTTATTCTGTACTTCATATTTCAGCAGTCTACAAGAAGTCAGTTCCTTTTCTACAGGTGAGAGAAGAAAAACCCTGAATCAGCTTGCAAACTAAATCAGAGTAAATAATGTAATGTGTCTAAAATGAAAGAAACTAGCCTTAGTGAAACTGTCAGCGTCTGACATGTCTAATTGTACACAGTCTAATACACAGTGTATCTGTGTATTTATACCATCAGAATTATTTGGCTATTAGTGGCACATATAAAGGCAGTTAAAGCAGACAAAGTATAGATTTCAGAAGATCAACAAATAATATATGGATTTTTCCAAACACAGTCATCATACGTTAACTGAATACTCTCTACCAGTTCAGGGTAGTTTCATAAAGGACCATCCAGTCATAAAGTCTGTTCAGAAACATGCTGTGGCCTATATTTAAATTTCACAAATACAAGTGCTGGGGTATATTTCTCATTGCTGTTATTGTCACAGATTATTTATAACCCACTTTCTCATTTCTTTGGTTTTATGATTTAGCTGTACTTTATTCCTATAACCTTCATTTCCACAGTATTACTCATGAAACGGAAGGCAAGACAAAGATTTATTTGTCTTTAATTGTTCAGATGTTCTTGTAACCACTGCCTTTTCTACCATTAAATGACTGGTATAGCAAACATGGAGCTCTTTCATTACTGGAAATTGTTTTATTTATCCTAGTTGTAAATTTATCCTTCATCCAGTCCAGAAACTGATTAATTCTGACAGTAGGAGAAAGTATAAACTCCACATATGCAGTGACCCGGTAAAAGATTTAAACCCACAATGCTGAAGTTGTAAGCCAGCAGAATAAAATACTGTGCCAACATGATGCCTAATATTAAGTTAACAATATACTAGAATCTTTGTTTTCAATTCATGCCTTTCCTTTATTGACATTTTCAAGTTTCCCTTTTGCTCTTTCTACAGTACATTATTTCTGGAAGTCTCTCTATTTGTGCTGCCGATAAGATACAATCTTGTCAAGTAAGTATAAAGATCTGTCTAGTTCTTTGATCCAATCTGTTCATTTAAGTCTGATCAGCAACTATGAGATTCTTCTTCTTTTGCTTTGTTTCACTATTAATAGTACAATACACAGAATGTATGTTAAGAGACACGATTCAGCTCTTTAGAGATTTTTACTTCTGTTTTTAGACATAATTAAACCTTTGTTGCAGCTTTTGAAATAACAATTTGTTTTTAAATATTCACATATAGGAGCAGGAGACTTCATTAAGCTTGTACACTTTGTTCACTAATTTTTCAGCATTTGTAAGATAAATCAACATGGCTCTTAGATAGTTTACACATGTAATGTACAATCCATCTGGCACATTTGGTCTTAGGTTCTAATCAGCCTCATTCATGTCATTGTGATTGTATAAGGTTTCATATTTCACACAAGCATTGTACTTGATGTCATTGATTTTCACATTATTTGGCTTTCGATTTAATATTGAGTCAAGATGGAAATTATGTGACTGGGGTGTTATCTCGTGATCAATGTGTTCTGAATAGTATGAAGATCAAAGTGGTAAAAAGACTAAGAAATGAAAATATGGTTTAAAGGGAGATCCGAAAGATAAATAAAAAGATAGAGCATAAAGTCAAAATCAGGAAGTACAACACCAAAAAGCGAGACATGAATCATGGTCGAATCACAATGCAAAAGTTGTGGCTATGCAAATTGCCTTTCCTATTAACAAAATGTGAAACAAAGACTTGTAGTTTAAGAGTTTGTATCTCGTTGATGCCTCAGAGGGCATCCCACCTAGGATGGAGATGTTTCCCTTTTGATGCCTCAGAGGGCATCCCACCTAGGATGGAGATGTTTCCCTTTTCTGGCTGGGATGCCATAATGGAAGGATGGATTAAATGCAGGCAATACCCGGCCGGGATGCCATAAATCCTGTCCTGAGTGGGATGCCTGATGGCTTCGGAAATCAGTAAAAGATGATGGCAGGGAGCAGTTCAACACCACTATAATAGATGGCAGTGTCCCTCAATAGAGTCCCTGTTTGGACACCCGTAGGGCTGCATGGGAGTTTGAGTCCAGAGGTGCAGCTGTGTAGGAGCACCTGGTGGATGATAGAGGGTGCTGCAGTGGAAGGACCTCCTTGACTTTCTTATGACCCTGAAGTACTTCTAACTGGCCATGTCATGTCACCATAAGTGCTCCTGGACCCAGCATAAAAGGTGCCCACTGCAGAACATGGACAACAACAACAACAACAACATTTATTTATATAGCACATTTTCATACAAATAATGTAGCTCAAAGTGAGTCAGATTAGTGAGGCAGAGAGCTACACACTTTGAAAACAGAAGAGAGAACTTAATAGTCTGTATTTTGGCTGTAACGGTCATTGTATTGAACTGTCTAGATTAAAAATCTTTACATTAGAAAGCAGAGTTGTGATGGGTCATGTTTATCTGGGGCTTAAGGGCTTGGTGGCACCCCCTACTGTTCAAAATCCATAAACTTCTACAGTAGCAGTCATCATTTTGCAGCAGTTCTCAAATTCTGGGGCGCGTCCCCCTGGGGGGGTGCGCTGAAGCTGTACAAGGGGGTCGTCGGTTAAATGAACAAAACTTCAAAATTCATTTTTTACATTTTTATTTCAAATTTAAATTTGCAAGCATATAATCCCAACGAATGCATTATAACTAAAATTAAAATAAAACATTTCTAAGGCATAGATGTAATGACTAATATGTGCCTGCTTTAAAGTACACAGCCTGTCCAGGTTTGATATTCAAGATAGACATACTGAGCTCCTTTTCTATTTGAAGTTTGTTTCTATCTGACGTGCGGCACCACTGCTGCTGCTTTTATGGTCGCGTATTTTCAATCCAGAAAGTTCGAGACGTATCAGTATCTGTTGCGAACATTCGGGTAACAGTTGATCAGGTGATAATGCTGCGCGGCTGCACCACATTGGCAGTGTAGCCAATATTGCCAAATTGAGTTAAATAATTCTACTGCATATTGGGTTATTCTCATGATACTACTAACAGAAGTATAATATTTCTTGGAAGAAAATACGTTCGTCTCGCTCAGATCGACTTCATCGGTGTCCTCGTTTATGAGATTTTTAAAAATTAAACCATATTTAATTGTTTCATTACATAAAAAAAGACTTACATAAGAATAAACAATTTATTCTTTGTTTTTGGGATTAGAATTACTACCAAAAACCACACAAGGCATTTTAACAGTTATTAAAGAACTTTAAAAAAAAACAAATTGCAAATATTTCATCGAAGTTAGCCGAACACATGCAAATCTTATGGAAGTAAAAATGAAAGGATACCGCAACACCACATGAGTATCATACCTTTGTTAGTTGTATCATGGGTTATTCTGATCTATTTTACACTATGCGGATGGCACATAATTATTCCAGATTCCAGGTAGAAAGGGGGAGGGTGCGAAATACGAACGTTTGAGAACCGCTGATTTATAGGCACAAATTATGATGTCACATATATCAATGTGACTGTTGACAAGTTACATTGCCAACACGAGCATGGCCATAATCATGAGGAAATTCCACAGATCAAAATTACAAAATGGCACTGAAATGATGCATTGAAAAAATGATCATATAAAACAGTAGTTTCAACCTTTATGTCCCACAGAAAGCAACTGAAGAGTAGGATGGTTCTCTTTGGTGAAACGAACATACTTACAAGAAAGGGGGGAGTGTGCTTGCCCCTTTGGTGAAACAGACAATTTAAAATGGATAAAAAAATAAATATAAATGTTGTTAATTCCTTTTAACCATGGGCAACTCAGTTGATGAAGCAGCTTTTTTTTTCCCTTGCGTTTATGCAACCCATGGATGGCAACACAATTCAAGAATGGCAACAACAGCCCAATGTGGGTTGTGACACACTGGTTGAGAAAGACTGATATAAAACTTAAATGCAAAATACAAAAAATAATGAATCAAAAAATGACAAAACAAAGTAGAGTACAGACAATAAAGCCAATATTAAAAAAAACAAGCCCTGTCTTTGTGGCCAGCCTCATAAAAGTAAGCCCGCAGTAGCTTTTCTAATCTTTGTATCACTTTTGTATTTAACTAATAAACAAGGTATTACATTTTAAAACTCCTTCTTCTCCATCTTTTACCACTTCTATGTGGGATCAATGTGTTTGATCAGCATTCTCCATACAGCTCCACCCTACACCTCTCCCTCAGTCAGACCCTTAACCTTCAGATCTTTTTACTTTAACACTCCACCTTTGCTTTGGCTTCCCTTGCTTTCTCTTCCCCTGTACTTAATTTCCCATCACTCTTTTCCTACATATTCATTGTCCAGGCTACCCAAAACCACTTTCCTTACTTTCTTTGATATCTTTCCCACTTTTGTTGAACCTCTGCCTTTGCCGTCTTTGCCTCGTTTTTTGTCTGTCTATATATTTCCCTATTTTCCCCCCTCCTTGATTAGTACCTTGCCTTCTTTGCCTCCATCTTAGCTTTTATCACATCTTACCTCTCTGTTCTATCACCATGTATCTTTGTCCCCAGGTGAGCTCCTTCATGTCATCCTACCCATCACTGACTTCACCTACTGTTAATACAATTTTAGTATTCTTCTCCCACCATTCCTCCACATTCTCAAATGACTGCACTTAATTTAAAAATGTCTACCTAAATCTGTTCTTAACCCTTTCCTCTTTTAATCTGCACCACTTTACCCTTGGTGCCTCCTGCTTTGGTTTTATTCTCTTATGTTTCTAATCGCTCACTTCATCACCAACAGTTGTTTTGTTTTATCAGCACTGGTGTTGCTTTCAATACATTACAATTTAGTTTGTATAGACAGGTGCCAATGTTGCTCAAGCCCACTGCACAGGTTTACCTAGGTGATGTAATCCCTTGGTAGCTCATCCTAGGACAACCAGATAATTACTCTTTTTTCTTTCAAGTTAACATTAGCATTTACAACATCTGTTATTAACTTTTCATTGAATTCCTTGGAGACTCGGCAGCATGTTTAAAGCTTGAAAATATTTTTATGAGTATGCTGGTCATGACAGCTTAATTTTCACATGTTGTTCTGTTTCTGTATAAAAAGTCCTTTCTTCATAATATGACTGTCTACTATGCAGTACAGTACTGGACTTTCTCCTTCATGTTTATATTTGCTTAAACATTGTGACTTTGAACTGAGGGAAGAAATGCATATGAGCTATTTCTGAGGTGATTTTGTTTTCTTGTATTCAAAAGCTTTTGCTACAATGGTTTACAAAACCAAAGAAATCAATTTCCATTCCTCCTGTAATCATGAATTTAGTCTGTAAAACTATAACCCTCTCTGCTTTAACTTTCCAGAATATTGGGCAGAAAAGTAAAAAAAAAAAACTTTATAAAAGGAATTGATAAAATATTTATTAAATAGTATTTCACATAAGAACATATTGCTTAATTTAACTAAATTAATTGGGTTGAATATCTTTTGTTTTAGATTAAAGGAGCCTTGGCTACGAATATCATCAGCACAATTTTCAGCTGCATTGGAATCATCATATATTCAATAGATTTAGCAGTTCAATTCTGCATTTATAAATGCTATTACAATGATTCATTTGAGGTAATTTTCTTTATGTTTTGTTTTTTCTGGATCAATTCATAATAGAAACTGATAGAATCAAAACAAAATCAAAACTCTGATGGGTGGCAGATTTCAGAATAAAAATAAATAACATAAAATATATAAGGATGTCTCTAAAATTTTCATTGAGACAGCATATTGTTAAATCCAATACTCAGGAGAGTAGAGAATGTCAAAAATGTGCTCTCTACCCAAAGTCCAGGAATACTAATACTGAATGTTTAATGTGTAACTTTGAGTGTCACTGAAGAAGGTTAATAAAATCAGAAAAGTGTTTTACAGTGAATCATTTCCCAAATAAAAGCATTTCAAGGTGCTTTAATAATAGAGCATAAAACTACTGACATATTTGTACAGTTGTAGCACAGATCAGGTACCTTTAAGGTGTTCCTTTTGTATTTTTAGGTATATTTGATGTAAAGTTGAAGTTGATTGTTATGTGTTCATTTTACATTGAATATTTTATTTGCATAGCTCTCATAGACTAGTAACAATTGTACAATCTACAATTAACAAAAACGTAAAAGAAAAATGATTTCAGGGCACAATTAACAGAACTTAGTAAGCCATCTAATTTTTGTTCCTGATACAAAATCATATGGGTGCTGCATTTTTATACCCACCATTGTTCTACATGGATTATGATCATTTGTTGACACACACCTTTAAATATATTGTTTCTTATAATTGTATACTATTATTTACATTAAAAATTTACAAATAGCTATTGTGATATTGTTCTTAACAATAAACATAACTAGGTTTGGATCAAGTCACAGTTCTTAAAGAATCAGGTCAAGTCTGGTAAAGGAACATTTATTTGTGGA
>JANRMT010062854.1:34066139-34095698 GCA_026402145.1 Polypterus bichir lapradei
AAAATGGCAAATATACCAAAGCAACATAATAGTGTTCCTGGCTTACATGCATAGCCCCAAATGTTTTTGTCATGTGTAATATTGAAATCAAATACCCAAAATGAACCAAATGTCTAACACAATTGTGAAACACGGTAATCCAATAAAATGTGTTTCTTACTGTACAGTATAAAACTTCAAAAATTAACTGTATAGTATCAAATTACAGGTTTCTCTTCATCTTTTCCCCATGCCTATGTTGGATCAATGTGCTTGGTAAACATTCTCCATACAGCTCAGTCCTGCACCTCAGAGGTCAGACCCTTTTTCTTCATTCACCCACCTCCACTTTGGCCTCCTTTGCTTTCTCTTCCTCTGTACTTATATTTCTATCACTCTTTTGTCCACATATTCATGGTCTTTCATCATCACATGTCCATACCACGTCAACCTACTTTCCTATATTTTCTTAGGATATACTGCAATTACCTCACTTCACATTACAGAAATTGGAAACACAGTTATACCCTAAAACCAGACTGCTCTAACAACAGTATATTGAACTTTTTAACCGTTACGTTATAAAGCTGGCATCTCACTGGGCAGTCAGTGCAATCAAGCCTAATGTAAACTTTATATGTAGACATTTAAACATTTAGATTTAGGGTCGGTTTTTTGATAACAAACGGTGAGAGTTTTAACTCTTGCTCTTCTCACTAGTCTCTCTCCATGCTCTTTTGTCCTTTTCTTGAAAGCCTAAGAGAAGACCAAGTAGGAAGCAAGAATCACTTGTGAAATGAAGCAATGCCTTAAAAAAAGTCCCTTAAAAAAGTGTGGTTGTGTAAAGTTTTGGTGAAAGCAGCAGTTTAAAACAATAATCCTTTGAAAAAAAATGAAAATTATAGTATTAGGGCAATCAAAATATGGATTGTGAAAACAGAAGTAAATGAAGGATGCATGCAAGGCATAATGAAATTTTAAATCCAATCTCTACAGCAGTGCCATCACAGTATTTCAGAGAATACAGTAGGGTATCACTTAAGTGATGCAAAGCTCTGACGCAGCTTATGTAACACTTGGCAACTTTCTGACAATGTAGCTGTCTCAGATGATCTGAACATTTCAGGAAGGAAATACGTCCATCCATTTTCTAAACCAGTTTATCCAAAATAGGGTTGCAGTAAAGTCGGAGCCTGTCACACCAAGCATCTGACAGAATGCAGTAATAATCCCAGGACAGGGCGCCAGTCCATCGAAGGGAAGCAAAATCATTTCTACAAACAAAAAATCAGGGTTCATCAATCAAATTAATCTCTATTTGAAAACCTACAAATTGCATATATTAAAATTGCCAGTGCTATAACTCTGATAGAGTTAAGTAACCACTTAAGAGTTGACCCATATTTATACGTAAAAGTACTGTGACAGATAAAGGGCGCTATCGTCCTCTTGAACCCTCGGACAATACGTCAGACACCAGGTAAAAGTCCAAATGTTGACTTTATTATTCACAAACAGTGCACAAAGCACCTTCCTCTCCACAATACTCATTAAATAAACAATAATCAATAAACTCTCCACCACTCCCAGACGCGTTGCCACCCTTCCACCCAGCTCAGCTCGACGCTCTGGTGTTCCGTAAGCCTTTTATAGTCCCTGACCCGGAAGTGTTTCCCATCCTTCAGTCCATGATTCCTTATCACTTCAGGGTCAGATAAAAAGTCCTTTTCTTCAACCCGGAAGCACGTTATTCCCCTTGTCCATGTGACTTGGACATACTTCTGGGTATAGGGCAAATAATAGTGCCTGGGTCTCCCTGCAGCGACCCCTGGTGGTCCCGACGTTATCCAGCAGGGTTGTACAGTCAAACTCCATAGTCCATGATGCCCTGCTGGAATTTGGGGCATCTCCATGTCGTAGGGAGGGCTTCCTCTGGCGGCCTGGGGGTATTGGCCGGGATGAATAGCCGGCCATGGACCACAGTACAATACATAAAAGTATTTATTTAACACTATGTCACTGTGCACATAAACATTTTTTAACATTTTTGTTTTATAAAAGGATGTATCTGTTTGATACAGGCTAGAGGCACAGAAACAGAGGAGAAAGTCATCTCACCTCAGCACTTTATCTTTGCCATTGCATGTTCACGTTACAGCAGAAAATAAAATAAAAAAATATTTTCCGTCTCATCTTTTCTCCTCTATCCATCAAAGAACTAATCAAAATACAGAAGCCACCACAGTTAAGGTAAATACATGCAACCTTACACCTCCAATCAAGCTTGCAGATATACAATTACTTTAAAAATTATTTAAAGCAACAGTTTACAACCTTATTCTGCACTATAATGCTTTATATATCAGAGTTCTGCAGATACTGGAAACTAAGTAGTTACTGAGGAAGTAGGCCTACTCAATACTACCTTCCTTGATATTGTAAAATGAATGGGGTCAGGAATCACTGCCGCTTTTGTTATCTTTTAGGTGAAGGTTAGAGCATCAATTTTCTATTAAAAATACTGTACTAGCCGGCGCTGTTACCCTGGAGATAGACGGGGGGCGGTGGACAGGTGATTCACACGGGGATGTTTGCAGGTGTTCTGAGCTCTGCTTTCCAGGAATCCCTGAAAGGTGGAAACTCCTAGGGCATTATAAATACAGCCTTGCTGATGATAATGGGAAGGATGGAAAGGGACATTACGCACAGTGCTGGACAATGATTAGGAACACTGAAGTAGTATAAAATCCAGTTTATTTAAGTGACTGTCATTTTTATGGAGTGTTTAACAGCAAACGATTATTCTGCTAGAGGTCCTTCTATGAATCATGCATCATTAAATTAACAAACCCATTATTTGTTTTGACTCGATGTGTGTTTTGGTCTTTTCATCTTGGTTCTCATTACAATACTATTTCCTCCTTGCTTAGTTAGTAAATATATTTTAAATATTTCTTTTGCATTTCATTCACTTCTGTGGTGTGTCTTTCAGTTTAAGAATATTTTTGTGTGTTAACCAGACGGTGAAGAATAAAACAGCAGTTTTCCATATGATGATAAGATGTACATTCTACCATACCAACTTCTCACCACCTGTTGAGCCTGTGAGAGCTTATATCGATTGTCACATATATTCATGGGTGCATCCCATTTTCAGAAACCCAGGGAGATCCTCGCAGGGTCTTCTTAAAGGAGTAATCTGACTGATGATTAGGCATTCGAGAAATTGGACCCTTAGATCCTGCTTCTACATATATGATATTCAATCAGATTTGTACTTTTGGTTGTCAATACAATGCAGAGAGCACAAATCATTTTCAAGAAGATTGTAGCTCTGTAAGGAGGAAGGATCCACGATCTATGATTTATACACATACAAGTTTAAACAGACTCACGTTTAAATGGGACTAATACTAATACCCAGCCTCCCCCCAAACACACACATCCCCCCTAAGAAAAACACCCATCTACGCTCTCCTCCTTATTTGCTCTATATCGACTTGGATTCCTGACCTGGATTTCTCTGATGTTGTGTCCTGATAATTTAGGAATAAAAAATAATATTTTTTTAATAAAGATACGTGACTCCCCTTGTGGATTTCCAGCTACAAATACAAAAACCATATCACAGCCCTTCGCTTCTATTAATCAATTATATAATAAGTATTTTAAGTCTTAAATAAGTTTCATCAGAAAGAGTTACTTGATAATCATTATTATTCACTGTTTTTCTCTTGATTGAGACGGCAGAGTTAAATTTTAGTCAGCCAATCCCTTTTATCAGCTTCATAGCTTTGCTTTCAAAACCCAAACCATTTGAAATGTTTAGCATGGATTTTTCAGAAATTATATTTATGCATTCTACATATTCTGCAATTGAGAGAGTTATAATATACTCAGCAAAAAAAGAAACGTCCTCTGACTTTCAACTGTTTTTACTTTCAGTAGACTTAATGTGTAAATATTTGTATGAACACTAAAAGAGTCAACACCATAAGACATAAACTAAAAATGTTTCACAATGTGTCCCTGAATGAAGGGAGGCTCAAAATCAAAAGTACCAGTCAGTATCTGGTGTGGCCACCAGCTACTTGAAGTACTGCAGTGCATCTCCTCCTCATGGACTGGACCAGATTTGTCAGTTCTTGCTGTGAGATGTTACCTCACTCTTCCACCAAGGCACCTGCAAGTTCCTGGACATTTCTGGGGTTAATGGCCCTAGCCCTCACCCTGCAATCCAACAGGTCCCAGACGTGCTCAATGGGATTGAGATCTGGGCTCTTCGCTGGCCATGGCAGAACACTGACATTGCTGTCATGCATAAACTCACGCACTTTTTGCCACTCCTGTCTGGTCCAGCGAAGGTGGGTTTGTGCCCATAGGCGGCATTGTTGCTGGTGATGTCTGGTAAGGACCTGCCTTACAACAGGCCTGCAAGCCCTCAGTCCAGCCTCTCTCAGCCTATTGCGGACAGTCTGAGCACTGATGGAGGGATTGTGTGTTCCTGGTGTGACTCGGGCAGTTGTTGTGGCCATCCTGTACCTGTCACGCAGGTGTGATATTCGGATGTACCGATCCTGTGCAGGTGTTGTTACACGTGGTCTTCCACTGCGAGGATGATCAGCTGTCCTTCCTGTCTCCCTGTAGCGCTGTCTTAGGCGTCTCACAGTGTGGACATGGCAATTTATTGCCCTAGCCACATCAGCAGTCTTCATGCCTCCCTGCAGCATGCCTAATGCACGTTCACGCAGATGAGCAGGGACCCTGGGCATCTTTCTTTGGGTGTTTTTCACAGTCGGTAGACAAGTCTCTTTAGTGTCCTGCGTTTTTAGAACTGTGACCTTAAATGCCTACTTTCTGTAAGCTGTTAAGGTCTTAACGACCATTCCACAGGTGCATGTTAATTAATTGATTATGGTTAATTGAACATGCATGGAAAACATTGTTTAAACAATTTACAATGAAGATCTGTAAAGTTATTTGGATTTTTAAAACATTATTGTTGAAATACACAGTCCTGAAAAAGGGACGTTTCTTTTTTTGCTGAGTTTAGAAGCTACTGATTGTTATAATATTGAAGATCTGGATCTGTGAAATGCAGTGCCTTTTTTATTTGGCAGTAATCTTACAGTGGCTTGCAAAAGTATTCAGCCCCCTGAGTCAATACTTTGTAGAACCACCTTTTGCTGCAATTACAGCTGCCAGTCTTTTAGGGTATGTCTCTACCAGCTTTGCACATCTAGAGACTGAAATCCTTGCCCATTCTTCTTTGCAAAACAGCTCCAGCTCAGTCAGATTAGATGGACAGCGTTTGTGAACAGCAGTTTTCAGATCTTGCCACAGATTCTCGATTGGATTTAGATCTGGACTTTGACTGGGCCATTCTAACACATGGATATGTTTTGTTTTAAACCATTCCATTGTTGCCCTGGCTTTATGTTTAGGGTCGTTGTCCTGCTGGAAGGTGAACCTCCGCCCCAGTCTCAAGTCTTTTGCAGACTCCAAGAGGTTTTCTTCCAAGATTGCCCTGTATTTGGCTCCATCCATCTTCCCATCAACTCTGACCAGCTTCCCTGTCCCTGCTGAAGAGAAGCACCCCCAGAGCATGATGCTGCCACCACCATATTTGACAGTGGGGATGGTGTGTTTAGAGTGATGTGCAGTGTTAGTTTTCCGCCACACATAGCGTTTTGCATTTTGGCCAAAAAGTTCCATTTTGGTCTCATCTGACCAGAGCACCTTCTTCCACATGTTTGCTGTGTCCCCCACATGGCTTGTGGCAAACTGCAAACGGGACATCTTATGGTTTTCTGTTAACAATGGCTTTCTTCTTGCCACTCTTCCATAAAGGCCAACTTTGTGCAGTACACGACTAATAGTTGTCCTATGGACAGATTCCCCCACCTGAGCTGTAGATCTCTGCAGCTCGTCCAGAGTCACCATGGGCCTCTCGGCTGCATTTCTGATCAGCGCTCTCCTTGTTCGGCCTGTGAGTTTAGGTGGACGGCCTTGTCTTGGTAGGTTTACAGTTGTGCCATACTCCTTCCATTTCTGAATGATCGCTTGAACAGTGCTCCGTGGGATGTTCAAGGCTTTGGAAATCTTTTTGTAGCCTAAGCCTGCTTTAAATTTCTCAATAACTTTATCCCTGACCTGTCTGGTGTGTTCTTTGGACTTCATGGTGTTGTTGCTCCCAATATTCTCTTAGACAACCTCTGAGGCCATCACAGAGCAGCTGTATTTGTACTGACATTAGATTACACACAGGTGCACTCTATTTAGTCATTAGCACTCATCAGGCCATGTCTATGGGCAACTGACTGCACTCAGACCAAAGGGGGCTGAATAATTACGCACACCGCACTTTGCAGTTATTTATTTGTAAAAAATGTTTGGAATCATGTATGATTTTCGTTCCACTTCTCAAGTGTACACCACTTTGTATTGGTCTTTCACGTGGAATTCCAATGAAATTGATTCAAGTTTGTGGCTGTAATGTGACAAAATGTGGAAAAGTTCAAAGGGGCCGAATACTTTTGCAAGCCACTTTAAATATGCATTATGCATTATCTTTAAAATAGAAACATGGAGATGAAACTGGAACTGGAATTCAACAACAACTACAGGAAACTGAACTGGAGTATCAGGAAATGGAATTGAATTCAGTGAAATTCTGCTGAATTCCATTTATTGCTGTTTCTGAGCATTTATTTGCGATTACATGTAGGGACATATATGTGACCTTTATTTTTGGTACCTTACAAATACTAAGTAATATATGAAAAATAGTTGATGAAATTTAAGTAAATAAAACTGAGAACTTTACATTAACAATTGATAATTTTTGAATGACACTGGCCCTAAGTATCTGAAAATACTGTTAATACCAGTATATGATTACCAGTTTGATGTGATAAATGCTACCACATGATACGTCTTGTGAGGGATTACCGGATGTGTATCCCAACCAACAACCCCAAACCGCCAGATGGAGCCATCCCTGCAACATGGAAGGGCCCCGAATTCCAGCAGGGCATCACGGAACTTTGAGTTTTTCACCACAGCCTTGCTGGATACCATGGGGGCCACCGGAGGACGCTGCAGGGAGGCCCAGGGACTTATACTTTCCCTATAACCCGGAAGTATTTCACAATCGTAGAAACGGAAGAAATGATATACTTCCGGGCTGAAGAAAAGAGAAGATTACCCGACCAGGAAGTGTTGGATAATCACATGGACTGAGGGCTCAGAAACACTTCTGGGTCGAGGAGTATAAAGGACTGTGGGAGATCCCAGACAGACGAGCTGAGTTGGGAGGCAGGGTGGCTAAGCGTCTGGGAGTTTGGAGGATTGGTTATTGTGTATTTGTTTATTGTGAATTGTGTAGAAGAGCGTGCTTTGTGCACTTTATTATTATAATAAATAATTGTTTGGACTTTTTATCTGGTGTCTGACGTGTGATCTGAGGGTACAAGGGTGCAAGCAAACCCTAATCTGTCACAGTCTCAAATAACAAAATAATGAGAATTGTTCATTCATGTATTTCATTTACATACATTCACTTTTTATTGCATTGAATAATCATCATTTCCCAAAATTTGGGATCAGTAAGATTGCATCTCTCAGGCCTAAATATCTTGCCAGCATTACTGAAAATATGTTCCACAGCAACAGATGAAGCAGGAATAGCTACAGATAGGTGCATAAATATTTGGACAGAGACAACTTTTTTCTAATTTTGGTTCTGTACATTACCATAATGAATTTTAAATGAAACAACTCAGATGCAGTTGAAGTGCAGACTTTTAGCTTTAATGCAGTGGGTTGAACAAAAAGATTGCATAAAAATGTGAGGCAACTGAAGTATTTTTTTTTAACACAATCCCTTTATTTCAGGAGCTCAAAAGTAATTGGACAAATCAAATAACTGGAAATAAAATGTTAATTTCTAATACTTGGTTGTAAACCCTTTGCTGGCAATGACAGCCTGAAGTCTTGAACTCATGGACATCACCAGATGCTGGGTTTCCTCCTTTTTAATGCTCTGCCAGGCCTTTACTGCAGCGGCTTTCAGTTGCTGTTTGTTTGCGGGCGTTTCTGTCCAAAGTTTAGTCTTCAACAAGTGAAATGCATGCTTAATTGGGTTAAGATCAGGTGACTGACTTGGCCATTCAAGAATTTTCCACTTCTTTGCTTTAATAAACTCCTGGGTTGCTTTGGCTGTATGTTTTGGGTCATCGTCCATCTGTATTATGAAACACTGCCCAATCAATTTGACGGCATTTAGCTGGATTTGAGCAGACAGTATGTTTCTGAACACCTTAGAATTCATTTGGCTGCTTCTGTCCTGTGTCACATCAATAAATACTAGTGTCCCAGTGCCACTGGCAGCCATGCACGCCCAAGCCATCATACTGTCTCCACCGTGTTTTACAGATGATGTGGTATGATTTGGATAATGAACTGTTCCACGCCTTCTCCATACTTATATCTTGCCATCATTCTGGTTGAGGTTGATCTTGGTTTCATCTGTCCAAAGAATGTTTTTCCAGAACTGTGCTGGCTTTTTTAGATGTTCTTTAGCAAAGTCCAATCTAGCCTTTCTATTCTTCAGGCTTATGAGTGGCTTGCACCTTGCAGTGCACCCTCTGTATTTACTTTCATGCAGTCTTCTCTTTATGGTAGACTTAGATATTGATACGCCTACACCCTGAAGAGTATTGTTCACTTGGATGGCTGTTGTTAAGGGGTTTCTCTTCAATATGGAAATGATTCTGTGATCATCCGCCACTGTTGTCTTCCGTGGACGTCCAGGTCTTTTTGCGTTGCTGAGTTCACCGGTGCTTGCTTTCTTTCTCAGGATGTACCAAAGTGTAGATTTCAGTTTTAATTCAGTGGGGTGAACAAAAAATTGTTTTGTTCACCCCACTGAATTAAAGCTGAAAGTCTGCACTTGTCTGCATTTGTTTCATTTAAAATTCATTGTGGTAATGTACTGAACCAAAATTAGAAAAAAGTTGTCTCTGTCCAAATATTTATGGACCTAACTGTAAATATTAACATGCAATTTAAGCCAAATAGGGGAACCAGTTTTGGTTGTCCCTCCAGTACAGAAGAGGATCAGACTACTCAGTATGGCATGGAAGGCTTAGTTAACTTGGTACCTCCTCTGATGCTGGTAACTCTGTATATGTGGATAGGACTTGGGTATCCGTAAATGCAAAAAGTTATGTTCTTTATTTTGGTGGTGAAGATCAATCCTTTGTAGTTGCATCTTTGGGTGAAGAGAGTGAAAGGACCTTCTTTGTTAGAATGTCTTTGACGTTTTCTCTTTTACCACCCATACATTAGTCAAGTTTAAATTTTGGGTCCAAGGTTGCAGCCAACTGTACCCACTCCATATTTTCAAACAGAGACAGATATTTCTCAATCAAGAAATTCATGGTTGTGGACATTTTACCTACTTTCATTGTGGCTACAGAATGGCTTAGACCTCTGACATTAAATAATGACAACTGGAAAAGCACATTTCTGGGACTGAACATTGTTGAATGACAGAGATGAGAAAGTGGAATACAATTGCCAGACATGTTCATTGATATTACTAATTGATTGTATTGAATCTTCTTGTCCCATTGACAATTTTATACATGCAACAAGATGAACGGAACCAATTTTTGTTGTACATTTTTTAGTTGTTGCCTGTTTGTGCTAGCTGGCAGTTTATGTCCTTCCTGCATGGGATTATTTATAGGCTCATATAAGTTCAAACATGTTCACCTTTGCCACATTGGTTTGATACATGCTCAGTCCTCCCCACCATAAATATTATATCCTGCATCAGTCTTAAAGAGTTGGGGGAGAAGGGGGAGAGGTTGGTTAGACAAACTTCAATGCACTGCTATTTTTATCAATAAAGTAAAACACGCCTCCTAAAAACACTATGCAGTATTACATTTGGTTTGTCTAGCATACAAACAAAGACATATAATTATTAACTTAAACACTGCATATTACTCATTTTACACTCCACTAAACTTAGTTATGTTGCACATGAATCCATTTTTTGACTGTTTGTCTGTGTATGGGGCAACTGTCATTTTGAAAGACTCCACTACCATTAGAATATAACTGTTTCACCTTGTAATAAGCACAATTACAGCACTGGTTTATGGTTACTGGCATTACCACACCTTTTAAGGGAAGTAAATGTATATAAATCATGTTCAAAACATTTGCGTTCCAAACCATATCTGCCACTGGCTGGTGTCTTTTTCACAGACTTACATGCCATTTAAAGGACATTTATCTTTAAACATTTTCCTTATGAAATTTAAGAAAGATTGAGAAGAATTTTGTCACTGAAGCTCTTACTAAACATACTCCAGCAATTATCTCTGAAAGACACTAGTCATTATTTTTTTGATCCATTGAGGCTAAAATAATATGTAACTGGTCCGCTGCCCATTTTTAGAAAAGTTTGGAATTATGATTGGATGTTAATTTCTTAATGATGCCAGTACTATGCAGAAGCATCTGGTTTTAGTTTAATTTGAGTCTGTTATTTACTCAAATGTTTTGAAAGTGCTGATAGATGTACATAATATCAAACAGCAGAGGAGAGGGGGGTTGTCCCTTTGGGTTTTAAGCATGCTGATACACAATATTACAGTGAAGATTCAAGGGGGTGACACTCCCTTAGTGTTTTGAGCATGCAGATAAATGTAGGGGTGGGGTCCCCTTGGAGTTTAAAGTGCGCTGAAAGAGTGGGGTTGGAGCGAGAGCATGAGGTGTACAACTGGAACTACTGGTACTCAAATGAAGAAATGGAATAAAACCAGTACAATACACTGTACTGGCACATAATTGCCCAGTGTAAGATCTGCAGATTTTGTAAAGGTTCTTTAAAGTCATCTCACAGTAGAGACCAGAGGACAAATGGAGCAAAGCATTCATCTTAAAAGTAAGGCCACACTATAGACAGAAAAGAAATAGAGGTGAGTAAACAGAAAGGAGAATTTAACGTAAAGTTTAAAAAGTGAACCTGAGTGTCTAGCACATAGGGAAAATCAGGGCCAGCTATACTATTTAGGCAAACTACATGGATACCTCGAGCAGAATTTTAAAAAAGTACCAACCCACAGTTACAAACACTCAGACTCAATACAAAATCAGTACAAAATCTGATCTGTGTCTTCTCACTGAAACCTGGCTTAATAAATCTGACACTGTTCCCCTAGCTGAGGCGTCACCAGATGGTAACTCGTTCCTTCATAAGTCTAGAGATTCTGGTTGAGGAGGAGGCCTTGGAATAATTCATCGTAACAAAATGCAAATCACTTCTAAAAATCTAGAGGACTTCACATCCTTTGAGGAATTCATTTTAAATATTAAAACAGATTCCAACACAATTATAGTGCTAGTCTACAGGCCACCAGGGCCTTATTCATTGTTCATGACTGAATTTAGCAAATTTTTATCTTATTTGGCTATAATTTATGATCACGTACTATTAATGGGGGATTTTAATGTACACATTGATGTGGAAACTGACACTTTTAGCAAATGTTTTACTTTTTGTTAAATTCAGTAGGATTTTGTCAGATTGTCAAAGGTCCAACTCATAATCATAACCACACATTAGATTTAATTATAACTTACAAAGTTGGAATTCAAAATATAAATATTACTGCATTAAATTAAGTTATTTTTGATCACTACTTAATTACATTTGATTTAGTTCTGCCCTTACCAATACACTCACAACTTAAAACAAAGACAGTGCGACATCTACATTGTCATTCTGCTTCAAAATGTATAAATACTTTGAGTAACTCGAGTGTAATTGTGGAAAACCATTTAGATCAGTTAACATCAAATGTAAACGTGGAAAACAATTTAGATCAGCTAACATCACATTATAATGTGACCTTGAGAGATGCTCTGGACGCAGTGGCTCCCCTTAAAACAAAAGTGATCAAAGCACATAGAAACTCTTCCTGGTTTAATGAAAATACTCAAGCTATTCAATGAGAGTGTCGAAAACTAGAGCGCAGATTGAGAACAACAAAGCTGTATGTCTTTCAATCTGCATAAACAGATAGTGTTAAAAAATATAAAAAACCTTTCTTTAAAGTTCACTCAGAATAGTATTCAACAATAATAGATAACAATAATAAAAATCCTCGGGTACTGTTTAGAACAGTGGTTAATTAACAAATAGGAATTCAGATCTACAGTGCAAAATACCAACAGAAATTAGCAGTACAGACTTTATGAACTTTTTTAATGAGAAAATTAAAAATATAAGATCCCAGATCTCAGCATCACAGTGCAAACCAAATGCTAGCTTAGCAAACCCTGTCTCACCTTGCATTCAACACTTTAGAAATTTTTATCGTGTAACTGAGGAGGAAGTCTTAACTATTAATTTCTAAAATGAAACCTACTACTTGTTCCAAAGATCCAGTGCCAACAAAACTAGTAAAAAGTGCAATGGATGTTCTTGCATCACCTATTCTTAGCATTATCAATAGTTCATTATTGCATGGCACAGTACCTGATGCACTAAAAGTGTCAGACCTCAAACCATTAATTAAAAAGTCAGACCTAGATCCACACATTCTTAATAACTATAGACCCATTTCAAATTTACCCTTTCTCTCCAAAATACTCGAAAGAGTAGTCGCGAATCAGCTTCATTCACACCTTACGCATTACAATTTATTTGAGAAATTCCAGTCTGGTTTCTGCACTGGTCATAGTACAGAAATGGCAATAATGCGTGTTGTAAATGACATTCTGATATCCTCTGATGAAGGAAACTCCACTGTAATTATGTTGTTACACTTAAGTGTAGCATTTGACACCATTGACCATTCTATTTTAGTGCACAGGCACTGTGCTCACTTGGTTTAGTTCTTATTTATCAAATCGATTCAAATGCGTACAGAAATGTGCTGACAGTACTCCATCATTATACACAGAAGTGAGAAATGGTGTCCCGCAGGGCTCAGTGATGGGACTTTTACTGTTTTCACTTTACATGCTTCCACTGGGATCTATCATAAGGAAACATAATGTTAATTTTCACTTGTATGCAGATGACACCCAGTTATACCTCTTATAGATCAAATGAAGTTTCTCTAATGTTGTCTTTAATTAGTTGTGTTAGTGAATTAAAGGAGTGGATGGATGAGAGCTACCTATCTTTTAACATCAATAAAACAGATATGTTAATTATTTAAAGGAATGATGCTGATGGCAACAATATTTTTTCATCATTTAACTGAGTTGAAATCACCATTAATTTTACTGAATCAGCCCTCAATCTAGGAGTTATCTTTGACTCTAGCAATAGTCATTTAAAGTGCATATTACAAAGTTGTCCAAATCATGTTTCTTCCATCTTAAAAATGTTGGGGAATTAAGACTCTTTCTAAATTAACAGGATTCTGAGAAATTGACTGCTGCAATGCTGTGTTCGCTGGATGTTCAAATTGTTCTTTATACAGCTTCCAGTTAATCCAAAATGCTGCTGCAAGATGTATTACAAGAATAAGAAAATATAAACACATAACTCCATTTGTTTAATCCTTACACTGGCTCCCAGTTAAGTTTAGGGTTTGATTTCAAAATCCTCCTTTTAACATATAAAGCCTTAAATGGCCAAGGTCCGGCTTACATGTCTGAACTTATCATGACTTACACACCAGAGCACACATTAAGATCTTAAGATGCCCGTCTGCTTATGATTTCAAGTATTAATAAAATAACAGTGGTGGGTCGTTCTTTTAGTTAAACTTCCCATAAACTGTGGAATGGTCTGCCTGCTACTATAAGAGATGTCCCTTCGGTCTCAGCTTTCAAATCCCGGCTGAAGATTCACTACTTCAGTTTAACATATACTGACTAGAGTTGCTGATTAACTGTACTGACTGCATCTCTGTTGTTAGTCATTAGCACTAAAACATAAGTAAGTTATAATTTGTTACTAACCCTCACCTACTCTCTTTCTCTTCTCGGTACTCAAAAAAAAACAAGTGGTTTTGCCTGCCTAAGGAGAAATCATCTCTGATGGAAGATCATAGGAATCACGTGGTAGAGGGGTCATTTCATCAGATTGGCTGGCCCAGTGCTTTCTCAGCTGTGGAATGGCCGATTGGGGGAGGCAGCTTGATGGCTGAGGTCTCCAGGACTCTAAACAAATCCAAATCATATGTGATATCATCCACTGTTAAATTCTGCTCTGTACCTGTAATATTTTATTTTACTGTTATACTATATTGAGGATTACTTGTGTTCTGTTCTGTATATTGTATTGTATTGTATTGGATTGTATTGTATTGACCCCCTTCTCTTTGATATCCACTGCATGCCCAACCTGTCTGGAAAAGGGTCTGTCTTTGAACTGCCTTTCCCAAGGTTTCTTTCATTTTTTTCCTACTAGGGTTTTTTTGGGAGTTTTTTCTTGTCTTCTTAGAGAGTCAAGGCTGGGGGACTGTCAAGAGGCAGAGCCTGTTAAAGCCCATTGTGGCACTTCTTGTGTGATTTTGGGCTATACAAAAATAAACTAAATTGTAATACAACTGTCCAACTCCTGTTAACTCTGATACATTGTTTTTATGTGCCTTTAATGTCTGACAACCTACATGAGCCCTTCAAACTGAATGTCCTTGTTTCTTTTATCTTCTTCAGGAGCAAGTGTGCAGTACTACTCTTGTTTCTCTTTTGTTTTCCTTTCTTGGAGTTTGCCCTTTATTTTCCACCCTTATATCGGTATTTGGTTGCAGATTTTGAATACATTTTTTTGGTTCTTTTGTGAGCATAATATTTTACTAGTGATTTTAGAAAGATTGAATCTATGACTGTTATTAATTCTCACAATATTTAACTGCACAAGACGAGGAACAAAAATTATCCATGCCAGATTTCTGCCCAATTCCTGAGCTGGCCTCCATGCAGTTTACAACCTTCCATTTATAGAATTACATATTTCATACTATGTATATTAGGCATATTTAACACTATCACAACATTGTATAATTATTATTATTTTAGCTGCCAGCAGAATAAATGCTGGTCCAGTCTCATGGGGCTATAAATATGCAGTGTTATTACATGGGGAGCAACCTGGTTGACAACGATCTCTCTAGAGTTCCAAAGATTTTGTAGCCCAGGTTGTTTAAACTGGAGCAGTGCGAGGATCGAGGGTGTCCATTGTTTCCAGGCAACCTGATGAAATAATACTAATATTTTACTCTATTAAAATTAATGTCAGTAATGTGTGAAAAGTATAGAAAAAATGTTCATACAACTTTGTTGGTATTTTTAACATTCTGCATGAGTATGTGTGTGTATATATGTGTGTCAGGGTGGAAAAATAATGGATGTTCTGGGAGAATGCAGATGTTTGGAACAGTCCTTCTCTACATACAGTAGTGGGATGTATACACAATAAAATATACATCCATCCCGCTAAATCCTAACTACAGGGACATGGGGGTCTACTGGAGCCAATTCCAGCCAACACAGGGTGCAAGGCAGGAAACAAACCCTGGGCAGGGCACACACACACCAGGGACAACATAGAATCACCAATGCACCTAACCTTCATGTCTTTGGACTGTGGGAGGAAGCCAGAGTACCCGGAGGAAACCCATGCAGACATGAGGAGAACATGCATGCTCCACACAGGGAGGACCCGGGAGGCGAACCCGGGTCTTCTAACTGCGAGGCAGTAGCGCTACCACTGCACCACTTTGACACCCTCCATCCATCCATCCATCCATACATAAATATTCTAGATGAACATATCCTATTAAACATTTGGAGTAGTATAACCCAGGGACTTTCTTTTAAACTGTCAATCAAACTTGATTGATGACCTTAAGCCCCACTCCCTTTCTCAGATTGGTGGATTTTAATGCTGACTCCGCCCCATCACCTGATTGGGTTATTTTAAGGAAGCACCTCGCCCCCTGGCAGTGGATTAGTGAAGGACAACCCATCCCTGCCCAGACAAATTGGTTCTCCTTTCTGTCAAGAGCCGTTTGATGGATGTCGGTCCCACCCCCCATCCACCTGCTTGGCCACCTGTCTGTCAACACCTGTTTTGTGGGGTGGCCCCCCACTTCCTGGCCCTATCTCCCGAGGACATGTTAAGACATGTTCCATCCGTCCCAAGTGACATGTCTGGGACCTGAAGGGCCTGACTCTGCCCCCGGTCAGGCAGCACCTGTTGGCTGACCCCTTCCACTTCCTTGCCCACTTCTCCCGAGGACATACCCACACATGTTCCAGCCGGGCTGATCTACCTTATAGCCGTTCCTGCCTATATTGCTTTGGGTAAGACCCCTGTATTTATCTATCTATTATTTTTAAAATATCTATCTAATCTTTGCTTTATCATTTGTAAACAGCTTTTTTATCTAAATCAAACAGCTTTCCATCTCACTGAAAGACCAAATGAATGCCCCTGCAAGCATATCTCAGTGTGTCGGATCTCTCTCTTACTGAAAAGAAGCCTCTCACTCACATATCAAGCATGGGCATGTAGCTCGAAGAACACAGACAGGATCTCTCTACACACTGAGAATCTCTGAGCTGACAGCCTGGAACGTGTCTGAACATGTCCTCGGGAGAAGGGGTGCCAACCAACAGGTGCTGCCTGACCAGCGGCAGAGACAGGCCCTTCATGTCCCGGACATGTCGCTTGGGATGGATGGAACATGTCTGAACATATCCTCGGGAGATAGGGTAAGGAAGTCGGGGGCCACCCTACAAAACAGGTGTTGACAGACAGGTGGCCAAGCAGGTGGATGGGGGATGAGACCGACATCCATCAAACGGCTCTTGACAGAAAGGAGAACCAATTTGTCTGGGGGAGGATGGGTTGTCCTTCACTAATCCACCGCCAGGAGGCCTGCATTCAAATCCACCAATCAGAGAAAAGGGGCGGATCTTAAGGTAATCAATCAAATTTGATTGACAGTTTGACAGAAAGTCCCTGGCTTATACTACTGTTGCAGTCTCACTGAAGTATATATAGTGCTGCCAGGTCTCTACCACCAAACTGATGACATGACACAAGCAGGTAGAATGTACAGTGATCCCTCGCTATATCGTGCTTAGACTTTCGCGGCTTCACTCCATCGCGGATTTTAAATGTAAGCATATCTAAATATATATCACGGATTTTTCGCTGGTTCGCGGATTTCTGCAGACTATGGGTCTTTTAATTTATGGTACATGCTTCCTCAGTTTGTTTGCCCAGTTGATTTCATACAAGGGACACTATTGGCCGATGGCTGAGAAGCTACCCAATCAGAGCACGTACTACGTATTAAATAAAACTCCTCAATGATATACAATATGCTTTCTGCGAGGTGCTTCGCACACTTCAAAGCTCTAACAGCCCGTATTGATTTTTGATTGTTTGCTTTTCTCTGTCTCGCTCACTCTCTCTGACATTCTCTGCTCCTGACGGAGGGGGTGTGAGCAGAGGGGCTGTTTACACAGAGGCTGTTTGCTTAGAAGATATGGAAGCTTCTGTAAAAAATGCTGAAACACTACCTTCACATTGATCCCTTCATTGCAGCCGCTTTATCGCGGGTGCTTCGTATACTTAAAAGCCCAACAGACCTATTGATTTTTGATTGTTTACATTTCTCTCTGCTCCTGACGGCACTCCTTTGAAGAGGAAGATATGTTTGCATTCTTTTAATTGTGAGAAAGAACTGTCATCTCTGTCTTGTCATGGAGCACAGTTTAAACTTTTGACTAAAGGGTGTTATTTCATGTCTAGAGGGTTTTAATAATGTTAAAAAACATATTTAGAAGGTCGTAAACAGGTTTTCTATGCTCTAACTGCGAAAATATTAGATTTATAAATAAAGAATACTACTTCGTGGAAATTCATTTATCTGTCTAGAGCGGATTAACTGCTATAAACAATGGTTTACTGTATAACTGTGCAGCGGAATATTTATAAACAGTGTGGGAGAGTTTCTAAGGGCTTAAAATATATAAAAATAACCATACAAACATATGGTTTCTACTTTGCGGATTTTCACCTATCGCAGGGGGTTCTGGAACGCAACCCCCACGATCGAGGAGGGATTACTGTACACTGTTAGGCATAACCCCTTCCAGGTATGTTTTCACAGAGTATAATGCATTGTCTGTAACCACTGCTAAAATGTCAATAAGACAGCTGGTTGTTGTGAAAAGATGGACAAGTTGCAGCTCTCCATAAAGATAACATCTGCCAAAAAGTGCAGGTGTTCAGTACCTTATATAAGTTATTTCAAATGATTCTTAAACCTTAAATGTTTACAGATTGAAATCTTGTATCATTACATCTGTAGCTTCATGTACTGCATATCTTAAAATAATTAATTACAAAGCAAAATCAAACTATTCTGAAAGACACTAAATCCAGGAATTAAACAGAAAAAAAGAAAGAGAGACCCGCTTTTAAGGGCTCATTGCATCAGAGTAGAAGCCTGCTCTTCTGCCCAGGTTTGTAGGAGTCGAGTTTATAATGGAAGACTTAAATGTGGACCTTGCGTGCCTCAACACCGTGAGGCAAAACATTTATTAAACTCAGAAATATCGTTGTTGTTGTTTACGAGTTCCCTATTAAAAATTAAGCGCCGTTCACTAATAACATTTTTCTACGGGAAAGACTGTTAATACAGGTTAAATATAATTCTATGTACAATTAGAACTGCCTATATAAAAGAATTACCATACAGACAAATGTTTACTCACCTATCACTATGTTGAGAATTATGAGGTCTCGTTTATCAGTGGTTTCATTAACTACAACATACATTTTCTTGCCACAAATCTTTCGAAGAACGACATCCATGTATTGTTCAAAGACACGGGCCAAATGAAATTGAAAAAGACTGTCATTTTCAGGCTAGACACCTCCTTGTTTACAATGCTTAATAAAGAATAGACGCTTCTTCCTTATTTTTTCGAGCGGTATTTCTGACTCGCTTGGCCACAAAGACCTCCACAAACTGACGTCTTGCATCTGACGTTTTTGTTATTTCCTCTGTTGTTACCTGAAGGGGAATACTTTTTGATCTTAATTTCTCTTTGTTCTTGAGATGGGTTTTAGATTTGGTCATTGCAAGTATCTTTTCGTGTCCAGTCTATGGAATGCTGGCAAAACGTGCAGAAAAGTTCAGATTTGTAAATGTCCCCGGGATATTGTTGTGCACTCAATTTTGCAGTTAAGCTCGTGTTTCTTAGTTTTGTTCAATGTAGTTATGGTATATGATACTGCTCGCTTCGACATTTCTGTCTCTTGCAGCTAGCTAATCCATGTGGCTTTAACGAGAAAAAAGGAAACACACGCACAGAGAGAGGCACAAATGAATTTCATTGAAGAATTAAAATTTGAAGTGTGGTGTCATGATTCAGTAGGACAACCCAGACAAGTAGAGAAGCAAAGAGAACCTAATTGGACCAAAAACAACTACGGTCTTACTTGGAGCAAACCAAAGCTCTGCGACGGAGACTTCCAACTCTACTATGGATGAGCCTTCAGAGAAGAATAAAGGAAAACCTAATCCTTACTGCCCATACTGTATTGTGAAAATACAGAGCATATTTTCAATCAATGTGCTACATTCCAGCAGTTCACTAAAGAGCAGATTATAGACTGGATCAAAATCAAGAAACGGTGCTGGAGGTACAGACGATCACATCAAACAGCTCAGTGTAATCTCAAAAAAACCCTGTAATATATGTAAAGGGAAACATCTTAAAAGTCTTGCATGAAGTTAATATTCTTCGCCCAAAACAGGACACCTGACACAGTACCATTCCAGCAAGCATCAGGTTTGAGACAGAAACAATCCCTGGACAGGGCATCAGCTTATCGCAAGGTGAACACAAACATACTGTACACATACACTAGCGTCATTTTAGCATCACCAAATCCCCAAACCTTCATGTCTTTGGAAGGAAACTGGAGCACACTGTAGAATCCCACAGGAAAAGATGCAAACTCCAGGCAGGGAACACCAGAAACATGACTCCTTGCGAGGCAGCAGCTCTACCACTCTGCCCACCATCCTGCCCCCACGTGTAATTATTAACAGTGTTCATCATTTAAATGAAGTTAACGACTGATCTGTAAAATGTTACATTCATACGTTAATGCACTTCATCATGAAAGTGACATCAAGTATATGTCTAAGGATTCTAAATGTGCAGAGAGCTTGAATATCATTGTTCTATGTGGTGATTGCTGCTTACCGCTGCTGTCAGTTCAGGAGGATGCCCCAGAAGCATTTAGCAGTTAACAACTGGGTCTGTTTTAAGATGATGTTTACAATGGTCCACTTTAATGATAAAATAAACTACGAGATTAAAGTTATCATTTCTCAATTAAAGCTGAAATTTCCACTTTAATCTCAAAATAGACCTTTTCACTGTGTCCTGTGCCTCTGTGGCTCAAATATGGTGGTGTACATTCTGATGCTGTTGTCAAGGTGCAAAAAAAAAAAAAAAAAAAAAGATGGTATGTGTGTCATTACACTGGGGAATATGCCATGCTTGAATATGAAAGCACCACCAATACATTTGTATGTCAGTAATTTGGTTCACCATATCGAATCATTCATCAAACATCGAAGTGGGCATATTGCACCTTTAGGATCCATAAAGTGGCTTTCTGTCACGTGTCAATAGTAAACAAAGACTTTGACTTCACGTTCCAAGTTGATCACACTGCTTCACTGACCCCCTCCACCCCCACCTGACTTTATGCTGGTACTGCAACTCGTGCATACGTTGAGCAAATTGCTGAGGACATGCTCAGAGAATGCATCAAATAAACGCATCGCAGGCATCATTCATGCGCGTATGCGTTCTAAGCGTGAAGTATAAATCAGATCTTAGATGATGGCTCAGAATGCACTCTTTTGCTTTCAGCAGCAGCCAAAGAGCTTGGTTTAGAGGGAGAATCTCAGAAGATATCGTTGAGGACATTTGGACAGGACATTGAGACATTGGATGGCACATCAGTTTCATTTATGCTCACTCCTGCAGCACAACCACAAAGAAAATTTAGGATCGAGCAATGTGGCTAGCATTGGGTGTGCATTCCTACCCAATGACCACTCTTCAAGAGAAGTATCAACACCTTAAAGGCCTTAATATTCCTTATTTTGAAAATGCCTATCCTTTTTACTCATTGGATTCAACCATATCCACCTACTCACCCCACTCGAGCCTGTGCTCCTTGGTCCACCATTGGGGCCAGCAGCAATCAAGACTACATTGGGATGGACATTGTTACGACCTGTATGGGGACTTAAACATTAGATGTCTACCAAATAGTGCTTGTTTTTCTTCTTCCAGATACTGAACTTTTTAAAAATGTGGAAAAGCTTTGGCAGTTAGACTCTTTCCCTTATAGAAATGTTGAGTCAATCACTCAATCCAAGTAGGATAAAGAAGCAATACTCCTTCTTCAAAGTCAAACTACTCTGATAGAAGTGGATGGAATTCAACGATACACAACCCCCTTGTTACAAAGAAGTGACATGCCTTGTCTGATCTCTTCATTAAAAGCAGTCATGCCAAGTCTCAGATATACAGAGAAAATACTAGTTAAGAATCTGCAACTTGTAGTGATCTAGACTGCGTAAGAAGAGAAACTGGAGCAAGCAGGCTATATCACTAAAATACCAAAGGAAGCAGTGACTAGTCAAGAAACATGGTTCACCCCTCATCATATTGTAAGAATAGGCTAGTTTACAACTGCTAATTTCAGTTCAGAGGGTCAACCCTAAAGAGTACTTGTTGCCTGCACCCACTTTAGGCCCATCACTACTAGGAGTGCTAATCAGTTTTAGAGAACATACTGTTGCTCTCAGTGGAGACACTATGTTCCACCAGGTATGCCTGTTAGCAAAGAATAAGACCCTCCTTTGATTCATTTGACATGATATTAGACAAAAGATGAATTCTGACCTCTATGAGTGGCAAGTTTTTCTATTTGGCACAACTTGTAACCGTGCTGCGCTATATTTGCCCTGCAGACTCACGTTCATAATCATACTGAGCCTTGTGAGGACATAAGATTATCAGCTAAGAGGCATTTCTATGTCGACAGTTTTTTACAGAGTTTCTCCACATATGCAGAAGCAAAAGAACATTGTGGATAAATTAATAAATCTTCTTGCCTCCGGAGGTTTCTGTCTATGTCAGTGGCCCAGTAACACTCCTGTTGTAATAGACCACCTGAGAACAAAGCACGGTCTGAAACAAGTGAACTGTGGCTGGTTCAGGACTGAATACATCCTCCAAAGCCTACATTTGGTTTATGCTGGTATTGCTCTTCTGACACTCTAGGCTACAGGTAATTAAGTATGACAGGCCCACACTACAGAATATTTATAGTTTTAGCAAGCCAGTATGACTCACTTGGGTTTCATTCCATTCACTACTCAAGCAAAGGTGTCAGTTCAGCAGCTACGGCAAATGAAGCGACATTGAGATGACCCCTTCTTCCCTGAAAACCTACTTGAGGCCTGGTGCTCATGGGAGGCAGAGGTTATTCACCTATCAAATGTTACATTTCCCATGTGCTACCAAACAACTTATATGGATGTCCCAGAATCCAGACAGAAGCTGCACATATGCTGTGATGCCTCAGAATGAGCCTATGGCTCAGTGGCCTATATCAGAATGGAAGACTGTAAAGATAACCGGCAGGTTTCCTTTGTAATGGCTAGATCCAGAGTAGCCCCAAAGCATCAGCTTTCAATCCCAAGGTTTGAACTTTGTGACGCTTTGATGGGGGTCAAGTTTCCAAGCTACTCAAAACATAAATATTTATGCTGAGCAGCAGTGTCTCTTTGTGGACAAACTCAATGCCTGTCCTTAATTGGCTTCAGTCTAGTTCATGCCTATTTAAGGTATTTGTGGGTACCAGAGTAGCTGAGATTCAATAGCTAACAGATCCTGATACCTGGCGCTACGTAGACTCGGCTAATAACCCCGCAGCTGACATTACTAGATGGAAGACACTAGTAGAGATAGCGTTGAGAACAGTTTTAGTGGAAGTAGAAGGAATCTTAAATGCAAAACCTTTAGGATATGTTTCTTCAAACTTAGCCGATCTGGACACAGTGACCCCCAGATTTCTGCTTATGGGGCAGCCTGATTCATCCCTTCCTCAGGCCGTCTATCGTGAATGAGATCTCTTGACTAGAAGGAGATGGAGACACAACCAGCTGCTGGTGGATCATTTCTGGTCATCCTTTCTTAAGTATTACCTACCGAATCTTCAGACACATCAGAAGTGGCAGAAAGAGCCAGTTAATCTAGCAGATGGAAAAGTAGTAATGCTTCTTGATTCACAGTTACCCAGAGCTTCATAGTCTGTAGGTAGAGTGTTGCGTGTTAAACCTGGAGCTGATGGACGTGTTCGAACAGCTGAAGTATAGGATTAATGGAAGAGTGTACACTCGACCTGTGGTCCAACTTTTAGAATTTCCAAAAATAACTAATGATGAACCTTCCAGTGACAGACCTTCAGAATGATATAATAAGTTAAATTTGACATAGGCTTTTATGTCTTTAAGACACTGATGCACAGTCATGTAAAAGCTAGCAGAGTGTGCAGTGAGCATGTGAGTTTGACATATGTACCACGTGAAAGCCAGAACTACTGGAGACGCTAAAGAAAGTTTAAGTTTGTTTGTTTGCTGACCAAATGTAAGTTCTTATGTACATGTTTTGAAGTAAAGTGTTCAACGTTAGAGAGAAAACTGTTCTGAATTAATAATCACATTAATATGTTAATATTTTACATAACTTAGTATTTATGATTACCGTAAATATCTTCAATACCATTCAGTTAAATAGAGGATGTTTATACTCTATACTGTTTAATATAGGCCCAGCCTGTAAATTATTGGGATATTGCATTAAATTTTTAACAGATGTTGTGTATTAATATGCATATAAACCTGTTACGTTGCACATTGAGTTTGTAATTGCAAATTAACACTAGAATTACCAGAGCATACGAAAAAACTCGTAGATCCGTCCCACCTTAACTCGCTTCTTAAAACCATTCTCACCTCTCCACCAGCGTCTATTGTAATCTAAATGTGCTGACAAAGAAAAGCTCCAAGTAGCCGGCTATTCCATCCCCCCAGCGACTTAGAACGTGCACAAACTTCTCCCAGCTAATGCCTTGATTGATTATCTGGGAATGAAGTGGAGTTTTAGAGTGGAAATAATAGATCGTTATTTGGAATACACACATTTCACGTGTGTTCCGTTTCTACAGTAATCCATGTAAACACATTTTTAAAACAGAAACGTTTTTCATATTGTAGTAGTAAATGACAAAATGTAGGCATAAACTATATAATGCATGAAGCCTGAAGTCCAAATATCAAAGAAACACTTTCACAAAAGGTACAACTATAACAGAACAAGTATGCATTTATTCAAAAATGTAACTGCAGAAAAAAAGCCGCCTTAGCATGCCACATTGACGCACACTTACTACAACTGCCACGGTAGCGTAATGGTATCAGCTGCTGACTGGTAATCAAAATGTCATGAGTTTGATCCCGCATGACTCAATTTTGAGAAGTAAACTTATTCTTTCTATTTTAGAATAAAAACATACATTTGATTTTAGTGTGTAACAGCCGGTGTAATTTTTGATACTTGTTAAGGTTAGCTTTGTTTTTTTTTTTATTCACTTTTCATTCTCTCAGTCATGTTCAGGATCCTTCCCCAATCTGACACTGCTGTTTTCACATAAAGATGCGCTATAGCTCTGCAGTGTACTTGTGACTGCATTCTCGTACCAATGCTTGTGAACTGAAGTGCCTGCGTGCACTTTTCGTGGCATTACACGTCTATTTTTTGAGCATGCCCGTGTCACTCAAACACAGGAACATATGTTGGTGTACAAGTATAACAAAACAAGTGTACTTTTATTCAAAACTATAACCGAAGAAAAAAGAAAGCAAGTTACAGTAGGCAGTTGATACGACAGGGGCAATGCTAAGAACTGCTGATTTCCGATCCGTGCTATATAAAATCATCACATTCAAATATTAACAGTTCCCACACACCCTTCCTACATTTATGACATGTGTACTTGTTGCAGTGTACACACCTCTCTGAGCTATGGTTCCTATTACACTGAATGAGCACCTGACACTGTACTTTCTTCCCTATACAAATAACATTCGAGCTATTGCGCGTCTCCAAATAAATAACATTCGAGCTATAGCACGTCTCCAAATAAATCACATTCGAGCTATAGAGCGTCTTTATGTGAAAACAGCAGTGTCAGATGGGGAGGGGGGGATCATGAACGCGACTGAGAGAATGGAACCGAATTAAAAAAAAAAAAAAAAAAAGCTAACCTTTACAATTTACACTGGCTCTTACAGACTGACTGAAATCAAATGTATGTTTTTATTCTAAAACAGTACAGTACATGCAATATTATTTGAAAACGAACAACGTCAGATCGGGTTTGAATACATGCTGATGCTGTTACAGAATGCGTCAGCTTATTCAGTGCAGCAGTTTCAACGCACAGTACATGCAATATTATTTGAAAACGAACAGCGTCAGATCGGGTGCATACTCAAACCTGATCTGACGCTGTTCGTTTTCAAATAATATTGCATTAGTGCGATGATGTTTTTACATATATTGTCTCTTTCATTCATCTTGCGGTTTGTAATCAGTGAAATAATGTTTTTTTCCCCCGATCTTGCCAGTTCGCACATGTTGCTGTATGGTGGTGTTTCTTTTGTACTCCAGGACATGCAGAGGACAGAATACTACAGAGCAGTAAGTTTAGCGCTATATGCAATCAGACAGACAGATAGTCAGAGAAGGCACTAGATATATAAATAAACAGGGAAGGCATTGTATAATAGATATATAAAAAAACAGCTAAGGGGATAGATATATAGATAGATAGGAAGGAAAGGCACTATATGATAGGCAGACAGGGAAGCTCCTATATAATAATAAAATTACTGTTATTACTATATAGATAGACAGGGAGTTCAGGCAGGCAGAACGCCGAAGGTTAAAAAAAAAAAAAAATACATTTTCTTCCCAGCGGAGAATCGAACTCAGGTCTCTTGAGGTACAGCAAGTCTGTTGTGCTCCAAGTGACAAAATTTTACTAGTACTCCACAGAAGCTGTTATAACATGATTGAACCTTTTATGAAAGTGTTTATTTGATCTTTGGCCTTCAGGCTTCACACATTTTATAGTTTATGCCTACATTTTGTAACATTTATTACTAAAATATAAAAAACTTTTAACAATGTGTTTACACAGATTACTGTAGAAACGGAACACACATGAAATGTGTGTGTTCCAAATAACAATCTATTATTTCCACTCTAAAACTCCACTTCACTCCCAGATAATCAATTGAGGCATGAGCTGGGAGAAGTTCATGCACGTTCTAAGTCGGTGGGGGGATGGAATAGCCAGCTGCTTGCAGTTTGTTTTTATCGGCACATTTACAGGACAAAGGAGGGTGAGAACGGTTTTAAGAAGCGATTTAAGGTGGGACGGATCTACGAGTTTTTTCGTAGACTCTAGTAATTCTAGTGTTAATGATAGTGGGTAGCTATTGTGCCATCTATTGGACTTTTTCTGTATTGCATAATGAAACAACATTTATAAATGTACTAAATGTTTTATTTTGTTGTTTGCCTTGTTAGAACCACACATTCACCTACCTAAACCTACCTGTAAAGTTGTTCTACCTCATGTGTATTTCTGGCATTTCAATATTAAAGCAATGTTCCTGCAATGGTTGGATTAGTTCCTGTGTTTTAACCGACACACCCTAGCAACTACAGAGAACCGCAAGTCGGCCTTCTCCTGATTTTTAAAGCTACCTTTACAATAGCTCCTTTGTCTTCTTCTTTTTTTTTTTTTTTTTTTTTGTCCAACAAAGACTACGGCCTTTACAAAGGGGGATTTTATATCCAGAGACATACACATGACTCACAAGTAGCACCTGGTGAAATTATATCATGCTTATTGGGAGAAACACAGGTCGATCAAAAGCGATACTAAATTAAAAGCACAGGGGAAGTAGTGCAGATTCTCTGTGTGAATGAGCTTTCTTTTCGTGGAAGCACTGAATCCATCCAGTCTGGCACAAGTAATGATGTAGAAATCTCTGCAGGTTTTATCATTAATTTATTTGAATATACATTGTCCAAGGATTCCAAACTTGATGAAATAGCAAAAAATATTCCTCAAAACATAAAATATACATCAAAAACATACAAAATGAGATTATTGACACTCTTGCCAGTTTAGTTTTGCATGAAGTGAAAAAGAAATATGAAATGGCAGACATTCCTGGATTCTGTTTCAAATGTGATGGGACTTGAGATAGATGACACAGATTATCTGTCAATAGTGATATGGTTTTTGATTGGTTTGCTGGACTTGACTCAGCTATATGCTTAATATATATCTAAATAATCGAGCACATGTCCACTGTGGGTTACAGTCCTGATGATATAATCAGCCAATGTTATGATGGGGCATCAATCATGAGTGGGGACAAGGGTGGGGTTCAAGCATTGTTGCAACAGAAGCTTGGTAGGCACATTCCATATGTGCACTGCTATAACCATCAACTGTACTTAGCAGTGATTCATGCAGTTCAGGGGAAGCCATGTGCAAAAAACTTCTTTGGTCTCTCTGGGTCACTTCATTCTTATGTAGTCCAGAATTATAATAGCCACTCACTTAAAAGGTTACTGAAAATCTGGAAGACAAGTCAGTATGATGTAACACTAAACCTTGGTGAGAATCAGGAGGCTATCTTGTACATTTTGCCTGTTGTTTCTGAAGACAGTTGGCCTACGATGGATATTTGCATCAGCAGCAGAGCTCCTAGTGTAATTTAGGAAGCATCATTTTGTTAAAAAGTGTTGGAAAATTCCTTAAAAATTCTTAGTGTATTGAAGCCTGTAAATTCCATGTTGCAAGCCCAGTCTATATATGTGTGTCATGCTGGGGAGGTCATCAGTGTGTAGCAGTCGATAGGACGGTGATTTATTTACTTTTTTGGGGGAGGGGATTCCAGGAACACACCCAGCTTTGGCACAACATGCACACATTAACAGACAGAGACACGACTCAAACAAATGAGTGAATAATATATAGAGTGTAAAATCAAATATAACGATATGGAGTAAAGATGACAATGACGATCCTGGGAACAGCTTCTGCTCTTTAACCAATAGTCTGCAACACGAAATTCCAATAGCAAAAGCTATGCTGCTAAAGAAATTATGCTCTGACAATTATGTAAGCCTTTCAATTGTGTGCCACTATATAAAGGTCTTTAAAGGAAGCATTTCCTAAAGTTCATGCAATGTTTGTAAGAGCATTGGTGATGGGTGTATCCTCAGCTGCATGTAAGTTAACTCTCTTCGATGTCACGCGTCTTGACCTCTTTTCGTCGCACCATGCTACACGACAGGGAAAAGAATTTGGTGATTTTAGCTCTAATGTGGGCTATCTATCTATCTATCTATCTATCTATCTATCTATCTATCTATCTATCTATCTATCTAAGCCAACTTAGAGAAATCACTAATAATAATAATAGCAATGATAATTATAAGCGATAAAAAATTATGATAAATAATAAAAAAAACACACTAAAGATATAAGAACAATACTAATTTCATTAAACACTTGCCTGTTTCATGAAATAAAGCATCCCTAACTAAAGCTTATAAAGGGTCAATGTGAAAGTTCAGCAGCCATTTTTTTTTACTGTTGAATGAAATCCTCTCTCCCTTAATAATACAAAACCAGAGACTACACCAGTCTTCCTGAGTCATCTGAAATGTAAAGGCAAACATCTTTCTTTGCAACACATCACTACAAGTTATGTAATGTTCCTTTTGTGAAGATGATGAAATTCATCTCTTCCTGGCCTTCCAGTATGTTACAAGAGAACTGCAATGAACTTTGTTGCAGAAATGCTCTGGGCAAAAAAACTCTTTATTAATCCAGAACTTGCTTTAATTGTGGGAGCAAAACCATGGCTTGCTAAAAAGTTGTCACTTGCAAAATGATCTCATTGTGTAGCTTTGAAAGCTTCATGAGTTCTTAAATTGATTGATTTTGCACTTTTTTTCCCTTTTCTCATTGGCTGGTTATTTTACATCCAGGATGTTGAACTGTTAAACTTGCCAGTTAACAAAGTCAGTCGATGGTCCATTAAAATTATGTCTGATATATCATTTGGTGAAATTGTTTCCTAGCTGTTGAGTGCTTCAATTAAAAAAAAAAAAAAAAAAAAAAAAAAAAAGCTATATTTTAGTGTCTTGTAATATCTGTTATGTCTGTATACTATAAACAGTCAGCTGTGCTATAATCAAGCATTTGCTTATTCAATAGCTGAGCAAGCCTTGGCAGGCAGAATGTTCACTCATCCTCTGTTCGCTGCCTGTACTGCACGTGATGCATGCTTTATATACTGTTGATTCATGTTGTTATTGAATATG
>JANRMT010062854.1:34116902-34152255 GCA_026402145.1 Polypterus bichir lapradei
AAGATTCAATACAATCAATTAGTAATATCAATGAACATGTCTGGCAATTGTATTCCACTTTCTCATCTCTGTCATTCAACAATGTTCAGTCCCAGAAATGTGTTTTTCCAGTTGTCATTATTTAATGTCAGAGGTCTAAGCCATTCTCTAGCCACAATGAAAGTAGGTAAAATGGCCACAACCATGAATTTCTTGATTGGGATATGCCTGTCTCTGTTTGAAAATATGGAGTGGGTTCATTTGGTTGTAACCTTGGATCCAAAATTTAAACTTGACTAATGTATGAGTGGTAAAAGACAAAACATCAAAGACATTCTAACAAAGAAGGTGCTTTCACTCTCTTCACCAAAAGAAGCAACTACAAAGGATTGATCTTCGCCACCAAAAGAAAGCACAAAACTTTTTGCATTTACAGATACCCAAGTCCCATCCACATATACAGAATTACCAGCATCAGAAGAGGTACCAAGTTAACTAAGCCTTCCAGGCCATAGTGAGGAGTTTGATTCTCTTCTGTACTGGAGGGCAATAATGGATACAATGAGGCTATTAGAAATAAACTGGATACATTAGGATTAAAAGTCAAGACGGAGGTAAAAAGCTTAGGGGTAATTGTTGACTGTAATCTGAATTTTAAATCGCATATTAATCAGATCACTAGGACAGCATTTTTTCACTTAAGAAACATAAGTAAAGTTAGACCTCTTATATCACTGAAAGATGCTGAGAAATTAGTTCACGCGTTTGTTTTCAGTCGACTAGATTACTGTAACGCACTCCTCTCAGGACTACCCAAGAAAGACATAAATCGTTTGCAACGAGTGCAGAATGCAGCTGCTAGAATCCTAACTAGGAAAAGAAAATCCGAACACATTTCTCCAGCTCTGATGTCACTACACTGGTTACCTGTGTCATTCAGGATTGACTTTAAAATTCTGCTTATGGTTTATAAAGCCTTAAATAATCTCGCCCCTTCTTATATATCGGAGTGTCTGACACCTTATATTCCAAATCGTAACCTCAGATCCTCAAATGAGGGTCTCCTTAGAATTCCAAGAACAAAACTTAAAAGAAGTGGTGAGGCGGCCTTCTGCTGCTATGCACCTAAAATCTGGAATAGCCTGCCAATAGGAATTCGCCAGGCTAATACAGTAGAGCACTTTAAAACACTGCTGAAAACATATTACTTTAACATGGCCTTTCTATAACTTCAATTTAACTTAATTTAACTTAATCCTGATACTCTGTATGTTCAATTTCCTCATAATAACTATTCAGGGTAGCTCTAAAATCCGTACTGACCCCTACTCTCTTTTCTGTTTCTTTTTCCGGTTTCTTTGTGGTGGTGGCCTGCGCCACCTCCACCTACTCAAAGCTTCATGATGCTCCAACAATGATGGATGGACTAAAAGGCAGAATTCTACGTGACCATCATCATCAAGCCTTTCCGTGAGAACCCTAAATCCAAAGAGGACTGTTTCATTTATGTTAGGTAGAATGCCCAGAGGGGACTGGGCGGTCTCATGGTCTGGAATCCCTACAGATTTTATTTTTTTTTCTCCAGCCGTCTGGAGTTTTTATTTTGTTTTTTCTGTCCCCCCTGGCCATTGGACCTTACTCTTATTCGATGTTAATTAATGCTGATTTATTTTGTTTTCATATTGTGTTTTTTTATTTTTCTATTCTTTCTTATGTAAAGCACTTTGAGCTACTGTTTGTATGAATATGTGCTATATAAATAAATGTTGTTGTTGTTGTTGTTGAGGGACAACCAGAACTCGTTCCCCTATTTGGCTCAAATTGCATGTTAATATTTAGCTATTCCTGCTTCATCTGCTGCTGTGGAACATTTTTTCAGTAATGTTGGCAAGATATTTAGGCCTGAGAAATGCAATCTTACTGATCCCAAATTTCGGGAAATGGTGATTATTCAATGCAATAAAAAGTGAATGTATGTAAACGAAATACATGAATGAACAATTCTCATTATTTTGTTATTTCAGACGTATCATGTGGTCGCATTTATCACATTGAACTGGTAATGATATACTGGTATTAACAGTATTTTCAGATACTTAGGACCAGTGTCATTCAACATTTATCAATTGCTAATGTACAGTTCTCAGTTTTATTTACTTACATTTCATCAACTATTTTTCATATATTACTTGGTATTTGTAAGGCACCAAAAATAAAGTTCACATATATGTCCCTACATGTAATCCCAAATAAATACTCAGAAACAGCATTAAATGGAATTCGGAAGAATTTCACTGAATTCAGTTCCATTTCCTGATACTCCAGTTCAGTTTCCTGTAGTTGTTGTTGAATTCTAATTCCAGTTCCATTTCCATGTTTCTATTTTAAAGATAATATATAATGCATATTTAAGATTACTGCCAAATAAAAAAATGCACTGCATTTCACAGATCCAGATCTTCAATATTATAACAATCAGTAGCTTCTATTATAACTCTCTCTATTACAGAATATGTAGAATGCATAAATATAATTTCCATGCTAAACATTTCAAATGGTTTGGATTTTGAAAGCAAAGCTATGAAGCTGATAAAAGGAATTGGCTGACTAAAATTTAATTCTGCCTGTCTCAATCAAGACAAAAACAGTGAATAATAATGGTTAGCAAGTAACTCTTTCTGGTGAAACTTATTTAAGACATAAAATACTTATTATATAATTGAATAATAGAAGCAAATGGCTGTGATATGGTTTGTGCATTTGTAGCTGGAAATCCACAAGGGGAGTCACGTATCTTTATTAAAAAATTATTATTTTTTATTCCTAAGCTATCAGGAGACATCAGAGGAATCCAGGTCAGGAATCCAAGTCAATATAGACCAAATAAGGAGGAGAGCGTAGATGGGTGTTTTTCTTAGGGGGGATGTGTGTGTTTGGGGGGAGGCTGGGTATTAGTATTAGTCCCATTTAAACATGAGTCTGGTTGAACTTGTATGTGCATAAATCATAGATCGTGGGTCCTTCCTTCGTACAGAGCTACAATCTTCTTGAAAATGATTTGTGCTGTCTGCACTGTATTGACAACCAAAAGTACAAATCTGATTAAAAATCATATACTGTATGTATTAGCAGGGTCTAAGGGTCCAATTTCTCGAATGCCTATCATCAGTTGGATTACTCCATTAAGAAGACCCTGCGAGGATCTCCCTGGGTTTCTCAAAATGGGGGACACCCATGAATGTATGCGACAATCGGTATAAGCTCTCACTTGCTCAACAGTTGGTGAGAAGTTGGTATGGCAGATTCTACATCTTATCGTCAGATGGAAAACTGCTGTTTTATTCTTCACTGTCTGGTTAACACACAAAAATATTCTTAAACTAAAAGACACACCATAGACGTGAATGAAATGTAAAATAAATATTTAAAACATATTTACTAACTAAGAAAGGAGGAAATTGTATTGTAATGAGAACCAAGATGAAAAGACCAACACACTCATCGAGTAAAACCAAATCATGAGTTTGTTTATTTAATGATGCATGATTCTAGCAGAATCATCGTTTGCTGTTAATCACTCCATAAAAATGACAGTCACTTAAATAAACAGGATTTTCCACTCTCGCATTTTTCCCAATCATTGTCCAGCACTGTACGTAATGTCCCTTTCCGTCCTTCCCATTATCATCAGCGAGGCTGTATTTATAATGCCCTAGGAGTCTCCATCTTTCAGGGATTCCTGAAGAGCAGAGCTCAGCACACCTGCGAACATCCCCGTGTCAATCACCTGTCCACCCCCTGTCCATCTCCAGGGTAACAGCGCTGGATAGTACAGTATTTTTAATAGAAATTTTATGTTCTAGCCTTCACCTAAAAGATAACAAAAGCGGCAGTAATTCATGACCCCATTCATTTTACAATATCAAGGAAGATAGTATTGAGTAGGCCTACATCCTCAGTAATCTATTTAGTTTCCTAAAGCATCATAGTGCAGAATCACGTTGTAAACTTTTGCTTTAAATACTATATTTGCAAGCTTAATATTTAAATGTTGTTTTTGGTTATTTACCTTAACTGTGGTGGCTTCTGTATTGTGATTAGTTGTATGATGGATAGAGGAGAAAAGGTGAGACGGAAAATGATTTTTTTTTCATTTTCTGCCGTAAAGTGACCATGCAATTGAAATGATGAAGTGCTGAGGTGAGATAGCTTTCTCCTCTGTTTCTGTGCCTCTAGCCTGTATCAAACAGATACATCCTTTCATAATACAAAATAGCATGGCTATCGGTAAAAAAATGTTTATGTGCACAGTGACATAGTGTTAAATAAATACTTTTATATATTGTACTTTTACGTGTAAATAAGGGTCAACTCTTAAACAGTTACTTTAACTCAATCAGAGTTATAACACTGGCAATTTTAATATATGCAATTTGTAGGTTTTCAAATACAGATTAATTTGATTGATGAACCTCGATTCTTTATTTGTAGAAATGATTTTGCTTCCCTTTGATGGACTGGTGCCCTATCCTGGGATTATTACTGCATTCTGTCAGATGCTTGCTGGGACAGGATCTGACTTTACTGCAACCCTATTTTGGATAAACTGGTTTAGAAAATGGATGGACGTACTGTATTTCCTTCCTGAAATGTTCAGATCATCTGAGACAGCTACATTGTCGTAAAGTGGCCAAGTGCTACATAAACTGCGTCAGAGCTTTGCATCACTTAAGTGATACCCTACTGTATTCTAAGAAATATTGTGATGGCATTGCTGTAGAGATTGGATTTAAAATTTCATTATGCCTTGCATGCATCCTTCATTTAATTTTGTTTTCACAATCCCTATTTTGAATGCCCTTATACTATAATTTTCAGTTTTTTCAAAGGATTATTGTTTTAAACTGCTGCTTTCACCAAAACTTTACACGACCACACCTCTTTAAGGGACTTTTTTTAAGGCATGGCTTCATTTCACGAGTGATAGATTCTCGCTTCCTACTTGGTCTTCTCTTAAGCTTTCAAGAAAAGGACAAAAGAGCATGGAGAGAGACTAGTGAGAAGAGCAAGAGTGAAACTCTCACCGTTTGTTATCAAGAAACCGACCCTAAATCTAAATGTCTACATATAAAGTTTACATTAGACTTGATTGCATTGACTGCCCAGTGAGATGCCAGCTTTATAACGTAACAGTTAAAGAGTTCAATATACTGTTGTTAAAGCAGTCTGGTTTTAAGGTGTAACTGTTTCTCCAATTTTTGTAATATGAAGTGAGGTAATTGCAGTATATCCTAAGAAAATATAGGAAAGTAGGTTGACGTGGTATGGATATGTGATGATGAAAGACTATGAATATGTGGACAAAAGAGTGATAGAAATATAAGTACAGAGGAAGAGAAAGCAAAGGAGGCCAAAGCGGAGATAGGTTGATGAAGGAAAAGGGTCTGACCTGTGAAGAGGTGCAGGACCGAGCTGTATGGAGAATGTTTACCAAGCACATTGATCCAACATACACATGGGAAAAGATGAAGAGGAAGAAGAAGAACCTGTAATATGATATACTATACAGTTAATTTTTGAATGTATATACTGTACAGTAAGAAACACATTTTATTGTATTACAGTGTTTCACAATTGTGTTAGACATTTGATTCATTTTGGGTAGTTGATATGAATATTACGAATGACAAAAAACATTTGGGGCTATGCATGTAAGCCAGGAACACTATTATGTTACTTTGGTATATTTGCCATTTTCTGGAACTGCTTTATTGTCTATACCCGGTCACATTTTTTAAAGCATTTTTGATCACATTATTTATTCAATCAAGCTTGTACAGCTGGTACAGGTGGTCATTTAGAACATTACAACACTCTAGACAAAAACAGGCCATTCAGCTCATCAAAGCTCGCCAGTCTTATCCAACCTACCTGGAAAGGGGTCTCTCTTTGAACTGCCTTTCCTGAGGTTTCTTACATTTTTTTCTACTGGGCTTTTTTTGGGAGTTTTTCCTTGTCTTCTTAGAGAGTCAAAGTTGGGGGCTGTCAAGAGGTATGGCCTGTTAAAGCCCATTGCGGCACTCCTTGTGTGATTTTGGGCTATACAAAAATAAATTGTATTGTATTGTGTATTATCCACTTATTTCTTCCAAAAAAAATCAAGTCGAGTTTTAAAAGTTCCTGACAGTAAGACGCTGGGAACGTTCAAAAGTTGACTTGATGTTTTTTTGGAAGAATTAAGTGGATAAGACTGGCGAGTTTTGTTGGGCTGAATGGCCTGTTCTCGTCTAGAGTGTTCTAATGTTTCAAATGACCACCTCAATAAAAATGTTACAGTTCATTTTTAGGTCTCACAAGCTATTTCATCACAACTTACTTTTACAAATGTATATATGATCTTAGAGTTCTGCCCAAAGAGTTCAGTTTTTGTCTTATCAGAACATAGAATCTTTTTCCTCATAGTCTCATAGTCCTTTAAATGCTGTTATACACCTTTAACATTAAAGTCTAGTCCTTAGCCATAAACCCCAGACTGATAGAGTGCTGCTGAGATTTTCATCCTAATGGAAGGTTTTTCCATCTCAGAAAAGGACTTCTGAAGATGTGTTAGTCTGACCATTGGGTTCTTGGTCTTATAGAAATTCTACGGAGAGACCTGAAATGGGCATTTTACAAACACTTCTTATCAAATCTAACTGAGCTTGAGAGGATCTGCCAGTATGCATGGAATAAACTGCCCAAAGCCAAGTCTGCAAAGCTGATAGAGATTTACCCAAGAAGGCTTGTAGTTTAAACTGTTGCGAAAGGAGTTACTACAAAGTACTGAATTGAAGGTCAAAATACTTACATGAACAAGTGATTTATTTTTTTGACATTTAATAAACTTGCATATCTTTGTGAGGAAGTTTTCACTTTGTCATTTTGGTTGTTGAGTGCAAGCAGATAGACAAGTCTTATGCATTTAAAATGAAATTTATAGCACAGTAAGGTTTGCAGAAACTTAAGAGTATAGTGGTCTCCTTTTAAAGAGGCTAAATCTAAAAAAAATTATTATGTTTTCCTTTGTTTCCTTTCTAAAACAAAATGTTTACAACTGTTTTGCAATATGTGGGCAATTTTAAGGGGTTCAGCGCATCTTATTTCTCACCACGGTACTGTGTTGAGTAATTTCAATCTATTCAGTGCTGTTTCAGTCTCCCCTTCGCACTTTTCACAAAGCCCGTGTCATACATTCCAGCGTGTCACAGTAACAGTATGAGAGAAGAAGTAATGAATATTTGTGGATTAATTTTTAAAACAGAATGATCCGAAATCAGGATCGCGGATGGAATGGCTCTAAACGTTGTTTTGTAAATGTTTGACATTTGTTAAAATATGTCTAGTATTGTATTGAATTATTTACCTTAATGATGGTAAATGAGGATGGAAGCCCCTATTCGTTAAGATTTCTCCATTAAAAAGGTGATTATTTTCTGGATCGCACCATGCGACAAAATCCATCTGTGTCTGTGCAACACGTGTAAATCTATAAGTCACTTGTGCCTTTCAAACAGACATAGCGAAATCGTTTGTCATAAATATCTAATGAATCACTTCTTTTAACCCTTTTCTAGAGATTGTATAATAATTTTACGCTGTTCGTAAAGAAATGTGAACGCCTGTAAATCCGAAATTCCGTTTCGGGTTTTTTTCAAACTACAGAGAAATGCGACGCCTTATTGATAAGAGCAACACTTACCATCACCAGCACCACTACCCCGATTTGAAATAGTTTGTGATCCCTATACGCGTATTTGTCTGCACGGAGTACGTCACATAAATTTACTTGGAGTCGGACAGGACAGTATCAGTTCCACGACTGTCGGAGAAGGTAACGGAAAACTTTATATACTGTATTTATACAGTACATTGAAACGTTTTTCTTTGTGTTTTATTTTATTTTTTAACTGGTTTACTGAAGAATTGAGAGCGCAACGGTATGTCATTGCGTTTTATACATTGACTTTAACGTAAAGTTATATATTGTAAAAATAAAAACTGGAGAGCGTTGTTTTTCACTGTGGTTTCTGGGAAAGGTTTCTGCTGCAGAGGAGAGAACAAACAAGCATCAATAACATAATCCAGACGATCTTACATCATATTGCGATTAATAACACACAGCTGGCACATAAAACTAAACATAACGATGTCGTACCGTGTTCTAATCATGTCGGTGGAATTTTCCAACTTCAGAATAAACGAACGATCGATAGATAGACAGACAGATTTCAGAGCATTGTTCTTTTTGATGGTTGCAGATTTCTTTCCACCGCACAGAACTGTCAGATAATGACAATTCAGGTCAAGCAACTTAAGTTTCCGGCACATATCGCGGCAACATCACTTCGACCAGATATTGTCATTCTGTCAGAGGTCTCAAGTCAACTTGCCTTGATAGAATTGACTGCCCTAGGAAGATCGTATAGAGGAGGTGTTTGAGAGGAAGCCGGCTAAATAGCAGGTACTTCAGGAGGATTACCGGGCACAGGGGTGGCGAGCACACTGCCATCCAGTGGAAGCAGGCTACAGAGGCTTCGCAAGCCACTGTCAATACAGATTCAACACCCTGCTGGGCATGAGTGCTCCGTTCAGAAGGACATCTATCAGGACTGCGACGGAGGCAACAGAAAGAGCTTCCCCGTGGCTATGGATTAAAAGGGGTGAGTCGTGGCTTAATGCTGCTGGGGCGCAAGTCGGGACTTGATCAACCCCGGCTGGGTCACCTGGGCGAGGTTGTATGATTTTGTGAGACCCGAAGCGCCCTATGAATTCGTAGGAGGAATCTTCCACTTTAAAGAATTATTCTATTTGGTGGTCAGATTTTTGAAAAAGTTAAAAAGAAGCAAACTTCAATACATAGACAATGCATCACCTAGTAACAAAAAATGGATACAAATCAGTAAAAATAAAACATATTTAAAAATTACAATATGAAGAGTAATAATTATAATAACAATATATTTAATTATATAGTGCCATTACTTAAAGATTACAAAAGACTAATATGCCTTATGGTTATATTAAAATTTCCCAGCTTTTTCCCACAAGCATGCTTTTTACTTTTGCTGGCTTCTTGCTAAGGCTGGGTTAGGCTTCATCTTAAATGATATAAATGATTAAGGAAGCCAAAAGTTTCATGACGCTGGAAATTACAGTATCTTACATGAAGTTCTCAATCTAAAAGAAGAAGATACAGATTACTTAAATTACCAAGTAAAGGCTGCCAAGTGAAACCAATAGTCTCAATGACTGAAAACAAATGAAGCAAGGATATTAAGATAAAGAATATAGAAATTTAAGTCTGTTAAGCAAATGTTTTATCTGAAAATATCTCTACTTAATGTAACTAACTTCATGTTGTAGTATAAAAGGAGACAATATAAGTAATAAAAAAATCTCTAGGGTTCTGGCACCAGATAATTCATATAAGTGGATTTAAACATGCAGGGAGGAATGTGAAAATTACACAAGTTTGTCTTTATACAAATTCATGATGGTCAGTTTATTTGTACTTATGTTATGGTTATTTGTAAAAGTGAATACTTTCTTAAACAAAGAGCTACTGTATATTGCATAACCCAATGAAATGGCGGATCTTGTAATCAGAAATTGGGTTTTAGCTCTGAGTATTGGGTAACAAAGACTCGGGACACTAAAGTTGAGTCTCTTGTTGTTCAGCCACAGTAGAGAGTCACTATGAAGTGCTGTATCCAGTATGTATTTTTGGCACCCATAGCATACTTTATGCCTTTAGGAAAACTGGGTGGAGGTTAAGAATACAAAATATTTCTGAACTAGAGCGAGGCAGTGACCTAATCCAGAAGCTGGTATAAATAGCTGCATATTGCTGTGGCAATTCAAACATGAAGGGGGGCGCAGATACATAGTAACTGTTAAGACAGCTATGCCCTTAAACGTAAAGGTGCCAGAGTGATTCTTCCAAGTGATGCCAGAGGGAAACCAATTTTTTGGTTCCCAAAAAAACCCATCCACATGAAGGTTTCAGAAAGAACATTTTGTTTAATTGGATGTGTAACAGACTCCATACATTAAATAACAACACATAGATGGTAATAGATTTGTGAAATAACAATGGGTCAGGATTTTAAAAGGACTCTTGCTCGCACACAATCACACAGGCTAAGTCCAGGCTTTCTTAATCTACTAGCGTCCTGCTAGGTAGCCTATTATACATTAAATGTTACAGTTCTTTTTTTTTTACTCATCAGGAAGTTTTTCAAAGAGTAAAGAACCAGCATCATATGCAAAAAACCCTTTCCAGAATGAAATGGTGCTTTATCAAGTATAATTCTATGAGTGAAAACACAACCCAGTAAAGAACCATAAAATGTCATTAATGAACAATTATTTTTAAGAATGTATGTTACCCCTAGAGATAAGGCAAGGTGATTTAATGAAATATTCAGATTGCCCAGTGGTTTAATCTTATGTGTATTGCTGTCATTTCATTTATTTTTTTTATTATCAAGTAGTATCTTATATTAGGTGAGGCTAAGGCAGTTGTAGTTATTGTCCTTTACCTGCATATCCTGCTACAGACAGTGCAACAAATGCATAGCAAGTCTCACCTGATCAACTCACAGCGAGACATGAGGGGCTATCGTGTCCTCTGGAGTTAGTGTAGGGCTGTATCAGTGTGCATCTGAAAAGGAACAAAGTTTGAAGGATATTTTCACACTGAAATGGAAATTACAGCCTTGGTTAGGTGTGTAATCTGATTTACACAGCAGACTGAAACCAAGTATACTGAAAAGGATGATAAGCGTACTGAGTTACCAAAATATTGTGTGGACTACACAGTGGACACAAACCTGAACAAGTTTAAAGGAAGTGGTGTGCGCTGTAATTTGAAAACTCCCTGGGGTGCACCTGCCATCGACTCCTCCGTATTCTGTTTATTAACCTAGGAATTTTTTTGGTCAGAACGTCACAGCAGCATTCAAATAAATTTACAACATCATCAGCAAGCATGAAAACATTCATAAAGCAACTGTCTTCATCTGGGTAGAGGATTTCAATCACTGTAATTGAAAGCATTTTAACATATTCCTATTTTACCCACAAAAACATACCCGAAATGAATGTTACTGCACAAGTAAATGTATGCATGTTTTTTGGTAACTCTGTCCACACTGTTATTCCAGTTTTGGATTATAAAACAAAAGTTAAGAGAGACACTGCTTTTTAACCTGTGCCATTCCAGGCCACAAATACACTCTCGTACTGTGTGTATTCCCTGCTAATATTTCACCTCTTTGACTATTTGTCATACATTTTAATTGCATTCTGCCTATTGCTGTGCACTTTTGTATTTTGTGATTTTTGTATTCTATATTTTATGAAGTTCATGGCAATGTGCCGAGCCTTTGTTAATGACTACAGTTCATGCTGTTTCTTATCAAGTAAACAGACAATAAACAGGAGAAATACATTGTGCTTTATCTTTCAAGAATATAACTTCCCCATGCAACAATTATGGAACTGTTCAGAGGCCAGATTTTCCACAAAAATGCAATACAACTTTTCCCAGGAATGTTTATGATTTAATTTGTGAAGTGATCTTCAGCCAAAGGTGTAATGGATTGCCTGACAATAAACAGTTGCATGAAAAGAATGAAGACAAAAAAATGTGGTGTATTTTTTCTATTAACAATTAAATTATTAAATTTTTGTATATGTTAAACTCCTTGATATTATTCTGAATTGAAAGATCACTATTTGAATATCCACTCCGGGTCACAACATAAAATAAATGAGCATCTTTGTCTTTGGAAATGATGTTTTATATTTGTCTTTTTTGTGTTTCATTATAGCTAACCAGCAATATCTGAGAAAGATGAGTACATCATACACAACTGCTAATGGGATGCTTGTCATCACCGAGGTCTTCCCTCAGAGTAATGTGCAGGGTGCAAATACCACAACTACGGTACCTGTGCAAGTTGCAATGGGAACTAACTTTTGTTCAGTGCCACAGAAATTACAAAGGTTTCTCAAAGGTTAACCAAAGGCTTTAGTGGTAAGAATATTTAAAACCACATCTTTTACTTTGGTTAAAAAAATACTGTTAAAAAGCAATGTCTTATCTGACAAGAATGCTTTTTTTCATGATCATGTTTTGTAAAGCACTTTTTACTTACTAGAAAGTTTTGTAGAAATGTTTTGAGCGTGTTATGGTACAGTGATAGTTCTACCTGCCGGGATCCTTATTTCATTAAATGTATTGGGTTGCCTATTGGGAAAATCATCTTTATTTTGTAGGTTTATCAATTAAATTTATTTTATGTTTGGTTGTTGTTCCTCTTTTGATGACCTTATGTTGCAAATCACATAACCTTTTGCAATGAAGCACAGTTTCGTATGACAGCACTTCACTGTGCATACATTAATTAAGAGCATATTGGAAGCAGACGATTCAGGAGTTTAGACTGTCTATATCACTGTTTAAAAAAAAAAAATTGAAAAAGTCTCTTTCCAAAAACACTTTCAAAGAAAGATTTTTGTAGAGAATTTTAGCTTTCCAACATAACACTCCATGTTTTTATTTCTGGTTGATCCTTTTAAAGAAAGTTTACTTTATTGCTTGACTGTCAGTTGTCCCATACTATATTTGTTTAGAATTTTGAAAATCTCAGCCATTTGAGAAACCTTTTAATTGCAATTTGCTGCTCTGGTGAGGAATGATGCTGTCTCTGATCAGACAGCCCCTTACAGGACATATTTTTTTTTACATTGTTTATATTTGTAAAAATTCCATCACACAGATGTGTTTCTTTGGTATTTCATGATGCTCTTGTATGATCATTTAAAGCCATAAAAGAAGAGTAAAATATAGCTTGCTTCAATTCTGTAATTTTACTTAGCTGAATATCCATTGCTTTACATATCTGAACTTTATTAATTATGTCTTGGTACATAAAAATCACAGAATGTAAAAAAAGGTGTATCTAGGTCTCTACTTGACTACGTCAATATATCTATCATAATGGTACATTTATATTTTCACTAATTATTTTTATAATTATGTAGTCTCTTCAATTTTAATTACTTTCATTACAAAAACAGGTTCAAATTTATTATACTATTAAACTGCTTAATTTTTTCATATTTATATTTATATTAAGTTAACAGGAGGGTTTACTTACATTAATGACAGGTTGGACTGGTCTCAAAACACAGAGGAGCTATATAAGAAAGAGCAGAGCAGACTCGTTTTCTTTACGAAACTGCTTTCCTTTAATGTGGGATGTGAGTTCCTCCACATCTTCTATAACTCTGTATTGGCCACTGTAATTTTATACGCCGTGGTGTGCTGAGTTGGTAACATTACTTCAAGAGCGGCTCACTGAATCAACAAGCTAATTAAATGGGCAAGTTATACAATGCACTCTGGACCCCATGCAGGTCATAGCAAAGGAGAGAATTAAAACAAAACTGAGTGCCATTAAGAACAATGCTGCACATCCTCTCTATGACACACTAATAGCGAGGACTTTCAGCCAACAAATTATTCAGCAGAAGTGTGTCATGAAATGCTACTAGGGCCCCTTTATACTAACAGCAATACACCTGCATAATGCCCCACAGTGACAGCCAAGTCAGAATTTATCTTTCTTTTGAATTTTTTTTGCTTTACAGTCATTCTGGTGTATGTTCAGACCAAAGTGTGTGTATGTATTTATTTATTTACTCACTCATATACCTGTTTATGTATTTATTTATTTGAAGAACTTCTGTAAAATGCCAAATTTCCCCCTGAGGACAATAAGTTTTATCTATCTATCTATCTATCTATACTAGCAAAGCTTGTAACTTGTATGGCTGAGGCTTAAAGAAATAAAATAAAATCCATTTTAAACTCTGTCAAGATTAAGTTATTCCAATTCAAGAAATTCTAAAGAGGTGTCATTAAATATTGTTACCAAAAATATTGGCAATTTTTCAGTAAGTAATGACTGTTTAATGACAGAATAATAATTGGCCAACAATTTGTATAACATTGAATGTTTTATCGTTATTGTTCTTGATGTGACCTACGTTTTATTAGTGTAAAAGCTAGACCCATATTTCTATGAGTGTTTAATCTCAATACAGACAACATCTAATGGTCAGGTCTGTAATGTCGGTTGAGAGAGATTTGGTGTCCCCATCTGAAATATGAAGATGAAGAGAAGAACAATCAGCTGTTTCCATAGATCTCAATCCACATTTTTGGTCTTTTTTATTACAGGTAGTTCAGATCATGATTGGATTGATTAACATTAGCTTTGGGATAGTCCTGGCATTTCCTGGATCACTCGCTGTATTTGGAGGAATTCCTTTTGGGACAAGTGTAATGGTAAGATGCTGTTTCAATGTCTTACCTTATTCTTATCAAAGTTGTTAATTCATCATCATTTGCTTTAGGAAAGACATGTCCTTAACACCTTCAAAACATGTACATATCAGAAATACAGGCCAAAAATAAATTGTCAGATTTATTGATTTGCAGTTTTCAAAGATTTTAGCTGCTTCAGATAGATATTGTAAGCTAATTTGATATGCCATGAGAGGAGTTAATTTACATTCAAAGTGAAAGTACAGCTGTTCTCTAAAACACTCCTTGAAAACATTTAAAATCCTTCTTGCTCTGGGTCTCATATCTTGGTAATCCCCTTCGAAACCAATTACACATTGACAGCATAAAAAAAGAAGTAGAACACCGTTAGTTAATTAAATCGAAACACCAGAATAGACATGCAGGGTCCATAGGTAACACAAACTAGGCATTGACCCCGAACTACATTGCAATTGAAGCAGTTTGCAGAATGATTAATGCATGCCAATTACACTATGAAAATATATTACACTGTAGGTGCCATAATGAGTCTGCACTGCTATCCTCACATCTCCAGGAGACTGGAATCTAAGTACTGCTTTGTCACAGTCTATGAGGAATATCCTCTTGTCTGCATGAATTTTGTGCAGGAACCTGATCTTAAGACATGCAAGTTAGTTTAGCTGGTGACATTACATTAGTCTTGTGTGACCAAGTGTGTTTGAGTGTGTCATGAGATCAGGGCACATCACCTGGCTCCAATGGTGTAGACTGTGCACCCAGCCACTCTGAACTGCAATAGGAAAATTTTTAAAATAACAAAAAAGAACAAGCATTCTCTGCATTATTAAATTTATGTATATGAGAAAATAACGATCTGTAAAATATGACATTAATTTTTGAACAGCTTACTTCACCTCAGGGTATTAAGATATGTAAAATATTGTTGCAAAAAATTTATTTTTATTTGTATATTTTTTAATGTTATTTAATGAGGGGCACAACTCAACTTGTTTACACTGATGAAAAGGAAAAGTCAAGATGATCAATGCTGCTAGTTAATGAATGAAGAGTACTGTAACATCTTTCCTTCCATTCTGATCGAAATATCAAACAAGAGATGAAGCAGAAAGCAAAGGCCACTTTGTGCTCTACAGTCATGGACAGCAGTTGCACCTTCAACTAAGCTCAGCCTGCGTATAAAACAAGGGCATTACAAATCATCAGTTCATTGTGTAGCTGAAAATACCAGTTCAATTATTCAGTGCCTATACTTATGAAATTAGTTATTTAGTATTACTTGTAAAATCCATATTTATTTAGAAAAACGTTTCACTGTTGTTTACTTATATTTATAATAAATTGACATATGAGATCTCATGAACATTGGCAATCTGCAAGACTATGTGCTAATGATACAAAACATCATTTAACATGTGTTTTGTTTATCAATTGGAAAACTCTCTTTGAGCCGGTGGTATAACAAACCCTAACAACTGTAATCACAGAACCATTAAGACAGATAGTGTAAAAGTTTAATTAGAAAAAGAGTAGGGATCAACAATATAAAATTGTCATTTATAATTTAGATGAGGCATCACAATGGTGACAGTGTGATTGATCAAGTTATCTCTCTGTCTTTCTGGATTTTTTTTTAACTTAACTTTTGGGGTCACTATTAATTCTTAGCAGATACAAGCATAGGTTTTCATTGCCTGTGACACTTTATACTTGCATTATGTAAAGGTGCTGAGGATAGCCTGTAGTATTTTATTAAAGAAACATTTTAGCCTGTTTAGTAAGAAAAAAACAGTCAGGCAATTGGTGCTAAGCAACTCTGTTAAAGGTACTTCCTGGAAAATAATAGTGAGCAACTTTAGAAAACAAAAAATCCCATTATTATAATTGGGAATGCCATCCATAAGTGTTTGTTAAAATAAATTAATGGACAATTCTCTGCTTACAACCTATGCTTACAAATGTGTGTTTTGCACATATGATATACATTACCTCTTTATAAGGGTAAAAGGTGAGAACCACTTATTGACCCCACTTTGCCCAGACTCTTGTTCACTTCTACGCATTCCACTGTAATAATTACAGTAAATACGAGGTAAATATGGGGTGACAGTATTCTGGTCATACTGTGTTTGACAAATATAAAATTAATTTTAATAGGAGGCAATAAATGCGTTTTGAGTACAGTGCTGCACGTGACATTGTTCACCATGCATTTTTTAGTAGCGCCTGTGACATATTACCATACAGGTGGCATGGAATAAAGATTTTGGGCAAAAACAACACAAGGTTAGGTGCTGACAACATTTTCTGCATTCGGTTAGGTTAAATGTGAAGTTCCCCAGAGTTCACAGCAGGAAATAGGAACCTGTTCTTTTTTTATTAATTGGTATTGGCTGATTTGAATGTTGATGCATCCTGCAATGGACTGATTTCTACATTGCATCTGATGGGCACAGGTTCCAAAAACCCTGAATTTGTTTAGACAGGTCTGTTAATGGATGGAAGGTTGGACAAAACATGCAATAAATAAGGTGGATTCATTTGCAGATCACAGAAAACAAAGTGGATAATCAAACACTATAAAGACAGTGATATCTACATAGATGGACCTGAAAATAATTCAGGTTTGGACAAAAATACTGTATAACAAACAAAGTTTATTATAAATATTTTACACAGAGGAATACAAATAATTCAATATAGGTCTGCAGTTGGGAAGTGGCTGCATAGAAGAAAATCATACCTTAAGAGAAAGACTTCACAGATGTACACGTAATATGCAATAAAATATCACAGTCCTTAATGAGGAACTTAATAGAAAAATATTAGAAGGTCAATTGTGTGTTTGCTTAAGCAAGGTTATACTCAAACAGGTGCTGTCTGGAATACTGGGTATATTTTTGGTGTCTGCATTATGAAAACATCCTTACAGCTTCACAAATTGTCAGAAGGAAAAAAAAGATACAAGATTTTTATTCTAGTCACTGCAGGGCTTGTAGGTTTTATAGGGTTTAGGGTCATTGTTGACAGTACAGAGTACAGTAAAACTCTTAGTTGCATATGCTTATCACTGTTTTGAGTCATGATTAGTGAGTAGAACTAAGTTATCTCAAAATCTCTGTCTTCCTTAACTGAAAAATCTCAGAGTAATGTTAGAAATCCTGAAGGAGCTGAATATTTTTCTCTTAAGCAAATGGAGTTAAAGAGGTGACTTTAAACAGTGTTTAAAAGTTTGAAGGAGCAGGACGAGTGGATGCCAAGTTACTTGAAAATAAGAAATTGAAGTATATTAGAGTTAAAATGTGTGGGGTTGTTAAGACGTCTTTCTTCTCAAGTATAACTGAAGTTATTTGGAACACTTACCATTTGGTATAATTGAGCAACTTTCAAATCTCTACTCGCTAATGATTTGGAAATAATAGGTGAATATCACATGTACTAAATGTCCTGATCTCTTCTCAGATTAATACTTCAGTGATTAGATTCAGTTAATCTCACTGTGCTTGGTAGATGTCTATGTAATTTCTTACTGTTTTTGTTGGTTATTTAGTAATCTTTTACAAGAAAATGAAAATCTGGAATACTTTTAAGTTGCCTACTGAATGACGTTTATTTTTGTAATTTTGGCACAAGCTTGTAAAGTTTTTGTATACAAGCCTTAGGGCTGTGCAAACACGTTTCACTGGTTTAAAATGGTCTCCCTAACAAGGAAGTACTCATGAAAATTAAGGTGTAGTCTACAAGAATTTACAATACATCTAACCAACAAATCCATTTTACACTAAGCAAACAACCTTCAAAAGAAGTTAATTTGCAAAAACAGTGCACTAATTATGAAAAGGGTTAGAATGAAAACCTGTAGCCACTGAAGCCCTCCAGGACCGGATTTTGGGACTCCTGTTGCATTCAAAAAACAATATATTCCTAATTTGGATGCAAGCCCCAAAATATGTATAATGTGTAAAGAATGTGCACATTGCGTTAGTTTGCATGATTTCAGAATTCGTCAGTGTATTCACCTCCTAGCCTGCCTCCCACTGTGATGGTTTTTGTTAGACACTACAGTCTCCTTCCACATCTCAAAAAATAAATTGCCATGATTAAAAGTACAGTGTCTGGTATTACTTACTGTGGATACATTTTTGTACACCGTTTCGTGCACACTTTCCATTTACAGTGACTAAAAATTGTGTTATTTGAATGGCCCAGAATGGTCAAGCCCTGAGTTAACAACGACCGCCACCGGTACTGTTAGCCAACAGGGTGTTGGTGGAAATTGGGCTACTGTTGGCCGAAGAAGAAGAAGAAGGAGAAGAAGAGAGGGGAGACGTGTCCTGAGGCGGGAGGAGAGGAGGAAGGTAAAGAGAGTGGAACTGACGGTGGGAACTTTGAATGCTGGCAATATGACTGGTAAGGGGAGAGAGTTAGCCGATATGATAAAGATAAGGTATATTGATATATTGTTGCGTGCAGGAGACTAAATAGAAGGGGAGTAAGGCCAGGTTGATCGGAGGTAGATTCAAATTGTTCTATCATGGTGTGGATAGGAGGAGAAATGGAGTAGGGGTTAATCTGAAGGAGCAGTATGTCAAGAGTGTTTTGGAGATGAAAAGAGTGTCAGACAGACATTTTCGTGAAGGGAACAGGGAAGATGAGGAGGTGAGGTATGGTGTCAAGGAGAGGAATAAAGAAGGTCAGAGGATAGTGGATTTTACCAAAGGGATGGACATGGCAGTGGTGAATACGTATTTTAAGAAGAGGGAGGAACATAGGGTTGCATACAAGAGTGGAGAAAGATGCACACGGGTAGATTACATCCTTTGCAGAAGAGTCACTCTGAAGGAGATTGAAGACTGCAAAGCAGTGTCAGGGGAAAGTGTAGTTAAGCAGCAGAGGATGGTGGTCTTTTGGATAATGTTGGAGATAAAGAAGAGGAAGAGAGTGAGGTCAGAGCCAAGGATCAAATGGTGGAAGTTGAAAAAGGAAAACTGCAAGATTGAGTTTAGGGAGAAGGTGAGACAGGCACTGGGTGGTAGTGAAGAATTACAAGACAGTTGGGAAGCTACAGCAGATGTTGTTATGGTGACAGCAAGAAGGGTCAGTGGTGCACTGGAATACCAATACATTTTCAATGTACTATCATATGGGACCAACTAGTGCCTTCATATCTATTGGCAGAAGGCAATTATCAATCTATCACAAAGCATACTCGTGCATACATTTACATGTAAATGTTGTTAATTTAGAGACACCAAATCCAGCCACCTCACACTTCCAGAAAACTAGATTAAACACCCGGGCTGGGCACTGTTTGAGTGATAGTTGCATTTACTTACCATGTTTGTGTGCGTTTTTCTCTTGGTACTCCAGATTCCTCTCTCTATCCAAAGATTAGCATGTGCTGGAATGTGTTCACCAAAATCTGTTGTAGGACTGTTATGTTTTTGCACTATTGTAGCATTTTCTTTGTTTTTGATCAAAAGGGTATATTGGTATAAAGAGCTGAACAGTCGAAAAATGAGACAGGAATTTAATGCAGTGATGACAGAACAGGTTTAATATGGTCTCTTTTTCAGCCATGTGTACATAGCCTGCCTTCAGGATTTTCATTAATTCTGTACTTCATATTTCAGTAGTCTACAAGAATTCAGTTCCATTTCTTCAGGTGAGAGAAGAAAAACCCTGAATCAGCTTGCAACTTGAATCAGAGTAAATAATGTAATCTGTCTAAAATGAAAGAAATTAGCCTTAGTGAAACTGTCAGTGTCTGACATGTCTAATTTCTACGGTACAGGTCTGAATTGTAGAACCACATTTATTGTCAGATTACAGTCTTTCTCTTTATTCTTCAGCCAATAATCTGACTTTATTTAGTTTTTGTAAAATTACTACTTTACCATACTAAGAAGACAGTGTATCTGTGCATTTATACCATCAGTATTATTTGGCTATTAGTGGAACATATAATGGCAGTTAAAGCAGATAAAGTATAGATTTCTGAAGATCAACAAATAAAATATGAATTTTTCCAAACACAGTCATCATACGTTAACTGAATACTCTCTACCAGTTCAGGATAGTTCCATAAAGGACAATCCAGTCATAAAGTCATAAACATGCTGTGGCCTATATTTAAATTTCACAAATACAAGTGCTGGGGTATATTTCTTGTCACTGTTATCGTCACAGATCATTTATTACCCATTTTCATTCCTTTGGTTTTATGATTTAGCTGTACTTCATTCCTATAACCTTCATTTCCACAGTATTACTCATGAAACGGAAGGCAAGACAAAGATTTATTTGTCTTTAATTGTTCAGATGTTCTTTTAACCACTGCCTTTTCTACTATTACATGACTGGTAAAGCAAACATGGAGCTCTTTCATTACTGGAAATTGTTTTGTTTATCCTAGTTGTAAATGTATCCTTCATCCAGTCCAGAGACTGATACAGTATATTCTGACATTAGGAGAAAGTATAAACTCCACATATGCAGTGACCCAGTAAAGGATTTAAACCCACAATGCTGAAGTTGTGAGCCAGCAGAATAAAATACTGCGCCAACATGATGCCTAATATTAAGTTAACAATATACTAGAATCTTTGTTTTCAATTCATGCCTTTCCATTATTGATATTTTCAAGTTTCCCTTTTGCTCTTTCTGCAGTACATTATTTCTGGAAGTCTCTCTATTTGTGCTGCCGATAAGATGCAACCTTGTCAAGTAAGTATAAAGATCTGTCTAGTTCTTTGATCCAATCTGTTCATTTAAGTCTGATCAGCAACTATGAGATTCTTCTTCTTTTGCTTTGTTTGACTATTAATAGTTATAATACACAGAATGTATGTTACGATTCAGCTCTTTAGAGATTTTTGCTTGTGTTTTCACCCATAATTAACCCTTTGTTGCGGCTTTTGAAATAACAATTTGTTTTTAAATAATCACATATAGGAGCAGGAGACTTGTAGATTCATTAAGCTTGTACACTTTGTTCACTAATTTTTCAGCATTTGTTAGATAAATCAACATGACCCTTAGATAGTTTACACATATAATGTACAATCCATCTGGCACATTTGGTCTTAGGTTCTAATCAGCCTCATTCATGTCATTGTTATTGTATAAGGTTTCATATTTCACACAAGCATTGTACTTCATGTCATTGATTTTCACATTATTTGGCTTTCGATCTAATATTGAGCCAAGATGCAAATTATGTGACTGCAGTGTTATCTCGTGATCAATGTGTTCTGAACAGTATGAAGATCAAAGTGGTAAAAAGACTAAGAAATAAAAATGTGGTTTAAAAAGAGATCCGAAAGATTAATAAAAAGATAGAGCATAAAGTCAAAATCAGGAAGTACAACACCAAAAAGCGAGACATGAATCATGGTCGAATCACAAAGCAAAAGTTGTGGCTATGCAAAGAGCTTTTCCTATTAACAAAATGTGAAAGAAAGACTTGTAGTTTAAGAGTTTGTATCTTGTAGATACCCCAGAGGGCATCCCACCTAGGATGGAGATGTTTCCCATTCTTGGCAGGGATGCCACAACGGAAGGATGGATTAAGTGCAGGCAATACCTGGCCGGGATGCCATGATTCCTGTCCTGAGTGGGATGCCTGAGGGCTACGGAAATTAGTAAAAGATGATGGCAGGGAGCAGTTCAACACCACTATAATAGATGGCAGTGTCCCTCAATAGAGTCCCTGTTTGGACACCTGTAGGGCTGCATGGGAGTTTCAGTCCAGAGGTGCAGCCGTGTAGGGGTACTTGGTGGATGATAGAGGGCGCTGCAGTGGCAGGACCTCCTTGGCTTTCTTAAGACCCTGAAGTACTTATAACTGGCCATGTCATGTCACCATAAGTGCTCCGGGACCCAGCATAAAAGGCGCCCACTGCAAAACATGGAGAAGTCATATCAGTGAGGCAGAGGGCTATGCACTTTGAAAACAGAAGAGAGAACTTAACAGTATGTATTTTGGCAGTAACGGTAATTGTATTGAGCTGTCTAGATTAAAAATCTTTACATTACAACGCAGAGTTGTGTTGGGTCGTGTTTTTCTGGGCCTTTGGGGCTCGGTGGCACCCCACCATTGTTCACAATCCATAAATTTCTACAGTAGCAGTATCATGCAGTCATCATTTATAGGCACAAATTATGATGTCACATATATCAATATGACTGTTGACAGGTTACATTGCCAACACGAGCATGGCCATAATCATGAGGAAATTCCACAGATCAAAATTACAAAATGGCACTGAAATGATGCCATTGATAAAATGATCATATAAAACAGTAGTTTCAACCTTTATGGCCCCAGGACCAAAATTTAACTTTTTTAAGTTCATTGAAGACCCACAGAAAGCAACTGAAGAGTAGGGTGGTTCTCCTTGGTGAAATGAACACACTTACAAGAGAGGGGGGAGTGTGTTTGCCCCTTTGGTGAAACAGACGATTTAAAATGGATACAAAAATAAATATAAGTGTTGTTAATTCCTTTTAACTGTGGGCAACTCAGTTGATGAAGCAGCTTTTTTTTCCTTGCGTTTATGCAACCCAGGGATAGCATTACATAATCCAAGAATGGCAACAACAGCCCAAAGTGGGTCGTGGCACACTGGTTGAGAAAGACTGATATAAAACTTTAATGCAAAATACAAAAAATAATGAATCAAAAAATGACAAAACAAAGTAGAGTACAGACAATAAAGCCAATATTTAAAAAAAAACAAGCCCTATTGTTGTGGTCAGCCTCATAAAAGTAAGCCCGCAGTAGCTTTTCTAATATTTGTATCACTTTTGTATTTTACTAATAAACAAGGTATTACATTTTAAAACTCCTTGTTCTTCATATTTTCCCACTTCTATGATGGGTCAATGTGTTTGATCAGCATTCTCCATACAGCTCCATCCTACACCTCCCCCTCAGTCAAACCCTTAACCTTCAGATCTTTTTACTTTAACTATCCACCTTTGCTTTGGCTTCCCTTGCTTTCTATTCCCCTGTACTTAATTTCCCATCACTCTTTTGCCCACATATTTATTGTCCATGCTACCTCAACCTACTTTCTTTGATATCTCTCCCACTTTTGTTGAACCTCTGTCTCATTTCTTATTCTGTCATTTTTTGTAACTCCACACATCCATCTCTGCCCTTTCATTTCTTCCACATCTTCTCCTCTGTCTCCTTTACTGTCCATGTCTCAACTCCATATATCATTGCTGGTCTTACCACTGAATTAAAAAAACGTTCCTTTAACCTTCAACATAATTCTTTGATCACACAATACTCCTGGTACCTTCTTCCAATTGTTCCATCCACACTGCATTCTATGGGTTATTACTGCATCTCATTTTCCATCTTGGGCTGCCACTGATCCTAGATATTTGAAGTTTGTGACTCTTTCCAATAGTGTTTCCTTCAGGCTAATGTCTGAATCCTAATAATCATTAAACTTTAAATATTCTGTCTTCTTCCTATTTATATTCAACCCTCTATCTTCCAAAGTCCTTCTCTATTCTTCCAACCTTCTCTCCACTTTCTCTTTTATGGTGCTACATAACACCTTGCCAGCAGCAAAAACATACATCAGGTGTATTGGTCTTGTATCCTATAACTCATCACATCCATAACGAGATCAAAGATGTAAGGACTTGGAGAAGACCCTGGTTTAGACCCACTCTAATGGGGATTTTGCCTGTTACCCCAACACTGCTTTTAGCCAGAGTCTTCACTCCGTCATACATATCCCAAACAATCCTTACATACTTTTCTGGTACTCCTTTTTCTCTCATGCACCTCTTGACATGGCACTGTATCATAAGCCTTATCTTAAAAAACAAAACAAAACAAAAAAAAACACACCATATACAAACCTTTCTGCTTTTCATGATGCTTCTCTATGAGCTATATCAATGCAACGACTGCATCAGTTATACTTCTCCCTGACATAAAAACCAAACTGCTCCCCCGATGTTGGTATTTTTCCTAAAACTTCTGTAAAACCCTTTCCCAAATTTTCATTCTGTGTGACATTTTATCCCACTATAGTTTCCACAATCCTTAACACTGCCCTTCTCCTTATAAATGGGTACAATCACACTGTTCCTCCACTCCTCTCATATTCTCTCTTGTTCATAAATACTCTGCATTAGACCTCACATCTACTCTCTCTTCTCCTAAACTCTTCCACACTTCTAGTGGTATTTCATCCTGTCCTATTGACTTTCCATTTTTTATTCTTTTCGGTGACTTCTTTATTTCCTACCTCCTTGTTCTTGGTACTAGCCCTTCATTTGGGACTCCACCTCCAAATACTACCATTTTCAAAGAACCTCTTCTATCCACTGTGAAGAAATAAATGTGAGAAGCAAACAGATTAAGGGTTGGGAACTGTCCCCGTGTACTGTTGTACCAAAGTAATTCCGTATGCAGTGAAATAACGGTCAGGCCCTTGAATGAAACAATTGACAAATTTATATGATTTAAATCGGATGTCAGTGGAAGAAGAGGTTGACGTAGTGAGAATGTGACGGAGGTGATGTCATCAGAGGGAGACGGGATGTCACATCATCAGAGCTGGACGGAAGAAAACACGTAAGTTTCTTCATGAGACGGAGTGATGTTTTCTGGTGTGGAATTCAAGGTGCAGGAGGTTTTTCTTCCTTGTTTCCATTGATGAAAAGAGAAAAGCATTAATAAGCTGTCTTAAACCCCGCTCTGGTGTGTTTTTGCACTCTGTCGGGCCCTTCAGCTGAAACACGCATGTGTGACACTACGTATTCTTGATTCTATGATGCATACTCAAGACCACACATTGCTCACCTTTTATCTGCTTCATCTTACTAAAATCCTTCCCAGCCCTGTTTCAAACCTTTGCTATTCTCGAAAACATTATCTGTCCCTCTTTTGTCTCCAATTTTTCATGCACCTCCTTCAAACATTGAGACTTGGTCTTTACCCTCTTTGCCTCCTTTTTTGTCTGTCTATATATTTACCTATTTTCCCTTCTCTCTGATAAGTACCATGTCTTCTTTGCCTCCATCTTAGCTTTTATTACATCCTGCACCTCTCTGTTCTACCACCATGTCGGCCCCAGGTGAGCTCCTTTATGTCATCCTACCCAACACTGATTTCACTTACTCTTAATACAATTTTAGTATTCTTCTCTCACCATTCCTCCACAATCTCAAATGACTGCACTTCATTTAAAAATGTCTACCTAAACCTATTCTTTAGCCTTTCCATCTTTTAATCTCCACCATTTTATTCTTGGTGCCTCCTGCTTTGGTTATATTCTCCTTTGTTTTTAATCACTCACTTCATCACCAACAGTTGTTTTGTTTTATCAGCACTGGTGTTACTTTTGATACATTACAGTTTAGTTTGTATAGACAGGTGACAATGTTGCTCAAGCTCACTGCACAGGTTGACCTGGATGATGTAATCCCTTGGTACCTCATCCTAGGACAACCAGATAATTACTCTTTTTTCTTTCAAGTTAGCATTAGCATGTGAGGATTTTTACAACACCTGTTATTAACTTTTCATTGAATTCCTTGGAGCCTCAGCAGCATGTTTTAAGTGGGAAAATATTTTTATGAGTGTGCTGGTCATGATAGCTTAATAGACACATGTTTTTCTGTTTCTGTATAAAAAGTCCTTTCTTCATAGTATGACTGTCATCTTTGCAGTACTGGACTTTCTCCTTAATGTTTATATTTGCTTAAACATCGTGAAGAAATGCATATGAGCTATTCCTGATGTGATTTTGTTTTCTTGTATTCAAAAGCTTGTGCTACAATGGTTTGCAAAACCAAGAAAATCAATATCCATTCATCCTGTAATCATAAATTTGGTCTATAAAACAATACTTTCCAGAATATTGGGTAGAAAAGGAAAAAAAAAACTTTATAAAAGGAATTGCTAAAATATTTATTTAATAGTATTTCACACAAAAATGTATTGCTTAATTTAATTAAGTTAATTGGGTTTAATATCTTTTGTTTTATATTAAAGGAGCCCTGGCTACGAATATCATCAGCACAATTTTCGCCTGCACTGGAATCATCGTATATGTAATAGATTTAGTAGTTCCATCCTGCATTGGTCCATGCTATTACAATGATTCATTTCAGGTAATTTTCTTTATGTTTTGTATTTTCTGGATCAATTCATTATTCTTGGATCAACAATAGAAACTGATAGAATCAAAATAAAATCAAAAATGAGATGGGTGTTAGATTTCAGAATAAAAATAATTAACATAAAATATATAAGGATTACTCTAAAATTTTCATTGAGACAGCATATTGTTAAATCCAATACTCAGGAGAGTAGAGAATGTCAAAAAAGTGCTCTCTACCCAAAGTCCATGAATACTAATACTGAATGTTTAATGTGTAACTTTGAGTGTCACTGAAGATGATGAGGTTAGGAGCACACACTGATACAGTGCATTGCCACACCAACCACACGAGAAACCAACTCAGGATCCAGATTCGGGCCCAGGTGCAGCCTTGCAACGGGTGATACCTCAGCACCACACTAGTTCAGATGGAATGGAACAGAAGGTGCTTTACAGTGAATCCTTTCCCAATTAAAAGCATTTCAAGGCTCTTTAATAATAGAGCATAAAATTACTGACATATTTAATAATAATAATAATAATACATTTTATTTATATAGCGCCTTTCCCATGCTCAAGGCACTTACAGAATATAAGAAAGAATGGCAGGATATACAGTATATAGCATTGTACAAACCAAATAAATAAATAAAGAAGATTAAGACAGTAAACTCAGTATTTGTACAGTTGTAGCACAGATCAGGTATTTTTAAGGTGTTCCTTTTGTTTATTTTTAGGTATATTTGATGTAAAGTTGAAGTTGATTGTTATGTGTTCATTTTACATTGGATATTTTATTTGCATAGCTCTCATAGACTAGTAACAGTTATAAAATCTACAATTAACAACAATGTAAAAGAAAAATTATTTAAGGGCAAAATTAACAGAACATAGTAAGCCATCTAAGTTTTGTTCCTGATACAGAATCAGATGGGTGCTACATTTTTATACCCACCATTATTCTACATGGAAGATGATCATCTGTTGACACACACCTTTAAATATATTGTTTCTTATAATTGTATACTATTATTTACATTAAAACTTTACAAATAGCTATTGTGATATTGTTCTTAAAAATAAACATGACTAGGTTTGGATCAAGTCACAGTTCTTAAAAGAATCAGGTCAGGTCTGGTAAAGGAATATTTATTTGTGGACTATGGTTCAGTGCAGTTTTATTTTTGCCAGGTACAGGTTGGGTGCAGGTCTTTAGAAAGACACTCTATGACACACTGCCTGCCATGAGATTAAAAATGCCACAGCAACTGTCAGTTTTAAGATCATGACTGTCTCATGGTTGAGAGGCTTATTCATTGCAGTGATCCTTGGAAATGATGTAGGTTTTTGGACCCTTACACTCCTGGTAACATCTACCCAGAATGGGGTGTAGACTAAATTATAAAATATATTGTTAGTGCAGTATAAAATTATAAAGGTCAACCTTTGACCCAGCAAGAATAATATGAATACTGAGACATCCACAAAGTAGATGAATTTGAGCAGTTAAGCATTTGACTGTCCTGCTCACATGCTTTGTGAATTTGGAAAATGCATAACACTGTGTAGCCTGTGGTACCTAGTGGGAGATGTTGCATTGGGTTCTAAGGCCACTGCTGAGTACCATATAGACCTCTGAATTTCTGGAGGGCAACTTTTATTTGTGTAATTAACATTTGAAAGAATCTGTTTAAAAGTTGATGTAGGAGAGTACAATAAATGCTTCTGACATTCTTCCAGACATATTGGTAGTGTATCAGCAAGCTATTAACATGATGGGCCACCTCCATCTTTAGTCAGTGTGGTGACTTTTCCAAACCGCTAGTCAGGGGTTTCAAGACACCAGTCCATGGAGAGTCTTCTACAGGTCAGCAAAAAGATGGAAAGATCTACTATTTTATTATGTTATTTATTTTGTCAAATTTAATTTTATGCAGCTTGCCTGTATGCTATATTGTTCAGAAATCGTAACACAGTATGCTGCTTTTATAGTGTCATCACTAAGGCATAATCATTATTACTGGCTTATTTCATTTTGTAGCACCAGGCCACAACGGTGCTCGACCAATGGCAAGTCCCAGTGGACTATTGATCTTCATTGCTTTCTTAGGTAGCTTGTTTAACATATTAGTTGGAATTTTAATGCGACTTAGTTTGGTTTGCCATTTTTATTAGCTCCTCTAGAGCTGGCAATAAATTGGAATGCCAGTTCATACAATGGGCAACTCATCCTTCAGCAATGTAAAGAAACAAAACATTTTCCTTCTTTTTGCATGTGAAGGTTCATTTTTAATCTTGCACACAGCACAATATTGACATAAGCCAACTGATGTGGATTTAATAACAAATGTTGGTCAGTAAAATGTGCAGTTTTTCATGCAAAAGAGGAAAAAGTAATGCACTGTTTGTGAAGTATTACATTTTATAATAGCTAACTATGTAATGGATTTAGTTTATTTTTTGTGAGTAACAAATAATGTAACTAAGTCCTTTTTAAAAGTCACACTCCAATGCTGATAAGCATTGATGTCAAAAGCTTGTTTATGGCCTGATTTGTGGAGGGTGGTGTACATTTATTAAATACACAAATATCAACAAATTTTAATTTTAGAAGCACTTAAAAGTCAAGTAAAATACTCAATTTAATTTTAATAGCAGTTTAACACATTCTTAAGGTGATTACAGAAAGATCTGCAAAATAATACTCATGTATCAATTTCCAGTGATGTAAAGTCACGAATTACATTCACTTTTGTTATGGTTCTTGAGTAGATTATATATGAAATTATATTTTTTTAAAGTATTTTTAAAATCATGCATAAATACTTTTACTCTTTAATAATGTTTAGTAATGATTCTGCTTTGTTATTTTTTCAAAGTGTATCATTACAAAATACAACTGATTGCCTGTGCTCAAAGTTCACAGTTCAAAATAAGACTGCACAAAAAATATTTTGGGGGTTGCAGGTCACGATCTTATAGAACAAATTGTTTTAGTAAATAATGCTATGACTGTGTAGTTCACCCCAGCTATATAAGTGGTTGTATCTCAGTGTATCAGAACCTGGTGTATTGTCCAAGAGCTCAAACTTATAAAAAGACATGGAAGTATGTTGATTTTTTAAACTAGCAGGATATTTCATATAATACAGCATAAATGCTAAAAATCATAGTTGATTGCACAGAACAATACCACAGGAAAATACTGGTAGCCACATTTTGTTACCAAACAAATTTCCAGTTTTCCAAAAGGATAAGCCACAATAACTGAGAGCATTATTTTGAAAAAAAGATGTTTCCCTTCAGTTTACAATACATAAGTCAGTCGTACAAAGCACATACTTCATTTCCTAAATCTGTACTCATTTTCTTAATATACATTGGGAAGTTCAGCCTATTCAGTAGACATTTTCTGTATATGAATATGGACACTCATCTATTGAGCAATGCATTTGTTTCCCAGACCAGAGCAAAATAGTCCCAAAAGAGAACAGTAATGTTAAGAGCAACTCCCAAGGACACAGAGAGCTGTTGGCAATAGCTGCATCCCCTTACAACCAATTTTATATGGTGATAACACAGTACTGTATATCTAGGCACAAATTTCAAGTAAGAACTGAAAAATGTACAGGAATTGTACACTCTAAGTACTTCAGATCAACAATAATCAGTGTCCATTTTTGTCTAAAACACTTCCTGCTCCAAATGGGTACAGATTTTTTGTTTTTCATTTTCAGTACTTGCATGCAGTTGAGGAAGTCTGGCACAACCTCCAGATTCTGAGTTTCTAAAATGTGCTTCTATAAGCTGTGCTATTCTGATTGTGCTTGCCTAATATTTACTTATTTCATTTTTGATTTTCTAATTTAACTAAATAGTATTATTACTATTACTCTTATTATTTATACTTGAGTGGTTTCCACATTTTAAACCTTTACTTTTACTGAATTTTTACTTGAACGGAATTTTTCAGTGGTCTTTCCATCTCTGTCAATTTCCAATAAGGTTGCACAAGGAATGAAGGGTGTCCTGTTGGTTTTTACTATTCTCGAGTTCTGTGTGAGCTTGTTCACATCAATCTATGGCTGCAAAGCAACCTGTGGAAACCCAGAACAGGTAATAATTCTACATAATATTCTTTTACATTCAGTTTTATATTAAGTATGTGAAAGTATTTGGCACCCTGCACTAAACACCTTATCAATTTCCAGTCCAAAGTGATGAGCTTCCTTGTTTATTTTTTATTTTTATTTTGTTTTTTATTTTCTTACAGCCTGTAATTATCATCCAGCAGAATGTTGACCCATCAAGAATTCCTGTGCAGATCCCACAGTATAATATTCCACTGCAGACAACTCCTATTACACAGCCATATGATCAGCCTCCAAATATGCCATTTTTCCTTCGTCCATAGGCCAAGTAAAAGTGCAGTTGAGCTGTACAGCACATGACATTGACGAAAGTGACTGTGGAAAGGGTTTTGCTATCAAAATCCAAGCCTCAGATATTTATTTTTATTAATCAACATTTAACTCAAATATCTTTTAATTTATGTTGCTTTGCTTAAGTACTGATTTACTTTATTTAGATTGACACCAAAAGTCCTGATGAATCTCTAAGGAAGTGAACCTTTGTGTTTTCTTTTAAGAGATATATAAAGTGCAGTGAACATGTACATTTATTTTTTTACTTATATGGTCATTTCCTAGATACCAAGGAGAATGACATTCACTATGCTGATATAATTTGAGGTTTTAGCAAATCTTTCAGTATCAGAAGGGAGTATACTTTTGCCTGGAATTGATTTCATTAAACGTTTTCTCAGTTTCCTGTATTTGATTAATCTGAGGTAGAGTTATTGTAGATATAAATTTTGATAGTCTCACTACTTGGGACGCCCCTTCAGCACTGGATCTGGGGGAGCAGCCATGGGATGCATGCTACATCCCCCAGAACACTTGGTGGCAGCCCCCCTGGGTTGCATTGGGGCCACTTTCGTGGAACACCAGAGCTCATCTTGGTTGGTATCCGTGGCCTCCGCCTAGAGTTGCACGGCTTAACGAGCCCGTCTGGGCAGGAGTGCAACCATACCCGGAACAGCAGCCAGAAGTAGGTCAACAAGCACCTGCAGCACTTCTGGGTGGGCTATAAGAGGAGCCTGCAGCCACTACGCATTGGCCAGTGTCAGGAGGAGGAGGCCGAAGATTGATGGGAGTGGGAGTGGGAGTGGTGCCACCGGCACCGCCAGAGAGGAGTGTGTTTTTGTGCTTGTGCTATTTTGGGCTGTGTTGTACCTGTGGAGTTTGCAGGGAAGACGTGCTCCATAGGTGAAGAAAATAAAGCTCATTGTTTGTGTTTTTACATGTGCCTCCTTGTAAGTCTGTGCCGGGTCGGGCATAATATAGTGCCTTACTACACTGGCTTAGTCGGCAGGATTGTGGTCCGTCTTTTTGGGTTGGGACCTGCCTTTTAAATCGCGTAACCACCCGGCACAGCAGCGAGAGAACACGCACAACACGGAGAGCACGCGCCCAGCACAGCAGTGTGAGAGCTCACGCAGCACAGCACAGAGAGCGTACCCAAGGGAGCAGTACGAGGCACGCACATGCACAAGCGGCAGGGAGCCACAGGAGGACCACCAGGAAGCCCCGAAGGACGCTGCGCTGATGGGAAAGAGAGGGTCCGGGCAGACCCAAAGGTCGGCCGCCTGACGCAGCCACGCTGGCCGGCACCACAGATTGCAGCAGGAGGTAGGTGACAGGCCCGGGGGTGATGGGCTCAGAGAATTTTGCTGTGTGTTTTTTTCCTCCTACCTCCTAGACGCCGAGCGGCGGGATGCCCGTTGGTGGCCGGACAACATGTGTTCATGGTATGTCGGCGGAATAAGCTCTGGGGAGAGCGAGGCCAACCAGGATATTTTATTTGGCCTCGGACAGCCTTCGAAGGACAAAAGCCCGGATGATCTCCACGGCACGGTGTTCCTTGCGGAGGAGCAGGAAAACCTCCCAGATGCAGGTAACAGGTGGGGGATGTGTGTCGCTACCCCACTGACAAAGGAGAAGAGGCGGGGACGGCAAACCTCCACTTGTAGAAGGAAAATTTTTATATTAGCATAGAGAATAGCAAATTAACATAAAGAGCCATAAAAAGTAATTAAAAGCTTCTAAAATATTAAGATTAAGCATAAATTAGAATGTTAAGCAAATATGATAGGCCAAGCAAATAGTTAACTAAAAATCAGTTATATTGCATTACTTTTTAAGCTTACAGTAAAATTTCCAGAGTAAGAAAAGAACAGAAAATTGATGCACCGAAACCAGCTTCGGACAGGATAAGAACACCTGTGATTCAAGGCTAGGAAGCGATAACACAGAGAAGGTGGCTCTGAAAGGCACATAGACAGACCAGATGGATTGGTGAATCAGCAGAAAAGGAACAAAAGGCTTTTGCTGTAAGCAAGGTCACGCTGACATAATGCATGAAGAGAAAATCTTAGTAAATTCAGGCATTAGCAAAAATATTAGAAGAATATATTAGAAATTAACTTTAGTGTAAAAATTAAGACAAATCAAGCATGCCAAGCAATGATTAAATGAAAGCACATACTATATTTCTTTTTAATTAAAGCTTAAGCTTCAGGTCACTATTATAAAAAAGTTTGGAAGGTTTAAGAAAGAGTTTGCAGGGAGGCAGCTGGTAGACATCGGCTGCCAAACAGCCTTGCCTCAACTGCCGGCACTGGTCTCGCGGGCGTCCAAAGAGGTACAGACGGCACGGGGTCCCTCTTCTTCTTATAAGAGCAGGGGTTTCCTTACCTGCTTCCGGTCCTGCTGGGGTCTAACTGGAGTGTATTGGCCATGTTATAACTTCGGCCATTGAGATCATATCTGGGGATGTTGTCCAGTGAGGACGTCCGATTGGCAGGGACTTCGGGGTAACACCCTCAGACCTCTTGGTTATATTTCCACAGGGCGGAGCCGTGGTACTGAGGACGCCATTTCCCTGTCCTGGAGAAGACCAGCCCCATGGGGCTCATCTGAGAGAGGGGCAATGTAGTGGACGGCCGGGTCCCATGCCTGGACGGGACGCCCCTTCAACATATGTTCTGGGGGAGCAACCATGGGCTGCTCAATACCTCCCCCGGGATGCTTGGTGGCAGCCTCTCTGGCTGACGGTGGTGCCAGGGGGCACTGCATGTCTCCCTGAGCCCAGACGGACAAGTCTGATCAAGCACCTGGAGCACTTCGGCTATAAAAGGTGCCAGCAACCACCACTTTATATATATTGTGAGAAAAAATACTCTCCAGGCATTATAAAGGCTTGGGGCAGCCACCCGTGTATTATATACTGGCTGCAAAAGTTTGAAAACAATTGAACAAAGATGTTCACAAGACTGAGTCCAAAACAGAACTGCCAGACAGGAGGTAAGATGGCAGTTTTAAAGGACCGGAGAGGAAGTGATGTCATAGTAGCCGGAACTGGAAGTGACATCATCCAAGGTGCCAGAACTGGAAGTGACGTTGTCCAAGTCACCGGAACCTGGTGGAATTTCCTGGGAATGGTCTGCAAGGAACTGAGAAAGATAGTCAGCACACTCTTCCGCACCCTGGCCTGATAAGGTATTATCATTGCTCAGGCCCTTTAGCTGTCTCCTATTTGCATGTGTGTGACTATATATATATATATATATATATATATTTATTGTAAAGTAATCACACACAAGCATAAAGATTTGGGGTTTCCGGCCCCGTATACTGCAAAATAATCCACAATACAGATACATTATTATGGTCAAAACATGAAAAAAAACATTCAATAGGGTTTGATCGTTCAAAGATGGCGTCGGAGGAATATTTATGTAGGAGGGGCCGGAAGTGGAGGAATGCTGGGTAGGAGCCATGGTGGATGATGGGATCAATGACGTCATGGGTAGTGGACAGAGGAAGGGCGGAAGTAGCGTACTGCGGAAAACTGTAGGAGGTAGGCTCATGGCGGCGTATGTCCCTCCTGGCGTATGTCTTTCCGATCAAATTAAGGTCCGTCCGCGGCCCCCTACTTGCGCATGCGTGACTATATATATATATCTATACTAATAAAAGGCAAAGTCCTCACTGACTCACTCACTGACTGACTGACTGACTCATCACTAATTCTCCAACTTCCCGTGTAGGTAGAAGGCTGAAATTTGGCAGGCTCATTCCTTACAGCTTCCTTACAAAAGTTGGGCAGGTTTCATTTCGAAATTCTACGCGTAATGGTCATAACTGGAAGCTGTTTTTCTCCATTTACTGTAATGGAGTTGAGCTTGACCGCCGTGGGGGCGGAGTTTCGTGTGACATCATCACGCCGCCCACGTAATCACGTGAACTGACTGTCAACGCACTATGTAGAAAACCAGGAAGAGCTCCAAAATACGCTGAACAAAACATGCATTATATAATTGAGAAGGCAGCGAAACAATAAGAAGCGAGCGAGTGACATACTACCATATTCATCAGTACAGCTGCTTCGGAAACAAAGCAAGGTATAAACCTAAACTTTAAATTAACTTAATAGACAGGCTGCCGCTGGCGTTTTTCATGCGGGTAATGCGGGATACAAGTTTAATGAGAGGACGCAGGATATAAACGAGAGTTTTGATCACTTTGTAACTAAGTTAAAATTGCAGGTGAAGGGGTGTGCTTATGCAAATTCCGAGAGACTGTGTTTGTGGGGGATTGACAGTTAAGGCGGGTGGGGGAGTCACGTCATCATCTCCCCTCCCATTTACCTCATTCCGCACTGAGCTGAGCTCCGCGGCTAACGCCGTCTTCCGAAGCAACTTCGTCACACTGCCACC
>JANRMT010062854.1:34152655-34174392 GCA_026402145.1 Polypterus bichir lapradei
TATATATATATATATAAAAATAACTGCTGGCCAGTTGCTCTGTGGTTTTTGGATATGCACCAGTGAAGGTATAGTATAGGCCTCTCCTTCACCATGACAACGAATTTAGTTTCACACAACACCACACTCCTAGTCTCGCTGTAGCCCAACATATAATATACAGTATATATATGTCTGGAGACAACCACAAGCGAATTTTGCTTGAAAGTGGGTGGGAACAATTAGATGGCTCACTGAGTATCACATTTCTAAATGAATTCAATGCCTAATGAAGGCAACGTTCAAAGTAGGTACAGTGATTTTGAACTGCAAAGAGCAGGAGTGCTCTTGTTAACCTCTTGTACCCGACACAAGGTAAGTAGCTGATTATGCTGAAGAGTTGTAAAAGTCTCCAAAAAAACCTACTAAATATATAAATGTGTGAAGCATGTGCAAAGAGCACATTGCACATGTTAAAAATATACATAACCTGATGCAAGTGAGAAACAATTTCTGTAATATTAGATTATATGTTGGCATTTGAAGACATCAATGAACAAATGGTAAATGTGAATGAAACCTTGTTGCAGGTGCTGTGTGTATTCACTGTTACAATGAGAGTGAAGGAGTCAATATGAGTTTGAAATAATTGGCAGCTATGCTTGTCAAAAAGTAAACTGCAATGTATGCCTTCGAATCAAGTGGTGACGCACATTTCAGTACTCAAAACGCACAAATCAACAAAATTACCTAATGACAACAATAAAGCATGGAGAAGGCTGCAAAGCACCCGCCTTCTGACTGTTGTGATAATAATGAGTCAAAGATATCATAAAGATATGGGGCAGCCACTCGTATATTGTTTTCCCGGCTGCAAAAGTTGAATTAGAGTAGCAGGATGTGCATAGAGCAGAGTCCAAAACAGAACTGATTATCAGAGACAAAGATGGAGGCTTTAAAGGCCTGTAAAGGAAGTTACATCATCAAAAGGGCCGGAATCAGAAGTGATGTCTTCTGGGCCATATGTGACGTCAGTATAGGGCCCAGCACCGGAGGTGATGTCGCCTGGACCAGAAGTGACATCAGCAAAGGGGCCAGCAACGGAAGTGAATCTTGCAGGATTTCCCGTGAAAGGTCTGTAGGGAACTGAGAAAGACAGTCAGTGCACTTTGCTGCCCCCGATCAGATGTTTTATTACAATTACTCAGGCCCTTTAGCTGCCTCCTACTCACACATGTGTGACACTGTACATTCAAACGAGTAGCTGTGGGAAGTTAATATTACTGTCTAATTGGGAATGCAAACATGCCATGCCAGAATATAGCCACTGAATTTTAATACACAGTGATACTTAGAATACAACGCTTATCTAAACTCTGCTGTTGTTATGCTATATAGTGATGCAGTAGTCAAATGACAGAAATACTGTAGCAAACAGAAATCCTTCTCAAATGTGTGTAGTTATGGTGGTTTAAATGTGTGTATGTGTGTCTGCCTGTATTCACTGTCATTGCAATGTACAATATAATCATTAAGTTTTGATTACCTTGTGCTACTGAGCTCCTGAATGAATATGGGCAGTTTTAGCTTTCTATTTCCTTTCAGCGTCAAGTTTCCTTTACTCTGTACCCGAACCCCAACAGTTTAGATTAGTGCATGGACTGAAGGAATTAGGTGTGGGTGGAGCCATCTGCACTGCTGGATTTCATCACTATTCATTACAGATTTTGTAATGGGCTGTCCCTAGATATGTATTCTCATTAGTGAATCACATCTGGCCCTACGAGATTTCAAAACTCCCATCCCAAAGTTTGGGTTCTGGAGAAAAACACAGATTTTACTATTAATTTCTTAGTTTGAATTTAGGGTGGGGTTACATACTTAGACTAAAATTACTTTTATAAATAGGTAGATTACTTCCTATGCAGAAGAGTCAATCTGAAGGAGATTTAAGACTCCAAAGTGTTGACAGGGGAGAGGGTAGTTAGGCAGCATAGGATGATGTTGGAGATCAAGAAGAGGAAGAGAGTGAGAGCAAAGCCAATGATCAAATGGTGAAAGTTGAAAAAGGAAGACTGCAGGTTTGAGTTTAGGGAGTAGGTAAGACAGGCACTGGGTGGCAATGAAAGTTACCAGACAGCTGGGCAACTACAGCAGAAGTAGTAAGAGTGACAGCAAAAAGGGTGCTTGGCATGACAACTGGAGAGAGGAAAGAGGAAAGGGAAACCTGGTGGTTGAATGGGGAAGTACAGGAGAGTATACAGAGGAAGAGGAAGGCGAAGAATAAGTGGGATAGTCAGAGAAATGCTGCAAGTAGACAAGAGTACAAGGAGATAAGGCACAAGGTGAAGAGAGAGGTGGCAAAGGCTAAAGAAAAGGCATATAATGAGTTGTATGAGAGATTGGACACTAAGGAGGGAGAAAAGGACCTGTACCGACTGGCTAGACAGAGAGATCGAGCTGGGAAAGATGTGCAGCAGGTTAGGGTCATAAAGGATAAAGACGGAAACATACTCACAGGCGAGGGAGGATGTGTTGATATGATGGAAAGAGTGCTTTGAGAGGCTGATGAAGAGAATGAGAGAGAGAGAAGGTTGGATGATGTGAAGATAGTGAATCAGGAAGTGCAACAGATTAGCAATGAGGAAGGACAGCTATGAAGAGGATGAAGAATGAACAGGTCATTGGTCCAGGTGACATACCTGTGGAAGCATGGAGGTGTTTAGAAGAGATGGAAGTGGAGTTTTTTATTTATTTATTTTTTTTAATTTATTTTATTAATTTTATTGCAATCCATACAAAGCAATCAAGATTTTACAAAAAGAAAAATTGAGTTAAAGAACAGATCGATCCCCACCCCTGAGAGAGAGAGCAAGCCAAACGCTGTAAAATTTAAGGCTTGTAAACATACCTAAATTAATAAATTCTCTGTGCTTCATGAACTTATTTTAAAATATTACTGATTAGATCCTGCCATGTTTTGAAAAAAGTCTGTACGGATCCTCTAACTGAGTATTTGATTTTTTCCAATTTCAAATTATATAACACATCGGTTTCCCACTGACTTAAAAGAGGAGAGTTTGGGTTCTTCCAGTTTATCAGAATAAGTCTACGTGCCAAAAGTGTAGTGAGTGCAATCACAATTTGTTTGTCTTTCTCCACCTTAAACCCATCTGGAAGAACCCCAAACACAGCTGTTAATGGGTTGGGAGGGATTGTGAGACCAAGGCTGTCTGAGAGGTAATTAAAAATTTTTGTCCAGAATAATGTAAATTTGGTGCAGGCCCAGAACATGTGACCCAGTGAGGCTGGGACTTGGTTGCAACATTCGTAGGTTGGATCATGCCCTGGGAACATTTTGGAGAGTTTTAGTCGATACAGATGTGCTTGATATATAATTTTAAGTTGTATAACTGTATGCTTTGCACATATGGAGCTGGAGTGAATTCTCTGCATTGCTACTTTCCACTCCTTTTCTGATATATTAATTGAGAGATCTTTTTCCCAGTGTCCTCTTGGATCTTTGAAAAGGAGGGATTGTAAAATGATTTTATATATTGTAGAGATGGAGTCTAAGTCCTTGAGATTGAACAATATTTTTTCCAGTATGGATGAGGGTGCAAGATGAGGAAAATCTGGAAGGTTCTGTTTAACAAAGTTCCTGATTTGAAGATAGTGAAAGAAATGTGCAGCTGGAATGTTAAATTTGGAATGTAATTGTTCATAGGATACAAAGACGTTGTCTATATAAAGCTCTCTAAGCAAGTTGATTCCAGATTTTTTCCAGATATTAAAAACTGCATATGTTTGTGAAGGTTGAAAGAGATGGTTCTCTTGCAGAGGTGCCACAGACAGAAGCTTCTCCGGCTTAAAATGCTTTCTACATTGGTTCCAGATTCTAAGTGAGTTGAGCACAATTGGGTTATTTGTATATTGCCGATAACGTGTATTTATTGGAGCACAGAGCAAGGAATGCAAAGAAGTACTGCAAGATTTTACTTCTATTGCGGTCCAGGCCTGTGTATGTTCTTCTATTTGTGTCCAGGTTCTTATCGCCTGTATATTTGCTGCCCAGTAATAAAACTGGAAGTTAGGTAGAGCCATGCCGCCTTCTGCCTTTTGTCTTTGTAGGGTCGCTCTTTTGATGCGTGGATGTTTTGAATTCCAAATAAATGAGGTTATTGTTGAATCTAATTGCCTAAAGAATGATTTATTAATGTATATTGGAATGTTTTGAAATAAAAAAGGAGCTTAGGAAGAATATTCATCTTAACAGTGTTAATTCTTCCAGCTAGTGTGAGATGAAGGGTTGACCATCTATGCAAGTCTTGCTTAATTTTTTCCATGCAGACGGTGAAATTTTGTTGATATAGAGCTTTATGTTTACTTGTGATGTTTACCCCTAGGTATTTAAACTGTTCTGCAATGATAAAAGGTAGGTTATCTAATCTAATATTATATGCTTGAGAATTCACTGGAAAGAGTACACTTTTATTCAGATTAATTCTGAGACCAGAGATCTTTTGAAATTCTGTGAATGCTGTTAAGACTGCAGGCACAGAATTTTCTGGGTCCGATATATACAATACCATATCATCTGCATATAATGAGATTTTCTGTTCCATTCCTTCTCTGCTAATCCCCTTTATCTGATCAGTATTTCGACAATGTATTGCCAGTGGTTCAATGGCAATTGCAAACAGCAGCGGTGACAAGGGGCATCCTTGTCTAGTGCCACGTTCTAGTTTAAAGTAGTCTGAGCAAATGTTGTTGATGCAAATTGAAGCTTCTGGGTTAGTGTACAGTAATTTAATCCATGAACAAATGTTCGGGCCAAACCCAAACTTCTCCAATGTAGTAAAAAGGTATTTCCATTCAATCATGTCAAATGCATTATCTGCATCCAATGATAATAATATTTCTGGGGTGTTTGATTTAGTTGGTGAGTATATTACATTAAACAGCGTCGAAGATTTGAAGATAAGTGTCAGCCCCTAATAAATCCAGTTTGGTCTTGTGATATTACCGAGGGGAGCACTTTCTCCATTCTTCTAGCTAGGGCTGGGCGATTTTGCCTAAAAAAAAAATCTTCGATTTTTAAAGAAAAATTCGAGTTTCGATTCGATTTTCGATTTTTTTTTTTCCAATGCACTTAAAAAATGGCTGCAGACATCAGATATAGTGTCAAAAGTGCAACTTTATTGCTATGATTGTCCTCAAGAGTTAAAATGCGTAGAATCCCAAAACAAAAAGTAAATGAGGCTCTGTCATTCAACAATTTCAAGCTTTAACCCAGGTTTAAGCAAAAGTGCAACAGCTTCACAGTAGCTTAAATTTTCTGTTCAAGAAATCAGATAATTACAAATGTTGTAACATATAACATTACAATTAAAAAAAATAAACTCTTCTCAGTATAGTGTGAATATAAAAAATGAAACATGCCTGTGGCAGACATATAGCCTGCTCAAAGAATGAACAAATGTAAACTTTTATCTATAACAACAAAACACGTGCTTGTTAGATCTCTGAAACATTGTGCATGCTCATTCTAAACATTTTTTGCAAGAAAGATGAGCCTGTCCACAACCTCTGGCTTAAGGCAGGCCCGGTTGCAGGTAACTATTCCCCCACCCACACTAAATACCCTCTCTGAGGGGGCACTAGTGGCTGGAATAGAATAGAAAGATATTTTTTAGCCAGTAAGCTTAGCCTTGGAAAGTTGGGCTGATGCAGCTTCCACCATTCAAGAGGATCTGTGTCTGGCTCTATGTCTGGAATAAGGAAATACGTTGCAAGCTCAGTCTCAATTTTTGTTTTCTCAGATTGTGGGTGTGGCGTGGTGGATGGTGCACTGTTTTTAAAGAAGGCACCCAGAGTCATTTTCTTTTTTGGTGGGATGTTCTCTTGAACAGCTGAGGGACCAGCTTCCTCTGTGGTAGAGTTGCAGAGAGCAGAGATCTCAGACACCGCTCTTTTTTTGACAACTTCCAGTTTGCTTGCATCAATGTAGGTTGTACGGAACCTCGGGTCTAAAAGTGTGGCCATGTCCAAAAGTTCCTCTTTCTCCAAATCACAGTATTTACTTTCGAGGTAACGCATGATGTTAGCTTTGATTGTTTTTGTTAGCTCCAAATCTTCCTCCTCTGGCAGGAGGAGACTTGTTTTAAACAAATGCAGCACTGGTTTGATGCATGACACACTGACATATGATTCCCCTGACAGTGCATCAGTGAAGTCCTGGAGAGGTTTTACTGCTTTGTTGGTGGCTTCTAATACTTCCAAATCTTGCCATGTGGGAACAAGATGACGCGTTTTCTTGTCCGCACCCAGGACACGAGTTATTGCCTTCTCTTGCTCAAGAAAGCGCTCAATCATCTTTTGACGAGACCCCCAACGTGTTGGGGATTCTGAGATCAAAAGATGCTGGGGAAGTCCAAGCTCAGCCTGCACCTCTGTCATGTCTCGCCTTTTTTTCCAGCTGTAGGAGAAGGCTGATACAGCTTTTTTGCAGACCCCTGTGGCCCGATCGATCCTTGGATCCTTCACACCATTCTCTGTAATAAATGTGAAAAGATATTTAGTATATTTTTTGTCACTCCAAGCTTAAACTATATATTTGATTATGTGAGTTTTCAAAATTGTTTTGTACTTTTATCACAATTTTAATAGCTGTAACACAGTTTAATACATAATGTATAATGAATGCAGATTAAGGAAAAGTCAGGTTTATTTATGTAACCCAGTCTATGTGTGTAAACCAGTTGAAATATATACCATGTTCTGGCTATTAAATTATAAGCAAACAGTACTTTACAATGTGCAAGTATGTGCACCTATTTATTCTTACACCAACTCTTACCTATAGCGTTGTGGAGTCTGTGGCCAAAACACTGCAAGCTGGGCCAGTTGTTGTCCTTAAGGGCTTTTATGATGTTGGTGCCACTATCAGTTGTCATGCAGACGAGTCGTTCCTCTGAAAGTCCCCAGGAGCTGAGAGCGTCTTTTAAGCCATGGGCAATTATGTCACCAGTGTGGTTGTCGGGGAAATACGCTGTCTGAAGGCAGATGCTGCGCAGAGTCCAACTAGTGTTGATGTAGTGAACCGTCAGACTCAGATATGGCTGCATCGTCCGGCTGGACCACAGGTCCGTTGTGGCTGAGTAAAACTGCATCTCCTCCAGCTCACTGCGGATCTTTTCCTGAGTTGTATTGTACAGGTGAGGCAGCGCTACATCGGCGAAATACTTGCGACTGGGGACAACGTACCTCGCATCTAATACTTTCAGCATGTGATTAAAGCCTCACTTTTCGACAGAATAACTTGGCAGCATGTCTGTGGCAATATAAAACGTGATCGCCTCTGTAATCGCTTTCCATCGCGCTCCGTTCTTATCATAAGGTACACAGTTTGTAAAGCTCTCTGGAAGTGTAGTTTGCTTTTTAGCAGGTGTGCTAGAGGAGCCGTTTTCGCTACGGAGTCGGCTGCACTTCTCCCATTCTTCGGGATGTTTATTCCTCAGGTGCTGGAAAAGATTTGTTGTACTGCTGCTTCCAGTAGCAACAGCCTTGATACATATTTTGCAGCAAGGCTTCGTCTGTGTTTCGTCTGCTGCATCAAAACCAAACCAGTTCCAAATTACGGAATTACCTGTGCCTTTCTTTGGAAGTAGTTCTCTGCTACACGCTGCCATGTTGTTTTGACTGTGTTAGGCGGGGCGGGGACTGTCTCATATCGCGCTACGGTAACCAACAAGGACGAAACGCGGAAAAGTCCGAAAAAACTATTGTGGTAAAAAACTCGAGTTTGCAAAATAAAAATCGCTTTAAACTACAAAATCGATAAATCGATGAAATCGATTTTTTGCCCAGCCCTACTTCTAGCTATGATTTTAGAGAGTATTTTAACGTCGTTGTTCAGAAGTGAAATTGGTCTACATGAGGCACATTGTAATAAGTCCTTATTTTGTTTTGGAAAAACAGTGATTAGTGCTTGGCGAAAGGTTTGAGGAAGAGATTGGTTATCTCTGGCTTCTGTAAATGTTGCTAATAGGAGGGGAGCTAGCTGAGTGGAGAATTTCTTATAAAACTCTGGAGGGTAGCTATCAGGGCCTGCTGCTTTCCCGCCTTGGAGTGACTTTATAGCATCTAGTAATTCTGATAACGCCAGAGGTTTATCAAGTTCCTCCGCACTAAAAACGTCTATTTGTGGTATCTGTAATGTATCCAGAAATGCATTAGGTTGTGAATTGTCTTCTTTAAACTCAGTAGTATATAGGTATTTATAGTAGTCTCTGAAAGTGTGCATTATATTTTTGTGTTCGACGATTTTATCTCCGTTCGTGTTGGCGATTACCGAGATTGCGTTGCGCACTTCTTGCTTGTGAATTTGTTGAGCTAAAAGCTTATTAGCTTTCTCTCCATGTTCATAATAATGATGTCTGGATTTGTAGATTAGTTGTTCAGTTTCTTTAGTTGTCAAGAGGTTTAATTCCAAATGTAGAGCCTGCCTCCTCCTATGTAGAGTCTCGCTTGGTAGTCTGGCGTGTTCTTCATCTATTTTAGTAATTTTGCTTTTTATCTCTGCTACTTTCTTGGCTTCGGATTTATTTCTGTGGGAAAGATATGAGATAATCTGTCCTCTTAAGAAGGCCTTAAGAGTTTCCCAGAGTATTCCTGCACAGATCTCGGGTGATGTATTTGTCTCTAGAAAGAATTTGATTCGTTTGGATATAAATTCCGTACAGTTCTCATCAGCTAATAGAAGCGGGTTGAGGCACCATCTGCGGGGTGAGTATGGGGCTTAGTAATTTTAGCTCCAAGATCATAGGTGCATGGTCAGAAATAACAATAGCATCGTATTTGCAAGATTTAATCATAGGCAAGAAGTTATTGTTTATAAATAAGTAATCAATCCTTGAGTAGCAATGATGTACTGGTGAGTAGAAAGAATATGTTCTTGAATTTGGGTTTAAAAACCTCCAGGGGTCTGATAAGTTGTGATCAGTTATAAACTTTATAATTATCTTTGCGGTGTTAAATGCAGTTCCTCCTGTGGAGGAAGTCCTATCTAAAAGTGGATTTAGAACACAATTAAAGTCCCCAGCCATTATAACTTTATGAGTGTTCAGATTGGGAATGGATGCAAATAAATTTTGTATAAATTCCTTATCATCAACATTAGGTGTATAAACATTTATCAAAATCATTTTACAGTTAGATAAGTCTCCCATGACCATTACATATCTCCCTTCAGGATTCAATACTACATCTGATGCTACAAATGGTACTGTTCTATGTATGAGAATTCCCACACCTAGTTTTCTTCGTAAAACTAGAATGGAACATTTGGCCCATCCAGTCTTTTTGCAGCCGGAGCTGATCCTTGCTTAGTAAGTGGGTCTCCTGTAAAAATACTATTTTAGCATTTAAACCTGTTAGGTGAGAAAGTACTTTCTTTCTCTTTAATTCGTGATTCAGGCCTTTAACATTCCAGCTTACGAAGTTAACTGTCCCATCATGGAGACACTGATTCTGAGTTTTTGATGTCATTTTATAGTCTTAACTGGAAGTGAGACAGCTTCGGCCTTAATTTCCTATTTCCCCTAGAGTTGTTGCCATGCAGCTTATTATTACGTTGGTAGTTATAATTATAAAAATTAATAGGATAGATTAGGCATAGATCAAGCCTGCTCTCTTTCTCTCGCCCCCTTAACCCCCCACCCTCCCTTTTTGCCTCCCCAAGTGAGGCTAAAACCCGCTTCACACAGTTTCAGTCCTCTGACATACCCAGAGACAGAGCACATCCAAACCAAAACAAGCCCCAATGCAGCGGCGTTTTAGGGTTAAAAGATAAAGATATCTATTACCAATATAGTCTTTTAAAAAAAAAAAAAAAAAAAAAGAATTTTGCACTTAAAATATATATATATAGTCTTCAGAAATTTTAGTGCATTAAGATGATACACCCAGATAATAAACCTGGGTGATGGTGTTAAAAATGTGTCCAGAATAAGGACAACAAGTCTTAATGCAGTAATAGCAATAACAATAAACCAAGGGTATGATATTGAACAGTCTCATTTAGGGTAGAGATGAAATAATTAGAAAAAAAAAAAAGAAAAAAAGAAAAAGTAATTAAGCACAATAAAACATAAACAGATAGCGCCCTAGTAATACTAAGTAATAATGAGAATATATGCTGATAAAAACCCGTATTTTAAAACGAATAGATTAGACAGTAGATTATTAATCCTTGCTTTATCATTAACCACCATGACTCACTATTATGTATCAGAATAGTCCCGGGATCAGCTTTCTTAATTCCTTTTCTGCTTCTTCCTTGCTAGCGAAGACATAGAATTGACCCTGCCATTCCACTTTCAGTTTTGCCGGATACAAGAGGCTGTATTTGACGCTGGCCTGCCGTAACGGCTATTTAATGTTGTAGAAGGCTGCGTGTTTAGTAGCTGTTGCTGGAGAGAAGTCAGGGAAGATACAATGTGGTTATTTTCATATATAATATCTTCCTTGTTTCTGAGGAGTGCCATCACCTCTAGCTTAAATGATAATCGTTAAAACAAACTATAAAAGATCTGGGTCTGGGTCTAATGGTGTTTGATCCGCGTACGTGGTAAGCCGCTGCTATCTCAGATTCTGCTTTAAAGACGTCCCCGATTATTTTAGAAAAAAGTTCAGCTGCGAATTGCACAGGGTTTGAACTTTCTCGATTCTCAGACAGACCTTCAATTCTGGCATTATACCTTCTACTCCCATCTTCCAAAGCAGCCAGTCTGTCTCCGAGTTTTTTGCATTCGGAGCTGACATTTTCTGTTTTTTCTTCAGTACTGGTAGCTAAATTTTCGGCTAATTCAATCCTAGTCGTGAATGTCTCCTTGAGATCCTCCAATTGATCAGTAAGCGTTTCAATTTTACCCAGCATCTGTCGCATCTCCACTTGGATTTCTTGTCGCAGCCTTTCATTTGTCTGTTGCAGCATCAGCCTCTGCGTTTCGTTTGCTTGTTGCAACTCCTGTTTCAATTCCTGTTTCAGTCTCTCATGTGCCTTTGCCCTTGCTTTTTCATTTGCCTTCTCGGTTGTCTTTATATCTTGTATGAGCTCAGCGAACATCACCTGCAGTTTAGACATTTCAATTGAGCTTTCTTGTACCATAGGTAAAGTGTCAAGCCCTACAGCAGCCAGTGTCCCCGCTATTCACGGCTCGCGTGGAGTAATTGAGATCGCGGACTGTAAGGCCTTTTCCAGTTTCAGGTGTTCTTCTCCGATCGGCGAGCTAACGAGATCTGCACTCACGATCGTACATTCACTCCCCTTTTCACTCTCACCCGGCGACGATGTAGCGGACCTTGGTCCCGAAGAATCTGTACTTTCGCCCAGCTGATCTAGGTCTCTCTCTGAAAGGCCGTATCTTGAGCTAGGGCTTGCTGATCTTAGTTTGGGTGCCGCTTTAGTTTTCAATTTTTTCAGACCCCCTTTCTTGCTGGCCATGTTTATGTATGCTTACATATACTGTAGCAGTCTCCTTGGGTTGAATAGATACAGGATATCTCAGGATAATAAGCAAATAATATGAAAAATAACACCGCTGCTAGCGGAGCTCCACTTCAGATGTCCATCTCTCGCATCGGACGAGATGAAATCCATAGGATATAGGATGATGGTCTGTAGGATGACGTTGGAGATCAAGAAGAGGAAGAGAGTGAGAGCAGAGCCAATGATCAAAAGTTGAAAGTTGAAAAAGGAAGACTGCAAGGTTGAGTTTAAGGAGTAGGTAAGACAGGCACTGGGTGGCAATGAAAGTTACCAGACAGCTGGGCAACTACAGCAGAATTAGTAAGAGTGACAGCAAAAAGGGTGCTTGGCATGACAACTGGAGAGAGGAAAGAGGAAAACGAAACCTGGTGGTTGAATGGGGAAGTACAGGAGAGTATACAGAGGAAGAGGATGGCGAAGAAGAAGTGGGATAGTCAGAGAAATGCTGAAAGTAGACAAGAGTACAAGGAGATAAGGCACAAGATGAAGAGAGAGGTGGCGAAGGCTAAAGAAAAGGCATATGATGAGTTGTATGAGAGATTGGACACTAAGGAGGGAGAAAAGGACCTGTACCGATTGGCTAGACAGAGAGACCGAGCTGGGAAAGATGTGCAGCAGGTTATGGTCATAAAGGATAAAGATGGAAACATACTCACAGGCGAGGGAGGATGTGTTGATATGATGGAAAGAGTGCTTTGAGAGTCTGATGAAGAGAATGAGAGAGAGAGAAAAGGTTGGATGATGTGAAGATAATGAATCAGGAAGTGCAACAGATTAGCAATGAGGAAGGACAGCTATGAAGAGGATGAAGAATGAACAGGCCATTGGTCCAGATGACATACCTGTGGAAGCATGGAGGTGTTTAGAAGAGATGGAAGTGGAGTTTTTAACCAGATTTTTTAATGGAATCGAGGGTGCCTGAGGTACCTATTTTTAAGAAAAGTAGGATTTGCAGAGCTGTAGTAACTACAGGGGGATGAAACTGATGAGCCACAGCATGAAGTTATGGGAAAGAGTAGTGGAAGCTAGGTTAAAAAGGGAGGCAATGATTAGTGAGCAGCAGTATGGTCTCATGCCAAGAAAGAGCACAACAGATGCAATGTTTGCTCTGAGGGTGTTGATGGAGAAGTTTAGATAATGCCAAAAGCAGTTGCATTGTGTCTTTGTGAACCTAGAGAAAGCATATAGCAGGGTACATTGAGAGGAGTTGTTCTATTGTATGAGGAAGTCAGGAGTGGCAAAGAAGTATGTAAGAGTTGTACAGGATATGTACTTGGGAGTTGTGACAGTGGTGAGGTCTGCGGTAGGAGTGACAGGTGCATTCAATGTGGAGGTGGGATTACATCAGGGATCGGCTCTGATCCCTTTCTTATTTGCAATGGCAATGGACAGGTTGACAGATAAGATCAGACAGGAGTCCCCTTGGACTATGATGTTTGCAGATGACACTGTGATCTGTAGCAAAAGTAACATAAATAAACATCTGAAAAGAATTTAGATATTAGTGTTGATATAACTTTGGGCAATATGATGAGGAAAATAAAGTATATTTTAAAGTCGGTAAAATATAAATCAAACAATGTCCTGTCTTAGATAGGCAATTCACATTTAGTATATTGTGTGTAGTTCTTCTCACTGTCTATAATACATAACACAACTGCAACTTCACAGAACAGCAACCAGGCACATCCATGGAATACAAGTAATGTCCTACTGTAGTAGATTTACAGAACACATTCTTGAGCAGAAACAATTTGAGAAGTAATCATTTAGCTCTCATATTCAATAACAACATGAATCAACAGTATAACGTTCAGTACGGGTGGACAAGAATGTACAAAAGATTTCACCAAACATTCTACCTGCCAAGGCTTGCTCAGCTATTAATCAAGCAAATGCTTGAGTAGCACAGTTGACTGTTTATAGTATACAGACATAACAGATATTACAAGATACTAAAATATAGCTTTCTTTCTTTTTTTTATTTTAATTGAAGCAAACTGATCTCTCAGCTAGGAAACAATTTCACCAAATGATATATCAGACATAATTTTCATGGTCCATTGACTGACTTTGTTAACTGGCAAGTTTAAGGTTAACAGTTCAACAGCCTGGATGCAAAATAACCAGCAGATGAGAAAAGGGAAAAAAATAAGTGCAAAATCAATCAATTTAAGAACTCATGAAGCTTTCAAAGCTACACAATGAGATCATTTTGCAAGTGACAACTTTTTAGCAAACCATGGTTTTGCTCCCACAATTAGAGCAAGTTCAGGATTAATAAAGAGTTTTTTGCTCAGAGCTTTTCTGCAACAAAGTTCATTGCAGTTCTCTTGTAACATACTGGAAGGCCAGGAAGAGATGAATTTCATCATCTTCACAAGAGGAACATTGTAGTATATTGTAAGTCTGGACTTTTGGGGATTCCGTAGTAATAAGGGATTATGGGTATTAGAGAGTTATTAGGAAATAGAGACTAATAATAAAGCTGTGTAACGTGTACTCTGGGAACGATCTTAGTATAGGACCTGTTAGTTACTACTTTGAACCTGTGTCCGTCGTCTTCCTTTTATAATGACAATATTATTGCCCATAGATATAACAAACATTACATAACGTGTAGTGATGTGTTGCAAAGAAAGATGTTTGCCTTTACATTTCAGATGACTCAGGAAGACTGGTGTAGTCTCTTGTCTTTGTATTATTAAAGGAGAGAGGATATCATTCAACAGAACAAAAAATGGCTGCTGAACTTTCACATTGACCCTTTATAAGCTTTAGTTAGGGATGCTTTATTTCATTAAACAAGCAAGTGTTTAATGAAATTAATATTATTCTTATATCTTTAGTGTGTTATTTATTATAATTATCATTATTATTATTACTGATTTCTCTAAGATGGTTTAGATAGATAGATAGATAGATAGATAGATAGATAGATAGATAGATAGATAGATCGATAGATAGATAGATAGATAGATAACCCACATTAGAGCCAAAATCACCAAATTCTTTTTCCTGTCATGTAGCATGGTGCGACGGAAAGGGGTCAAGACGCGTGACACCGAAGAGAATTGACTTACATGCAGCTGACGATACACCCATTACCAATGCTCTTACAAACATTGCTTGAACTTTAGCAAATGCTTCCTTATAGACCTTTATATGGTGGCACACAATTGAAAGGCTTACATAATTGTCAGAGCAGAATTTCTTTAGCAGCATAGCTTTTGATAATGGAATTTTGTGTTGCAGACTATTGGTTAAAGCATCAATGTCAGTGAGGGATAGGGGACTAAGAGTGTCAAATCTAGAAAAGAATTTGGCTGAGGAAGAAGACACTTATACAACTCACATCAGGTCAAGTCTTTTTCTTTGAAAATCTATTTTCCTTTTCTTCAATAACTCTATCCAGAATGTTCAGAAGGACTGGCTGGGAGTGCCTAAAGAATCCAAGTCTGTCTGACCAAGAGTGGAGAGAACAATACTGTCTATTTGGTCATGGTTCTCTTTCTGTGTGCAGCAGAAAGTTGATGTGGTAATGTGCCTTACTGGCATTACCAGTAAGTAAATAAAATGTGTTAAGTGTCCTCTGCCGTGTAAAGAGGGAGGCTTTTTGTTTGAGGAAGAAAAAAGGTATAAAGAAAGGAAACTTACCTTTTTTCATTTATATAGTGCAGTCAGACGTCTTCGCTGACGATATTAGCGTCTTTTGGGGAGTGTCACGGCGGGTCTCATGTAGCCTGGAGAGACAGCCTTGCCATTGACCGGCCGGGATGGCGTTGTCGGTCCTCCACTCACTGCGTGTGCCTCCCGCGACATCATAACTCTAAAGTAGCAAAAGAAAGTGTGAAGCGCATCAATATTAGTTAACCCGGGTTAGCATGGGGATCCCGTATTCGTAGTTGTCTGAGCTGTAGCTCTGGGGAAGGAGAAAAAAATAGAAAAATGCTTACGTTCACTTAAGGCATGAAGTGCAATCCGCGTCTGAAAAGCCGGCACAGCTATACACGCGCGCGCCGGGTTCTCGATTTTTATAGTAATTATGTGGGAAAGTAGACGCCGCTTTTCGCAAACGCGTTCACGTCATCGCGTACCCCGGGAGGGATGACGTACGGCGGTTTAATTGGTCAGCGTAGGGGCGCCGAATACAAAAGGGAATCGTGGCCTCTAGAGGGGGTCTTTTCTGAATAGATCTTCTTAGAGAAAGGTACCTGGCAGAATAGCATTACGGCTTGTGCTTTGTTTTTGTAAATATTTTTTCATATAAATATCTCTGGATTAACTTTGGTGGAGGTATTTATTGGGTTGAGGTTAGTGGTGCACTGTTTATTTTTGTATATACACTTTTTCTGTATTTTTGGGTAAATCCTGTATTATACACTGTTTGGAGGAGCAGCTTCCTGACTTGGATCACTGTGGAGGAAGACAGCTTCACATTTTGTTTTTGTGTATATATTTGGATTTCACTAGTTTGTGTGTATTTTACTTTTTCTTTTGGGACTTTCAAGAAGCACTGTAAATACTGTATATAGTCATTTCTGGGCTCCATTTAATTACTGATTTTGAGTGTCCTTTGCGGTATTAGACTGTGTATTAATATATATAAATTCTGCAGGACATTAAATAAAACCTCACTTTATTTTTCAAAAACCCCAACCCTTTTTGTGTCTGTGTCTCCCTGTCTTACACCATCATCCTGGTCACGCTCGGTCCCACATACTAGACACCTAGAGTGTAGGCTGGTGATTCCAATTCCCACTACACGGGGTGTCACAGTTGATATTTCAAAATCCTCATGAACCATCTCCTCAGATATCTTTCAGTGCTTCCAGTGAAGTACTTGTGACAGTGCTACCACTAGAAGGACTCCATTTCCCAACAGCCCCAAAGGTTATTGCCCTCATTGGATGTCTGAAACATGAGCAAGGGATGCTGGGGGCAAGAAAGGCAAGCAGGAAGTTTGAAAAGGGGCTAACAAATCAGCAAGAGGTCTGTGTTGCTGTGAACGCCTGTGTACTCATTTAAACATTGAAACGCTTCTCATAACAATGGATAGACTGTCTCGTGCCTGCCTTTCATGTGAATAGTGGTGGATTAGTCGTCATGTGTCTTTGGAGGGAGCACACCCACAAATCTCAACCCTTTCTAACTTAGGACTACCAGCAGGACAGTTTAATTAATTTCTTACGGAAGCTGTTCCCATAATCGTCATTGTCATCTTTACTCCATATCGTTATATTTGATTTTACACTCAATATATTTTTCACTCATTTGTTTGAGTCATGTCTATGTCTGGGAGTGTGTGCAGGTTGTGCCAAAGCTGGGTGTGTTCCTGGAATCCACCCCCCCCCCCAAAAAAAAATAAATCACCGTCCTATCGACGGTATGAATCTGAGCTGCACTGGACTGCTACACACTGATGACCTTCCCAGCATGACACACATACTGTATGTAGACTGGGTTTGCAACATGGAATTTACAGGCTTCAATACACTAAGAATTTTAAGGAATTTTCCAACACTTTTCAACAAAAGGTTGCTTCCTAAACTGTACTAGGAGCCCTGCCTCTGATGCAAATATCCATCGTAACCCCACTGTCTTCAGAAACCACAGGCAAAATGTACAGGATAGCCTCCTGATTCTCACTAAGGCTTTGTGTTACATCCTAGTGACTTGTCTTCCAGATTTCCAGTAACCTTTTAAGTGAGTGGCTATTACTGTATTATTCTGGACTACATAAGAATGAAGTGACCCAGAGAGGCCAAAGAAGTTTTTTGCGCATAGTTTCCCCTGAACTGCATGAATCACTGCTAAGTACAGTTAATGGTTATGTGCCTACCAAGCTTCTGTTGCAACAATGCCTGCACTCCACCCTTGTCCGCACTCATGACTGATGCCCCACCATAACATTGGCTGATTATATTATCAGGACTGCAACCCTCAGTGGACATGTGCTTGATTATTTAGTTATATATTAAGCATATAGGTTAGTCAAGTCCAGCAAACCAATCAAAAACCGTATCACTATTGACAGATAATCTGTTTCATCTACCTCAAGTCCGATCACATTTGATACAGAATCCAGGAATGTCTGCTTTTTCATATTTCATTTTCATCTTTTTCACTTCATGCAAAACTAAGCTGGCAATAATCTCATTTTGTATGTTTTTTTGATGTATACTTTGTGTTTTTTTGCTATTTCAGTAAATTTTGAATCCTTGGATCCTTGGAGTGTATATTCAAATAAATTAATGAAAAGACCCGCAGAGATGTCTACATCATTTCTTGTGCCAGACTGGATGGATTCAGTGCTTCCACGAAAAGAAAGCTAATTCCCCTGTGTTTTTAATGTAGTATCAATTTTGTTCGACCTGTGTTTCTCCCAATAAGCATGATATAATTTCACCAGTCACAATTAAACATAATGAGGTGCATACTTGTGAGTCATTTCTATCTCTCTGGTAATAAAATCCCCCTTTGTAAAGGTCGTAGTCTTTGTTGGAGAAAAAAATAGAAGACAAAGGAGCTATTGTAAAGGTAGCTTTAAAACACAGGAGAAGGCTGACTTGCAGTTCGCTGTAGTTGCTGTGGTGTGTCGGTTAAAACACAGGAACTAATCCAACCATTGCAGGAATATTGCATTAATATTGAAATGCCAGAAATACACATGAGGTAGAACTGTACAGGTAGGTTTAGGTAGGTGAGTTTGTGGTTCTAACAAGGCAAACAACAAAATAAAACATTTAGTACATTTATAAATGTTGTTTCATTATGCAATACAGGAAATGTCCAATAGATGGCACTATAGCTACCCACTATCATTAAATTACAATTACAAACTCAATGTGGCAACGTAACAGGTTTATATCCATATTAATACACAACATCTCTTAAAGATTTAATGTAATATCCCAATAATTTACAGGCTGGGTCTATATTAAACAGAGTATAAACATCTTCTATTTAACTGAATGGTATTGAACGTATTTACAGTAATAATAAATACTAAGTTATGTAAAATATTAACAGAACAGTTTCCTCTCTAACATTTAACACTTTACTTCTAAACATGTACATAAGAACTTACATTTGGTCAACAAACAAACAAACAAACTTTCTTTAGCGTCTCCAGTAGTTCTGGCTTTCACGTGGTACATATGTCAAACTCACTGCACGCTCTGGTAGCTTTTTATGTGACTGTGCCTCAGTGCCTTAAAGACACACAAGCCTATGCCAAATTTGACTCAAGGGTAGATTCTGTAAATAGTAATAATTACCACCAAGTCCTGTCACAAATGTATTATGCAGAAAAAAAAAATTGCACTGTTTTAACGTAGATTCGTCTCCTACCCACCTCTCTTTACACTACATGACTCATAGTACACATATACAACCAATTGAGTTCAAGCACAAAACTGACGTGTTTACCCACATGAAACCAGTATAAGATGTGTATGAAACCAATAGAGTCCATACACAAATCCATTGTTAGACCGGCAGTGAACGCAAGCCAATATAGTTCCAATACTGGAAACAATGATATACACACGCAAATCAATATAGTTCATGTGCAAACCAGTGGTATACATTTACAAACGATTATATACTTTAGAACCAATATAGTTCATATGAATGAAAACAGTATTGTACACATACAAACCAATTAAGTATGCACGCAAACCAATAGTAAATATTTATAAACCAATAGTGTTCACATGTAAACCAATAGTTTTCATACAAAAATATATGATTTATGGCCTGTTTGGCTGCTGATAATTTTGTACATCTTTTTGTTGTTGTTTCCAAATGTAGTCTGTGCAGGATGTTGCCATGCTTAAGCTTCAGATCCTTTACCTAAGTGACCCTTCAGTGTCTGAGAGAACCTGTTGCAGTGTTTTTCAAATGAAGCACAAGTATAATACTCAGTACAAATATCAATGTGTCCTCATATCCATTCTCAAAATAATGTGAGAAGTCACACAAATGATTACTGTACAAATTTTGAAATTTCCATAGTTTCAGGTTGGAACAGGGCAAATTACCATTCAAAGGGGGTAATGGCGAGTCTTCTGTTACAGATTTGTACATGAAAGTATTTAATTATTGCTTTCTTTTGGCATGTGATTGCTGGACAAAACAGGGCTCACTGCAGGCAAAAGAGTATTCAACATCTCTCAACAGTAACAACTAGAACAACTCTGTGTATGCTGAATATTTAATGTCAGGGGTACTTTTTATGCTATCATTGATAATGCAAAAACTGAAAACAATGCTTACTTGAGTGCATATAGAGTATTATCGTCAAGGGTAAAATTTGCACACTCTAACAGTTTACCCCACAAAGTTTACATGGATTTCACTGATGAATTGTTTTATTCATTCATTCTTCCAGTGGTACTCCTTCTCCCTTTCCTTGGCAACTGCTATGACCGAGACAGTTAGCTTGGCATTCGATTTTGAAGCACCATATCTCTGAAATCAAATGTCTGTCTTAGACTTGTAGTCCACAGCTGATTGGGTGTTCAGTGGTTGACTCGCCATGTCTTGGTTCTATGGGCCAATGCATACCTTGCATTAAAGGTTACTGAGGTGCGTTCACATGCTCCACAGCATGTTGGACCAAGGTGCAGTATAGACCCCTAACGGCACAGGATGCCCAGTACAATAGATTGGAGCCATTAAGCAAAATAAAAAGCACTGACAACTGTAAAACATGTGGGTGTGGTGTTTACTTCATCATTCTTGACATGGGTGTGTATGTATGGGACGAGGAGGGGGAATGCAGGTGATAATAGAATTTTGAGGAGTTCATAAGCTTGTGGTGACCCTGATGACAAAATCAACAAATAACATTTGTAAATGCTTAGTATATTCTTTATAATATTAGCTCTGTAATGAAATCAAAAGTTATCACTGTTGTAAAAAGTGTAATTTTCAGTAAGGTTGTTTTGGTATTACAGTAGGTATACATGGGTTGATTAATCATTTTATACTGTAAATGTCAGACAGCTGGACCTTGTTTAAGAAATCTATGACAGCAACACATTATACTTTTAACATGGTTTGCTTTAATATTAAGTCATACAGTTTTAAAGCTAGATATCACATAAAAAATTTCATGTTCATGGTACGTATCCTTTAAAATTGTTTTAACATAAAATGGTGTAAAGGATCAAAAACCAAATTAGACTTATTCACCTGATTTGAAAGAGGTAGATGTGCCAAACATATGTCAGATGAAAGGATTTCTTCCAGCTAAACAATGCAGCTATTAACATATACTGCTATTAAAATATACTTGCTGCAATAACTACCACATTCGGGGAGGACATAAATGAAATAAAGGGCAATGTAAAGAAGAATGCAAAGGATATTAAGAAAGATATAAACTACATAAACATGACAAATAAGAAGCCGTTTTAGGATATTAAAGACTCAGAGAAACGTTCAAGTAATCACTTTGAGGCAACTTTTAAAGCAATATTAGAAAAAATAGACAAAAATACAAGCATTCACAACACGTATTGAAATAGCTGAAAAAATGGCTTCTGCTGCTGACAAAAATATAACAGCTACTAAATCTGAATGCAAAGTGCTTAGAGACAGACTAGCTGTGCTGGAAGATGGATATAGAAGAAATAAAAAATTGAAGTTCTCCCAGAAAACCGTGAAAGCCCAAACCCAGTGAAATTCATCGCTGAATTATTTTCTCAAATAATTGGAGAGGACTTCAAATCAGACACCGGGATATCAGCAGCTTACCGTATTTGTGGATTGAATGCCTCAAAAACTAGAAGCTTCATTGTACACTTCAATGAAATACAATCAAAGCTTAATCTGATGCCACTTCTCAGACTGAAACAAGAGATTATATTTGAAAATAACCGTATTTGCATTTTTCCCTGATTTTTCACCTTCAACAGCTGCTAAACATGCTGCATTGTAGAGCATTAAACAGCGTTTACGCAAAGCCTCGTCTATCCTGCTAAATTGTGTGTTGATATTCAAGGCAAGTTTTACATGTTCAGTTTTCTGGATGAAGCAGAACTAAAGGTAAACAAAAACTTTTCCTGACACTTTTTGAAATAATGTTGTGAATTACATCGTGCCCTGCCATGGCAAAGAAGACTTTACCTGCAATTTGCTTATTTGCAATCAGAACTTTGCCATAATTATAACTTCATATATTTTCATATATTTTATT
>JANRMT010062854.1:34174792-34271015 GCA_026402145.1 Polypterus bichir lapradei
GTCCCTACATAAATCAAAGTCATCCAGATGATCTGGATCTGCATAATTAGATCTGGAACACCCTACACTGCTGCATGAGGGCTTTGTTTATTCTGGATGTGCTCTGTCTCGAGGCATGTCAGAGGACTGGGACTTTGTGAAGTGTGGTCGTCTAGCCTCACTTGGGGAGGCAAAATGGTGGGGGGGGGGGGGTTTGGGGGAAGAGAGAAAACTATATCTGATCTATCCTTTCCATCCCCATAATTGTAAGTGCTAACACAACAATAGGCTTCATAGCCATAACTCAATGCAATGTTGGAAATTAAGATAAAAGCTATCATATGTAACAATGTACAACCTTAATTTAAGATTATAGAATTACAACAAAAGTTCAGAAGCAATGTCTTTATGACCAAACAGTAACCTTTGTGAACTGGAATGTCAAAGGTCTTAATCATGAACCAAAGAGGAAGAAAGCATTCTCTCCCCTAAGAGGTCTAAACACCAAGATAGTGTTTTTACAGGAGACTGACTTATTAAGCAAGGATTGGTTTCAGTTGCAAAGAGACTGGACTGGCCAAATATTGCACTCCAGTTATACAAAGAAAACTAGAGGTGTAGAAATCTTAATTCACAGAACAATTTCATTTGTATCAGTTGTAGTATCAGATCCTGAAGGGCACCATGTTATGGTTATGGGTAATTTATTTAATTGTAATGTGATTTTGATAAATATCTATGCACCCAATGTGGATGATTGAGATTTCATCCAAAACATTTGCATCCTTTCCTAACTTGAACATTCATAAAATTATAATAGTCAAAGGCTTTAATTGTGCTTTAAATCCAGACCTGGATAGGTCTTCAGCTACATGGGTGAAACATCTAACACTGAAAAAATAATTACACTGTTTTTAATTGATCATAACTTATCAGACCCATGGAGAATTCTAAATCCAGACTTAAGAGCATATTCCTTCCTCTCACCAGTACATCGTTGTTATTCAAGAACTTATTATTTTTTTATAGATAACAATTTCTTGCCCATGATCAAATCTTGCAAATATGACACTATTGTTATCTCCGACCATGCCCCTCAGATTATGGAGCTCAAATCACTATGTCCCACATACTCATCTAAAAGCTGGTGTCTTAACCCCCTGTTATTAGCTGATGAGAACTGTACAGGATTTATATCCAAGCAAATTGATTTTTTAAGAGACAAATGCATCCTCTGAGGTTTCTGCAGGAATACTCTGGGAAATTCTGAAGGCTTTTTTAAGATGGCAGATTATCTCATATATTTCCCACAAAAATAAATTGGAAACCAAGAAGTCATCAGAGTTAATCAGTGAAATTACCAGAATAGATCATGAACATGCCAGGCCTCCAAATGAGGCACTTTTTAGGAAAAGACATGTTTTACAATCAGAACTCAACCAAAATAAACAGAACAACTCATTTTAAATCACAACATCATTACTACAAACACAGAGAGAAGGCTAACCAGATCTTAGCACAATGCAATATCAGTAATCAACAACACAGATGGAGATAGAATCATTGGCCATGAAAAATACATTTAGAGACTACTATAAGTCCTTCTGTTCAACTCAGTTTAAAGAACACAAGATATAACCTAATGTGCTGTTTGATACATTACAGGTACCACAGCTATATACTCTAAGTACAGAGGAATTGGATAAACCTCTGACATTATCAGAATTACTATGCGCTATAAACTCACTTCAGAGCAGGTCCTGATGTCTACCCTGCTGCATTTTATTAAAAAAATTCAGTTAAGTTAGCTCTCCTCTTATTAGCAACATTTATAGAAGCCAGTGACAAAAAAGTTTTACTTCAAACTTTTCACCAAGCATTAATTACCGTTTTTCCTAAGAAAAATAAGGACTTATTACAATGTACATCATACAGACCACTTTCACTTCTGAATAATGATGTTAAGATACTTTCCAATGCCCTAGGTAGAAGGATTGAGAAAGTGTTCCCTTCAGTAATATCAAAAGACCAAACCGGATTTATTAAAGGTAGACATTTGGCTTCCAATCTTCCATGCCTATTTAATGTAATATATTCACCCACAAAGTCTAACACTTCGGATATCATATTATCTTTGGATGCAGAAAAAGCATTCGATATGGTTGAATGGAATTACCTGTTTACATAAATTTGGGTTTGACCTGAACATATGTGCATGGATCACACTAGTGTGTACCAGTCCAGAAGCTTCAGTTTGTATTAACAACATTATTTCAGACTACTTCAAACTAGAACACAGAACTAGACAAGGATGTCCCTGCTACCACTGCTATTTGCAATTGCCATTGAGCCATTGGCTCTTTACTTCCCCCTTTCGATAATGGGGGTTTTCAGAAAAGGGCTTGAACAGAAAATATCACTATATGCAGATTATATGATACTGTATATATCAGACCTACAAAATTCTGTGCCTTCAGCCCTAACAGCACTAGCAGAATTTCAAAAGATATCTACACTTAAAATTAATTTCAACAAAAGCATGTTCTTTCTAGTGAATTCTCTAGCAAACAACATTAGATTTGACACTTTCCCTTTTATCATTGCAGATCAGTTTAAATACCTTGGGGTCAACATCACAAGTAAGTATAAAGCTCTTTTTCAAAAAAATGTGGCTGTTTGCATGGATAAAATTAAACAAGATGTGCCCTCCATCTTACAGAAAGAATAAAATTGTGACGATGAATATCCTCCCTAAGTTTCTGTTCCTATTTCAAAACATCCTCATATACATTAACAAACCTTTTTTTAAGAAATTAGATTCAGTCATAACCTTGATTTGAAATTCAAAACATCCATGCATTCAAAAGGCAACCCTACTATGACCTAAGTCAGAAAGCAACATGGCTCTACCTAATTTTCAATTTTATTACTGGGTGGCAAACATACAGTACAAGCTATAAAAACCTGGAAGTTGACACAAATAGATGAAAACACACACTAGCTTGGTCTGCAATAGAAATGAAATCCTGCAGCACCTTTTTATATTCCCTGCTTTGTACACATGTAAATACAAGGTATTGCCAATATACTAACAACCCAATTGTCCTTTATTCACTCAGAATATGAAACCAATGTAGGAAGCACTTTAAGGTAGAGAATATTTTATCTGTGGCACCTCTACATGATAACCATATTTTTCCACCTTCTTGATCTTACAGTTTTTAATGCTTGAAAATTTTTTGGGATTAAATCATTTAGAGATTTGTATATAAATAATGTCTTTGCATCCTATGAAAAATTATTCTCCAAATTTAATCTCCCATCAACACAATTTTTCCACTATCTCCAAATCAGAAATGTTTCTAAGCAGAATCTGCCCAGTTTTCCACAACTTCCACCTATTTCTATCCCAGAAGAGATATTGATCAGTCTTGGGGACTCAGACAGCATTTCTATAATATATAAAACCATTTAAAAGTCCCTTCCATTTAAAGATCCCAGAGTACAGTGGGAAAAGGATCTCTTACTCAGCATTTCAGAAACGGAGTGAAAGGCAGACACACACATAATTCACTCTAGGTCCATATGTGCAAAACATTCAATTATTCAACTTAAAATCTTTTATCAAGCACATCTGTCTCATTTGAAATTTTAGAAGATATTCCAGGGCAAGATCCAACCTGAGCACATACTGTAGCAATCGAGCCCCAGCTTCACTGGGCCAAATGTTTTGGGTGTGTACCAAATTAACATCATTCTGGACAAAGATGTTTAAATGCCTATCAGATGGCTTTGGTGTCACAGTTCTCCCAGATGGGGGCTTAAAGAGGAAGAGGACAACCAAACTGTAATTGAATCCACTTCACTATTAGCATGTAGACTTGTCTTGCTCAACTGGAGGAATCCTAAACCACCTCTTTTAAGTCAGTTGGTAAGTGATGTTATATACTATTTCAAATGGACAAAATCAAATTCTCACTTAAAGGATCTGTTCAAAACTTTTTTTGAAACCTGGCAGGACCTAATCAATAGCATTTTAAAATAAGCATTTATATTGGGGGAAAAGACTCCTTTCTGTCTTTACTACCCTTAACAGTTTTGCTCTGGTTGTTTGCCTTCCTCTGTTTCTCATGGGTGGGGGTTAATTTGATTTTAGTTTTGTTAAGTTTGACTTGATTGTATGCAATGTTATATGCTTATAATAAATAAAAAAATGTACTGTTATGATATACTGGTAATATCCATCCATCCATTATTCAACCCACTATATCCTAACTACAGGGTCACGGGGGTCTGCTGGAGCCAATCCCAGCCAACACAGGGCGCAAGGCAGGAAACAAACCCCGGGTAGGGTGCTAGCCCACTGCAGATAGTGGTAATATTGCAATTCAAATAACAAAAGACATTGTACTGATTATTCACCAAGAAAGTAACAGTCCTCACAAAGCAAATGTTCTTAATTTTTACAAATAAAGAATAAGTCTTATAACAAACACTAAAACATTTTGATAGGAACAGTCCATTCAGTCCAATAAAGCTTGCCAGTCATTTACACTTGAATTTTCCAAAATAATATTTAGTTGAGTTTGGAAGGCCACAAAATAGCCTGTTCTCTAACTTCTACTTGGTGTCTTATTTTTGTTTGTGTTTTTTCTTTTGTTTTGTTCTTTGTGTGAACATTAGTGCAAAATCTACCATTAATGGGTTTCAGTTCATCTCCATTTCTTGAAGAATCCACTGTACTAATTCTTTTCACAATTAAACAGGGAACATCAATCATATGATACTTTCCATCAATCTTTCCTCATAGCTCATAGCCTCTACCTGGGATTGGCCTAGTCAGTCTTCTGTGAAGGTCCTTTTAGCATTGCTATGTGTTCTTCTTAGCTTGGATTCCAAAACTGTACACAGACCTCCAGAAGAGGTATATAGCTTATGTATAACCATCTCTGATTTGTACATACCATGCCTTCTTTATGACTTTTTCACAATGTCTGGATATAGATACTAACGAGTATATTACAACTACTGAGTCCATCTTACTAGGTGTATTGTCAAGTTTCAAATTACCTGTTGAACATAAATTTGAATGTTCAAACTTACCTTTTTTACATCAAATTTAATTTTTTTAATGTCAGATAACTTTCACTTATCCGTGTACTTTACATAAATCTGGAAGATTCCACCAGGTGGCAGTGTGAGATACCATCACGGTGAGAAGAGGTTCGGCTTCGCTGTGTTGTGAATTCACTGAAACACCCATTAAATTCTGAGGACACCTTGCCACAATATCTCTGAAAAGGATGGATGTTCAATGATTAAATCTATCAATCCAGGGATGTACCCATTCCAGTAAGGGCATCAGCTCATTACAAGCCGAACACATACACTAGGGCCATTTTAGCATCACCAAATTCACAAACCTGCTTATCTTTGCAGGGAATCTGATGCACACTGTGGATACCCAGCAGGAAAACATGCAAATTGCAGGCATGAAACATCAGAGACGTGACGCCTTGTGAGGCATCAGTGCTACCGCTCTGTCACTGTGTCGCCCCTACATGTGTAATTATTAACAGTATTCATTATTTAAATTAAGTTGATTTATCTGTAAAATGTAATATACATAGTTTAATGCATTTCATCGTGAAAGTGATATCAAATTTAAATCTAAGGATTCTAAATATGCAGAGAGCTGGAATATTATAAATTTAATGAGTTCTGTGTGGTGATTGCTGCTTGCTGCTGCTGTCAATGCAGGAGGAAGCCCCAGAAGCATGTATAAATTAACAACTGTGTCAGTTTTAAGATGACGTTTACAACGGTCTACTTTAATGATAAAATAAACTATGAGATTAAAGTGGACATTTCAAGATTAAAGCCAAAATTTCCACTTTAATCACAAAATACATCTTTTCACTGTGTCCCTAACTTTTTTCTCTGTGGCTCAAATATGCAAAGCAGCTTTCTATCACATGTAGATAGTATACAGAGACACTGACGTCATGTTCCAACTTTATCACTCTGCGCTCCCCCGACTTTGTTCTGCTGCTGCAACTTGCATACGCGTCACGTGGGAATGCGTGACAGCCATGATGCATGCTCGTAAGTGTTCTGAGCATGAAGTATAAACCCGCACTAAGGGCTTTACGATAGGTATCTGGTCACACTTCCAGGTAATCTAACATAGACACCGTTAAAATATCCGACTACGCCACCCAGTTTTATTAAGAGGCTGGGAACTCTTGAAATTTAATGATAATAGCACACAGGTTTGTTTAAATTGGACGGTGGGTAAACACACAATGAAAGACACAACAGTAATTTCAGGAAAAGCAACACTAACTTCTATTACACAAGACAATATAAAGTACATTTAAAAAATAAACGAACATAAAATCTAAAAATACCAGGAACAAATTTCCTTTTTTTTTTAAAAGGAAACACACTGACCACACTCTAAAAGTCCATTAAAAACAAGAATTGGAGGATACAACCTTTAGTGGTGCAGAGTCCAGTTTGCGCGTTGTTACCCCAACAATTAACCGTCCAACTGTCCACCGATGCAGTCTGTTCACCGGACACTCGTTTCCCAACAGAAGTTGTGTCAAATTGTTGAATCCCTGTCAGCGTCTCTTCATCGTTCATTTTTTTTTCCACTCTGAGCTCCTTGTGTTGCTATGATCTAGGCACGCCTCATTTCTCGTCTGCCAGCTTTGCTCGGTCCTTTCATGCGGCTTCCCTCTCTCGCTGGACCCACAACCTGCGTCTCCTTGTGGAGCTGTCTCTCCCTCCCTGGAAGTAAGTATTGCCGTCCTTGTGCCTCACGGCGTGCCAGCCACATACCCATGTCAGCCTGTAAGCCCCTGTGCTCTGTCCGAGTGTCTTGGCAGCGTTCTCAGTGGACTGTCCCTTTTTTTGCCTTCTCCTGCCCAGAAGTTTAAATCTCCTTCAGTCCCTGCCATTATCAGTTCTGGACAATCAGATTAAACAATAGCACATCTAAATTTCCTGGGTTTAACAAATAATGATAACACAAGTTAACAAAATGTATTGTTACCAGCTATCAATGAGGACACAGCTGATTAGAAACCAATATTCTCAGACATGTTAATTTCCAAGTCAGGTAAATAAAAAAAATACTCCAAGGAAGGAGCAGTTCTTTTATCACAATGTTATATTGTTTGTATGTTTAAGCAGTTAAAACTTCAAAGTGGTGATTCTTTTACAAGACAGCAAATACCGATATCCTGTAGACAGCCATCACAATAATCACTAACAGGATAACCTAGGAAGTGTGCCTTTTAACTTCTCGCCTCAGTCCCAACAATGGATGCCTATTGCCTGTTCATCTGCTGGGTTTTAAATGTAATATTTACATGTTTCTTTTCCTAAGAGAGAAATGGAATGACCCATTCCATTTTGATTTGTACAAAAATGTCCCCCTCTGACAGCTTGACTGAGGTGAAGATGCAGAGCCAGGGTTGATGAAGCACACTAACATCTTTTCTTCTTCTCCTACAGACCACCAGAAGGGAAGCTAAGATTAAAAAACACCAGCTCCCATGTTCCCTCCATGACCACACCTCCAACTGATATCACTTCCAGCATTGAACCCACCTCTTCCTGCCCGTCTCCTATAAGTTCCAACTAACCCACATCTTGAATCACTCCCATTTTGGACTCTGCCCAAGGAGTTACTCTGTGCTTTTTTTGCAAGGAATTGTTTTGTATGTCAATATACGGGTGGATGCCAACATCTTTTTTCTCTCTCCCTCTCTTCTTTTACAATAGATACTCTATTCATCCCCTGAGGGAAATTCAGGTGTCCAGTAGCTCAAGTACATCAGTAAAAATTATTATGATTTATTTAAAAAAAAAAAAAAACACAAGGAGAACAAAACAATAAATAAATAGTAAAAAGTACAAACTGCCAATTGTTACAGTGTCAGAAGGTAGAGTGGTGACAAGGTCATGAATCACTTGCGTTGACAATGGAGATATAAAATCTCACAGCAGTAGGAACAAATGATCATCTAAAGTATTCTGTTTTACAGTGCAGTGAGAGAAGACAATTGCTACAGTTACTTCCTTGATCTGCCAAAATGTTGTGGACAGGGTAACTGCTATTGTCAAGGATGGCCTGTACCTTCTTTCCACCACCATTCCCAGTGAGACCATAATTCTACCTAGTACTGAGCCAGCCTTCTTCACCAGCTTGTCCAATCTGTTCATTTTCTTTTCTGTCATACTGCCTCTCCGACACATGGCAGCAAAGAAGAGGACACTGGCATATATAGGAAAGAGACAACATTTCACTACATAAGCAAAATGATCTGAGGAAAAAGAGCCTGCTCTGCACCTTCCTGTAGAGGGTATCTGTGTTCACAGACCAGTCCTGTCTGTATTCAAGGGGGGCAACTAGATATTTATAAGTCTGCACCACCTCAATGTCCTCCTCTCAGATGTTAACAGGCTGAAGGGGGAATCCACAATCATCTCCTTGGTTTTCGTTGAGTTTAGAACCAGGCAGTTTTTATTGTTCCAGTCACTGAAAGCTCCAATCAGACCCCTGTATTCCCCTTCCTGTCCATTCCTTATGTATCCTACAATAGCTGTATCAAATGAGTTCTTCTGAATGTGACAAAAGTCCAACTTAAACATAAAGTCTGCTGTGTATAATTTGAAAAGCAATGAAGACAGAACAGTTCCTTGTGGGGCCCAAATGTTGCTCACTACCGTACCTAAGACACTGGTCCCCAGTTTGACAAACTGAAGTCATCTAATCAGGTAGTTATGAATCCAGGAGGGGAAGGTGGAGTTTACAACCATCCTCTCCTGTTTATATTTAAGAATGGAGGGTTGGATGGTGTTGAATGTACTTGAAAAATATAATAATAATCTTCACATAACTACCCGGTTCATCCAAAAAGGAGTGGGTATAGTGTAGCATGTAGAGGACTGCATCCTCAATAACAGTGTGCTCCTGGTATTCAGACTGCAGGGATTTCACAAGTGTTCATTCCTTTATGTGAAATTCTAAACCTGACCTGTCCTAACCTCAAATGAAGAAGGACTGATTCATTCAAGCCACACTACAAAAGCTCCGACATCAAACAGAACTGGTCCATTCACTATTTGTGGTACTGAAAGGAAATTTTCATAATGTTCAAAGAAAATAGTAAAAGTAATTAATTAATTAACTAACAATGAAAATAGTATAACATATTCTAAATAAGGTCCTATTCAGAATTAGGTAGCTGGCAATGGCACCTCAAACGTGTGACTGTTTCAAATGCTTACGTCGAATCTTGCATGGTGTTGTGTTGTGTCCGTGTGAGACTTCAGAAGGTACCCTGGAAATGCAATGTACAGAACTGTGAGAAGATAAAGTGCACGGGCAGTGAGCTACAAAAACTGGGTGGACAGGAATACAGTAACTTATCTTATATTCAATTATTCGGTAAAGTGCTTCAAGACAAAATCCACCCATCTCTCAGAACCTTCCAATAAACAAAATTTTTCCCAGGGCTTGCTCTAGAATTTTTGTTGCCTAAGGCATCTCTGTAAATGGCACCCCATCCTCAATCATATAACCATTCTATAACATAGTATCTCATAAATATAGGATTATTGCTATTTTACACTTTGATATAGTATTACTTATATAAAATTGTGCTTGCAATCTGGTCGTTTAAATAGATTATGAACTGATTTAAATATTCATATTCATGAATGCATTTTATGAGCACTACAGATATACATGTATTATAATGAATTTCACAATTGGTAATTGATGTCAAAGAAAACTGGCAGTTAACTTCAGATATTAGCTAAATGCATGTAACTTTGACTTAGTATTTCAGTACTGAAAATATTTTATTTACGAAATTTGTAAACACAAATAATATAATAAATAATAATAAACTGGTTAATTGCTTGTTGATAGCTTTGTTTTACAAAGAGTTTTAAAAATAATAATGTTTAAAGTCCTTAGCAATTACAAAATACAGTTCCCTCAAGTTCAAAACCGCTTTTTTCTTGACTTCATCTTACAGGCAGACATTGGATTTTATATATATATATATATATATATATATATATATATATATAGTCACGCACGCGCGAGTAGGGGACCGCGGACGGACCTTAATACGATCGCAAAGCCATACGCCAGGAGGGAGTGGCAGGGTACTAACCTTTCTCTCTTCTCTTACAGAAAAAAAGACGCACCATGAGCCTACCTCCTTCCCGCAGTACGCTACTTCCGCCCTTCCTCTGTCCACTACCAATGACGTCAGCAGTCCCATCATCCACCATGGCTCCTTCCCAGCATTCCTCCACTTCCAGCCCCGCCTACATAAATACTCCTCCGACGCCATCTTTGAGTGTCATCCGAATACAGCTTGTTTATGTATTTTTTGACTGGGATTTCTGTATTATTACTGTGGATAATTTTTCAGTATACGGGGCCAGAAACCCCAGACCTTTATGTGTGTCTCTCATATCTCTTTTACAGTGGCGTAGTCGGCAGGATAGATTGTCCGAGAGAATGTCGGAAGGACAAGACCTGAACACCGTGTTGCAAGGACTGTCAGCGCAGATCCAGTCCCTGCAGAGAGCACAAACCACAACAAACCGGGAGTTGGAGGAAACAAAGTCCAGGTTGGCCGCAGCACAAACGGTAAGAGCAGACCCGCCTCGACCGACGCCTCCTCCCCTGGTTCCACTATCGGAGGCTGATGACATCAAATCATATTTGGGCATCTTTGAAAGGGCGGCCACCCGGAATCAGTGGCAGCGGTCCGAGTGGGCGTCCATCTTGGCACCCTACCTAAAGGGACCCGCGCAGCGGGCTTATTATGACCTCCCCGAGGAGGAGGCCGCGGATTACAACAACTTAAAACAGGAGATCCTGGCACGCTACGGCATTACGCCGGGCCAGCAGGCGAGCGAATGGAGGAACTGGCAGTTTGACCCTGATAAGCCGGCCCGAGCTCAGGCATTCGATTTCTGGGGCAAGATGGGGCGATGGCTACGGCCCGAAGGTCCCCAGGCTCGGAAAGTAGTAGAACAAGTGGCCTGTGAGGGTCTGGTCAATGCGATGCCAAGTTTCCTCGCCCAGCAGGTCCGGCGCCACCCTTTCAAGGATATGCAGGGTCTCCTGGAAGTCCTAGAGCGTCAGCTCGCGGTTTTTCGAGCCAGGGGGTCAGAAAGGCAAGCTCGCGGGAACCGGCAGGGACGTGTCACCACCCCCAAGACCACTCGACGCGCTGCGGAAGCGCCGCCGAAGCCTAAAGAGAAGCCGGCCTCCCCGCACTGTTTCAAGTGCGGTGAGGTCGGTCACCTATTACCTACGTGCCCGCTCAACATAGAACCGATGGAGTGCACCTGGGCGACAAAAGAAAGGTACTGTGCCCTGTCGCATCCCCTGGTAAGAAGTCCTAATACAGGAGCGGTGTTAGTGAACGGGCACTCGGCGATGGCTCTATTTGATTCCGGCAGCAACATTACCATTGTTGCTCGCCATTATCTTTTACCGCGACAGTGGCTAACCCTACATTTACAAGTCACTTGTGTACATGGGAAGACCAGGTCTTATTGTTCCGCGGAGTGTTATATCGCTTGGAAAGGGGACCTGACTCGCTTGCCAGTCGCTGTCTTACCCAAGCCCCCCTTTCCGGTGATTTTGGGACAAGACTGGTCGCACAGAATCAGCGGTAGAACTCACATCGCTCCCGGGGCCTCATTGGGTCTGGTTATGAAGGGGCAGGGCTCCCTTCCCGTGGTCCCCACGCCGTGCGCTAGGGTAGACAGTAATGATGCAGGCCCTTCGGGGGACTTTCTCGGGTGACGGACCCTGACCCGGAAGTATCTGCCAGGGAGGGCACGAGCCAGGGAACACTTCCGGTTGCTACCTTACAAGATCCCCTGAACAGCTTAGAACAGCAATTTCGATCCACGCCTGCGTCATTCAAAAGGGAACAGTGGAATGACGACTCCCTGAGATTTGCCCGGAATGCTATTGTTGTCCCCGGCGGTCCCCAGGCTGATGATTCCATACCACGCGGACTTTTTTTCGTTTTGGAAAACGATCTGTTATATCGAGTTGCGACCCACGAGGGTGAGGTGCGGAAACTGCTGCTAGTCCCGCGTACCTTCCGGTGGGAGATATGCGAACTAGCTGATGCCCACCTCTTAGGCGCCCACCTCGGGGCCGAGAAAACGCTGGAGAGGATAAAGTTCGCTTTTACTGACCCGGGATTAATGAGGAGGTCTGGCGTTTCTGCCAGTCCTGCCCAGGGTGTCAGATTCGCCAGATAATTAGGAGGGACCGTGCTCCTCTCATCCCCATCCCACTTATTGATATTCCCTTCGAAAGAATAGGGGTGGATTTGGTCGGACCCCTGGAACCCTCTAACCGTGGCTATAAATATATATTGGTCATGGTTGACTACGCAACCCGGTATCCAGAGGCGGTTCCTCTGCGCTCTGCTAATACCAAAAACATCGCACGGGAACTGGTCAACCTGTTTTCTAGAATGGGAATACCCAAAGAAGTCCTCACGGACCAGGGTACGCCTTTTACTTCGGATACGTTCAGGGAGGTTGCCAGGTTACTCTGTATTAAGCACCTGAAGACGTCTGTCTATCACCCGCAAACGGATGGGTTGGTGGAACGATTTAACCAGACTCTTAAACAGATGCTACGCAAGGTAGTCAGCGCGGACGGTAGGAACTGGGACCGGCTATTACCCCTTGTGCTTTTTGCTTACCGGGAGGTACCCCAGGCCTCCACGGGTTTCTCCCTTTCGAGTTATTGTATGGACGACAACCCCGAGGACTATTGGATATAGTAAAGGAAGGCTGGGAAGCAGAGGCCCTACCATCCACGAATATATTAGAGTATGTGGCGCAACTGCGCGACAGGCTCAATAAAATCAGGCCACTCCTAAAGGAACACCTGACTCGTGCACAAGCAGCGCAAGCTCGGTGCTACAACTGCAACTCGGTACTCCAGGAGTTCCACCCAGGAGATCGAGTTATGGTGCTCCCACTCTAAATTATTAGCTCACTGGCAAGGACCATACGAGGTTAAAGAGAGAAAGGGGCTCGTCGATTATTTGGTTAAACAACCAAACCGTCGACCGAGCGAGAGGGTCTATCAAGTAAATTTGTTAAAGCCTTGGAAAGACAGGGAGGAGTCTCCCGAGACGCGTGGATCCCTCTCCCTATTCGCGTGCACACCTGCCCTTAACCTCGGTGACGAGCTGACCCCGCTACAACGGCAGGATTTAACCCAAGCAATCCTGGCCATACCCGAAGTAGTGAGCGAGGCACCAGGCCGGACTTCGCTGATTGAGCACGACATAGTCACGGCACCCGGAGTTATAGTCCGGGAGAGACCCTATAGACTCCCGGAAGCAAAACGAGCCGAGGTGGAACTCGAGGTTCAACGGATGTTGGACATGGATATCATTGAGGAGAGCCATAGTCCCTGGTCCAGTCCGATCGTCCTCGTGTCTAAGCCCGACGGCTCCTGGAGATTTTGTAACGACTTTAGACATCTAAACCAAATCTCCAAGTTCGATGCCTACCCGTTTCCCCCGAATAGATGACCTTATCGAGCGTTTGTGTACGGCTCATTATCTGACTACCCTTGACATGACGAAAGGGTACTGGCAAATTCCCTTAGCGGCATCTGCCAAAGAAAAAACTGCTTTTAGCACCCGAAGTGGACATTGGCAATACAAGGTCCTTCCATTTGGACTGCACGGGGCCCCAGCGACGTTTCAGCATCTGGTGGATAGAGTGCTAAAACCCCACCAGTCCTATAGTGCCGCCTACCTGGATGACGTTGTCATCTATTCCGACACCTGGAAGGAGCATCTATTGCAGGTATCCGCTGTCCTCGCGACACTAGTGAAGGCCGGCCTCCAAATAAATCCCCGTAAGTGCTTCTTCGGTTTAAAGGAGGCCAAATATTTAGGCTACGTGGTGGGACGAGGACAGGTGAAACCACAATGTTCGAAAATAAAAGACATTCTCGAATGGACCCGTCCGAATACCAAGAGACAGGTGCAGGCTTTCTTGGGGTTAGCGGGGTACTACCGCCGGTTCGTGCCCCGCTTCTCCGAAAGGGCAGCACCCTTGACTGATTTGACGAAAAAAGGCGCTCCCTTATACGTGGTATGGAACTACAAAGCAGGACAGGCATTCAGTGACTTGAAAAAGGCCCTGACCTCAGCACCGATTTTGAGAACCCCTGATTTTACTCTTCCTTTTCTCCTCCAGACTGATGCTTCGGGCACAGGCCTGGGCGCCGTGTTGAGCCAGAGTATCGATGGTGTCGAGCACCCCGTAATGTACCTGAGCCGGAAACTGCTGGACCGGGAGACCAGGTATGCGGCAGTGGAGAGGGAAGCCTTGGCTATTAAGTGGGCGGTGACTCATTTACGTTACTACCTGTTGGGTCGCGAATTCACTCTAGTGACTGATCACGCTGCTCTCCAGTGGATGTCACTGCACAGAGAGTCGAATCCCCGAGTCACCAGGTGGTTTCTGGATTTGCAGCCGTATAAGTTCACCGTCACTTATCGTCGGGGTAACCTTCAGGCCAATGCCGATGCCCTCTCCCGTATTCACAACCTCTCGGTTCAGTCCGCCCGACCTGATGGGTCTGGGCTGAGGGGGGGGGGGGGTCGTGTCATGCACGCGCGAGTACGGGACCGCGGACGGACCTTAATACGATCGCGAAGCCATACGCCAGGAGGGAGTGGCGGGGTACTAACCTTTCTCTCTTCTCTTACAGAAAAAAAGATGCACCGCCGCCATGAGCCTACCTCCTTCCCGCAGTACGCTACTTCCGCCCTTCCTCTGTCCACTACCAATGACGTCAGCAGTCCCATCATCCACCACGGCTCCTTCCCAGCATTCCTCCACTTCCGGCCCCGCCTACATAAATACTCCTCCTACACCATCTTTGAGTGTCATCCAAATACAGCTTGTTTATTTTTTTTTTTGACTGGGATTTCTGTATTATTACTGTGGATAATTTTGCAGTATACGGGGCCGGAAACCCCAAACCTTTATGTGTGTCTCTCATATCTCTTTTACAATATATATATATATATATTGTAATAGTAGCAGGCACTATCGCTCCTTTGAACCCTCAGGTACCACTCCAAACACCAGGTAAAAGTCCAATTATTATTGTTTTTATTATAATAACATACACCAAGCACTCTCCACTCCACTACATTCATAAACACAATCAAATTACTAATCAATACACAATCCTCCTCTCCCAGACGCGTTGCCACCCTTCCACCCAGCTCAGCTCGTTGTCTGGGAGTTCCCACAATCCTTTATAGTCCCTGACCCAGAAGTGTTCCCCATCCTTCAGTTCATGATTCCTTATCACTTCCAGGTCAGATAAAAGTCATTTTCTTCACCCCGGAAGTACATCATCTCTCCTGTCGCTGTTACTAAGACGCACTTCCGGGTTATAGGACACAAACGACTCTCTGGGCCTCCCTGCAGCATCCTCTTTTGAACCCTATGGTATCCAGCAGGGATGTAAAGGAAAACACCATTGTCCATGATTCCCTGCTGGTATCCGGGGCACCTCCATGCTGCAGGGAGAGCTCCATCTGGCGGCCTGGGGGTATTGGCCGGGATGAAAAGCCGGCCATGAACCACAATATATATAATATATATATTAATGGAAGTGAAGGTCTGTTATATGGTTTGTGTATTTGTAGTTGGAAATCTACAAAGGGAGAAAACAAATCATGTATCTTAAATTATTTTTTTATTCCTAACTTTTCAACTCCTATCAGGAGAATCATCAGAGGTAAATGATTAGACAAACAGGAATCCAAGGCAATATATAGCAAATAAGGAGGGCAGGGTAGGTGGATGTGTTTTTCTTGTGGGTATGTGTGTGGGCTGGGGGAATTAATGAGGTGGGGCTTGAAGGGTCTTGGTATTAAAGTCTTATTTATTACTTGCATGTTCTTCTTTTCAAGCCCACATATGTTGGTTTCATGTCCAAATGTCTGTTAATGGCATTTTCATTGGATATCACTGATTCAGCCAGTTCTCTGGCAGTCTATTAGCCTTGGATTTCACTTGCATTGAGTCCCATTTAAATGTGAGTCAGGCTGAACTTTTATGTGCGTAAATCAGAGACTGTGGGTCCTTCCTTCTGACAGTGCTGTGATCTTCCTGAAAATGATTTGTGCTGTCTGCACTGTATTGACAACCAAAAGCACAAATCTGATTGAATATACATATTAGCAGGATCTAATAGTACAGTTTCTTGAACACCTATAACCAGTCAGATTACTCCATTGAGAACACCCTCCAAGGATCTCCTTGGGTTTCTTGAAATGGGGGACATGCATTAATGTATGTGACAATCTGCATAAGCTCTCACCGTGTCAATAGGTGTTGAGAAGTTGGTACAGTAGAATCTACATCTTGTCAGCAGTTGGAAAACTGTTGTTTTATCCTTTGTCTACTTAATACACCAAAATATTCTTAAACTGAAAGACACACCACAGAAGCAAATGAAATGGAAAAGAAATATTTGAAATATATTTACTAACTAAGCAAGGAGGAAATAGTATTGCAATGAGATCTGAGATGAAAAGACCAATACAAACATTGAATGGGAGTTAAACCCAATAATGGGCTTGTTTATGTAACGACGTATGATTCACAGAAGGACTTCTAGCAGAATAATTGTTCGCTGTTAAAGCTGTGGGAATTGCCCCATAAAAATGACAGTCACTTAACTAGACAGGATTTTCCACTCTCGCAGTGTCCGCAATCGTTGCCTAACACAGTGCGTCATTTCCCTTTCCATCCTCCCCGTTATCATTAGTGAGGCTGTATTTATAATGCCCTAGGAGTCTCCACCTGACTTCTTGAGCCTTCCTGGTGCAACAAGAAAGTTTCAAGGGTTCCTGGAAAGCAGAGCTCAATCACCTGTCCACTCCTCGTCCATCTTCTAGGTGACAGTGCTGGCGAGTACAGTATTTTTAATAGAAAATGTATGCTGTAACCTTCAGCTAAAAGGTAACCAAAGCGGCAGTGATCCCTGAACCCATTCATTTTTACAATATTAAGGAAAATAGTAATGAGTAGGCCTACTTCCTCAGTAATCTACTTAGTTTCCAGCATCTGCAGAGCTTTGATATCTAAAGCACCATAGTGCATAGTACATAGTGTAGAATCAGGTTGTAAACTGTTACTTTAAATAATTTATGCAGTAATTATATATTTGCAAACTTAATGTTTACATATTCTTTGTGTTATAAGGTTGCACCTATTTACCTTAACTGTAGTGGCTTCAGTATTGTGATTAGCTGTATGATGGATAGAGGAGAAAAGGTGAGATGGAAAATGAAATGAATTTTTTTTTTGTGCTGTAAGGTGAACATGCAATGGCAAAAATAAACTGCTGAGATGACTTTCTGCTCTGTTTCTGTGCCTCTAGCCTGTATCAAACAGATGCATCCTTTTATAATAAAACATAGCATGGCTATTAGTAAAAGAATGTTTATGTGCACAGTGACATAGTCTTAAATAAATACTTTTATGTATTGTACTTTTACCTTTATGTGCAAATATGGGTCAACTCATAAGTGGTTACTTTAACTCTATCAGAGTTATGACACTGACAATTTTATTGAATGCAATTTGTAGGTTTTCAAATACGGATTAATTTGATTGATGAACCTTGGTTCTATGTTTGTAGAAAAGGTTTTCCTTCCCTTCGATGGACTGGCACACCCTGTCCTGGGATTGTTTCTGCATTGTGTCAGATGCTTGTTGGGACAGGCTCCAATTTTATGGTAACCCTATTTTGGATAAACATGTTTAGAAAATGTTCAAATCATCTGATACGGGAACATTGTCCGTAAATGGCCAAGTGCTACAAAAGCTGCGTCAGAGCTTTGCATCACTCAGGTGATGCCCTACTGTATTATCCGAAATATTGTGATGGCATCGCTGTAGAGATTGGATTTATGATTTCATTGTGCATTGCATGCATACTTCATTTACTTCTATTTTCATAAATTCATATTTCAAATGCCCTTATTCTATAATTCTCAGTTTTACTCAAAGGATTGGTGTTTTAATCTGCTGCTTTCAGCAAAATTTTACAAAACCACACCTCTTAAAATGAAGTTTTTTTAAGGCATGGCTTCATTTCACTAGTGATAGATTCTCGCTTCTTATTTGGTCTTCTCTTATACTTTCAAGAAAAGGACTAAATAGCTTGGAGAAAGATTATTAAGAAGAGCATGAGTGAAACTCTCATCGTTCATTATCAAGAAACTGACACTAAATCTAAATGCCTACATAAAATTTTTACATTAGGCTCAATTACACTGACTGCTCAGTGAGATGCCAGCTTTATGACATAATGGTCAAAGAATCAGTATATTGTTGTTTAAGCAGCCTGGGTATAGGGTATAATGATGTCTCCAAGTTCTGTAATGTGAAGTGAGGTAATTGCAATATATCCTAAGAAAATATAGGAAAGTAGGTTGACATAGTATGGACAAGTGATGATGAGAGACAATGTATATGTGGGCAAAAGAGTGATGGGAATGGACGTACAGGGGAAGAGAAAGCAAAGGAGGCCAAAGGGAGGTAGAGGAATAAAGTAAAAGAAGGTCTGAAATAAAAGGTTCTGACCTGGGAGTAGGTGCAGGACCGAACTGTATGGAGAATGTTGACCAAGCATATTCACACAACATAGACATGTGAAAAGATGAAAAGGAAGAAGAAGAACCTATAGTAGGATATACTGTACAGTTAATTTTTGAAGTGGAATACTATACAGTAAGAAACACATTTTATTTTATTACAGTGTTTCAGAATTGTGTTAGATTTTTGGATCATATGGGATAGTTGATTTGAACATTACACAATTGCACATATAGCTGCACTGGTTCCAGCATGACAAAAACATTTTGGGGCTATGTAAGCCCGGAACTCTGTTATAACTGTTGCTTTGGTTTATTTGCCATTTTCTGGAACTGCTTTATTGTCTATACCTGGTCACATTTTTTAAGCATTTATGGTCACATTATGTATGCACTCAAGCTTGTACAGTTCATCTTCAGGTGTCACAAGCTATTTCATTACAACTTACTTTTATAAATGCATATATAATCTACAAAATTTTCTTTCAATATTTGTAGTTTTTTATTACATCCCAAAGACATTTCATTTAGTTTGATTGGTGACTATAAATTGATTTGATGCACATAAAAGGTATATTGGGATTTGGACCCAGTCTCTTGGTTCTGTGAGACTGCCCAAATACTTAAAAACAGAGTAAGGGAAAAAATATACAGTGGATTCAGAAAGTATTTAGACCAGTTCAATTTCTGCACTTTTATTATGTTGTGGATTAAATTTTAAATGGGTACATTTGCATTTTTTGCCCATAAATCTACAATAAATACCTCATGATGACAAAGTGAAAACATTTTCAGAAACATTTGCAAATTTATTAAAAATAATAAACTAAAATTCCTATAATTCTATAATCCTTATAATTCAAGGGTATAATTCATGTATACCCTTAATTCAGTACTTTATAGAAGCTCCTTTTGCAGCAGTTACAGCTTTATGTCTTCTAAGGTAAGTCCCTACAAGCTTTCCACACCTAGATTTGGGCAGTTTATTACATTCTTCCTAGCAGAGCCCCTCAAACAATATTAGATTACATGGGAAGTGACCGTAAAACTACAATCTTGAAGTCTATCCATTAATATTCAATAGCATTTAAATTTGTGCTTTGGATGGGACATTCAAGGACTATCAGAGACTTGTCCTGAAGCCACTCCAGACAATGCTGGAGTCTTCTGGTCATTATCGTAGTGAAAGGTGAACCATCACTCCAGTCAAAAGTCACACACGCTCTCGACCAGATTTTCTTCAAGGACCTCCTTGTATCATCCTTTCTTCAGTTCTTCTCCCTGTCCCTGCTACTGAGAAATAACCCTATAGCATGATGCTGCCAGTACCACGATTTACCATAGTGATGGTGTTAGGTGGGATGATGAGCACTGCCTGGTCTTCACCAGACATAGTGCTTAGAGTTTTGCCCAAAGACTTCAATTTTTGTCTCAACAGAACAGAAAAACATTTTCCTCATGGTCTCATAGTCTTTTAAATGCTGACATACACCTTTAACGCTTACTTCTAGTCACTCTGCCATAAACCCCAGACTGATGGATTGCTGCTGAGATTTTCATCCTTCTGACACGTTTTTCCATTTCAGAGGAGGACTTCTGAAGCTCTGTTAGAGTGACCATTGGGTTCTTGGTCCCTTAAAAAATCTATGGAGAGACCTGAAGATGGCATTTTACAGACGCTTCTTATCCAATCTAATGGAGCTTGAGAGGATCTGCCAGGATGCGAGGAATAAACTGCCCAAAGCCAAGTGTGCAAAGCTGGTAGAGATTTACCCAAAAAGGCATTAACCTCTTTTTGCTGCGAAAGGGGTTACTACAAAGTACTACTGAGGGTCAAAATACTTACATGAATGAGAGAGTTCTTTTTTGACATTTAATAAACTTGCAGCTCTCTCTGAAAACGTTTTCACTTTGTCATTTTGGTTGTTGAATGTAAGCTGATAGACAAGATATTCATTTAAAATGAAATCTATAGCACAATAAAGTTTGCAGAAAATAAGAGTATAGTCAGTCTCTTTTTAAAAAGGTTAAATCTCCTTTCTAAAACAACATGTATACAACTGTTTTGCAATATATGTGCAATCTCAAAATGCAAATCAATAGTCGATAACACTCTTGGCTGGAAAAATAGATGTATTCAGCAACTTTAAGGCCTTTGTTTTCATGTTTAGACCCCAGTACCCTATGCCTCCCTCAGCAGGCTAGGTATTTTTTAAACTTACAAAAATGTTTTCACTTTAGAACACAATTTCATGTGGTAAATGGGTATATTTCATGATTGTGAAAAAAAAATAACTTAAATCAGACCTTACACAGATATGCAATCTGTATTAATAGCCAAAACACCTTGTACTTTTGACCAGCATCACGCAGAAGAACCACTTTTCATCAAACACTCAAATTTGGACAATGTTTGTGCAATACTAAAATGTCTGCTTCATCATCTTGATTAAGATAATTGCCTGCAACACTGCAGCAGACTAATGACGGTCAGCAATCTCTGTCAGTTTCTGTTGTACATCATTACCCTCTTCAGCATCATTGGAAAAAAAAAGCATTAAAGGCTGTTTTGGGCATCTATTTATACCTTTTCTCTGAAAATCTCTGCCTTCTCTGTTTGATTCTATCAATCCTTCTTAAATGATTTGCTTCCTTCCCTGCTGGATGGACTATGGCTTCTCAAGCAGCTCTGCTTAGCCTAAATGTATCTTTTTGGAAATGACTGGGTGAATGCCAAAAACCAGAGGTATGAAAGGATCGAAAACCAGGAATCAAAATGATCTTTTGTCAGAACAAGGGCAAAACAAGAATCTTAAATGAGAGTTCAGAAAAGTTCAGTATGATTTAAAACAGTAAGGCAATAATGAAACGATTTTAACAAAGTTCATGTCATTTTAGATAGAGTGTAAAGGGCGTGCCAATGTATATGTGGTCGAGTCAATGACATCACATGTATTACAATCCCAGAAAATCCTGGGACCCATCACCATAGCAACCATTGACAGAATATTTGCAACATTAACAAGAAAAATAAATGGTGGTGCAGTATAATGATAAAAAAAAAATATTTTTTTTTAAGTAAATTTGCAGGGTGGGGGGACAATGGGGGGAGAGAAAGAGACCAAGCTTTTCTAATCTATTATTTTAATCCTTATAATTATAAGTGCCAATGCAACATTAGGCTTCAAGCAATAACTCCTGGGAAAACTGACCAAACAGTTAACTTCGTGAGCTGGAATGTTAAAGGGCTGAGTCACGAATTAAAGAGAAAGACAGTATTCTCTCACCTAACAGGTCTAAACGCCAAAATAGTATTTTTAGAGGAGACCCACTTATTAAGCAAGGATCACTTTCAGCTGCACAGAGACTGGTCTGGCCAAATATTCCATTCCAGCTTTACAAAGAAAACTAAAGGTATGGAATTCTTGTACGTAGAACAACAACATTTGTAGTAACAGATGTAGCATCTGATCCTGAAGGGAAATATGTGATTATCATTGGTAGATTATTTAACAGTAAAGTGATTTTGATAAATATCTGTGTGCCCAATGTAGATGATAGGGACTTTATCCAAAACGTACTTGCATCCATTCCCAGTGTGAACACACATAAAATTATAATGGCTGGGGACTTTGTGTTTTAAATCCAGATCTAGATAGGTTTCCTGCCACAGGGACAATGACGTCTAACACGACAAAAACAATTACATAGTTTGTAACAGGTCACAGCTTATCAGACCCCTGGAGATTTTTAAACCCAAACTCAACAGCATATTCCTTCTACTCACCAGTGCATTACGGCTAGACAAGAATTGATTATTTTTTCATAGATAATAATTTCTTGCCTACGATTAAATCTTGTAAGTATGACACTATTGTTATTTCCGACCATGCTCCTTTGATCATGGACCAAAAATCATTATGTCCCACATACTATTCTCGCAGATGTCGTCTTAACCCACTTTTATTAGCTGACAAGAACTGTACAGAATTTATATCCAAGAAAATTGATTTTTTTAAAGACAAATGTATCCTCTGAGGTTTCTGCCGGAATACTCTGGGAAACTCTGAAAGCTTTTTTAAGAGGGCAGATTATCTCATATCTTACCCACAAAAATAAATTGGAAACCAAGAAGGTATCAGAGATAATCAGTGAAATTTCCAGAATAGTCAAGAACATGCCAGGTGTCCAAATGAAGCACTTCACAGGAAAATACAGGCTCTGCATTCAGAACTCAACCTCTTGACAACTAAAGAAACAGAACAACTCATTTTTAAATCAACACATCATTACTATAAACATGGAGCGAAAGCTAATAAGATTTTAGCTCAACAAATCCACAAGCAGGAAGCTCACAATGCAATCCCAGTAATTACCAACACAAACGGAGATAAACTCATCGATCATAAAAAAAAATAATGCACACATTTATAGACATTTATCTGACATTTGTAAGTCCTTATATTTTTCTCAGACTAAAGAAGACAAGACACAACCTAATGCATTTCTGGATGTTTTACACATACCATAACTAGATACTCTCAGTGCACAGGAATTGGATAAACCTCTGGCACTATCAGAATTACTAGATGCTATAAACACACTTCAGAGTGAGAAAGCAGCAGGCCCTGATGTCTCCCCAGCCAAATTTTATAAAATATTCTCAATTAAGCCAACTCCCCTTTTATTAGCAACATTTACAGAAGCTAGAGACAATAAACTTCTATCTCAAACTTTTCGTCAAGCTCTAATTACTGTCTTTCCTAAGCAAAATAAGGACTTATTATAATGCGCATCATACAGACCAATCTAATTTTTGAATAATGATGTAAAGATACTTTCCAAAATCCTAGCCAGAAGGACTGAGAAAGTGCTTCTTTCAGTAATATCACAAGACCAAACTGGATTTATTAAAGGCAGACACTTAGCTTCCAATCTTTGACGCCTGTTTAATGTAATATATTCACTCACAAAGTCAAACACCCCGCAGCTATTGTTATCGTTGGATGCAGAAAAAGCATTTGATATGGTTGAATGGAATTACCTTTTTACCATATTGGAGAAATTTGGGTTTGGCTTGAACATCTGTGCATGGCTCAAACTACTGTATACCTGTCCAGAAGTTTCAGTTTGTATTAACAACATTAATTTAAACTACTGTACTTCAAACTAGAATGGGGTACTAGACAAGAATGTCCCTTGTCACCACTGGTGTTTGCAGTCACCATTGAGCCACTGGCTGCTCACTGCCGAAATGCTTATTAGATAAAGGGGATTATCAGGGAAAGACTTGAACAGAAAATTTCTCTATATGTAGATGATATGGTACTGTATATATCTTATCCACAATAAACTGTGCCTGCAGTCCTAACAGCACTTACTGAATTTCAAAAGATTTCTGGTCTCAGAATTAATCTGAACAAAAGTGTGCTCTTTCCAGTGAATCCTCAAGCATACAAAATTAGATTGGACACTTTACCATTTAGCGTAGCAGATCAGTTTAAATACCTAGGGGTAAACATCACGAATAAACATAAAGGTCTTTATAAAAAAAATGTCACTATCTGCATGGAAAAAATTAAGCAGGACTTGCATAGATAGTCAATCCTTCATCTCACTTTAGCTGGAAGAATTAACATTGTCAAGATGAATATCCTTTTCTATTTCAAAATACTCCAATATAAATCAATAAATATTTTTTTAAGAAATTAGATTCAACCATAACCTCATTTATTTGGAATTCAAAACATCCACATATCCAAAAGGTGACCCGACAAAGACCTAAGGAAGAAGGTGGCATGGCTCTACCTAACTTTCAGTTTTATTACTGGACAGTGAATATATAAGCTATAAAAACCTTGACATTGACACAAATAGGTGAGCAGACACAGACTTGGTTGGCAATAGAAATTAAATCCTGCATTACTTCTTTATATTCTTTGCTGTGTACCCCAATAATTACAAGTCATTGCCAATATACTAACAACCCAATTGTGCTTCACTCACTCAGAATGTGGAACCAATATAGGAAGTATTTTAAGATAGAGAAGCATTTATCTATGATACCTCTGCACAATAACCTCCATTTTCCACCCTCTCAAACGTATGCAGTTTTTAATTTCTAGAAAACATCTGGGATTAAATCACTTAGAGATCTGTACATAGACAACATCTTCACATCCTACGAACAGTTACACTCCAAATGTAACTTTCCAGCAACACATGTCTTTCACTACCTTCAAATTAGAAACTTTGTTAAATAAAGCCTACCCAAATTCCCTCACCTCCCACCTACCTCTATGCTGGAAGACATTTTCATTAGTTTTGAGGACTCAAACATCATTTTTGTTATATATAAAAACATTTTAAAATCCCTCCCTTTCAAAGATTCCAGAGCACAGTGGGAAAAAGATCTCTCATTCAAGATCTCAGAAAAGGAATGGAAGGTAGCAATGCACAGAATTCACTTGAGCTCCATATGCGCAAAGCAATACAATTATTCACCTTAAAATTATATATGGAGTGCATCTCTCTCATTTAAAATTGTCCAAAATTTCTCCCAGGCAAGATCCAACCTGCGAACATTGCAATCAAGTTCCAGCCTCACTAGGCCATATGTTTTGGCCATGCACCAAATTAACATCATTCTGGACAAAAAATTTTAAATGCCTCTCAGACAGCCTGGGCATCACAATCCCTCCTAACCTATAAACCGCTGTGTTTGGTGTACTTCCAGATGGGTTTAAGGTGGAGAAGGACAAACAAATTGTAATTGCCTTTACTACACTATTGGCAAGTAGACTTACCTTGCTCAGCTGGAAGAATGCTAACTCACCTCTTTTAAGTCAGTGGATAACTGATGTTATATACAGGTATTATCTAAAATTGGAAAAAATCAAATTCTCACTTAGAGGATCTGTACAAAACTTTTTCAGAACCTGGCAGGATCTGATAAATAACATTTCAGAATAAGCATTTAAAATGAGGAAGTGGATTCACTCCCCTCTTTTTCAATTCTATCTGTCTTTATTTATTTAAATATTTTTACTGCTATTAAAGTGCTACTCTGCTGACCTAGCTCCCTATCTCACGGGTGGGGTAGATTTGTTTCAAACCAGTCTTCTTAAACTTGACTTGCATGTATGGAATGTTTTTTGATTTTAATAAAATAAAATATAAAAAAGTAAGTTTCTCAGGAAGACTTGAATCACAAAATAAGTATCAAAAATTAATTCATTGCCTATTCCATCCATCCATTTTCCAACCCGCTGAATCCAAACACAGGGTCACGGGGGTCTGCTGGAGCCAATCCCAGCCAACACAGGGCACAAGGCAGGAACCAATCCTGGGTAGGGTGCCAACCCACCGCAGTTCATTGCATATTAAAACCTCTTAATGTGTAAATTGACCCAAAGATTTCAGGAAGGTGATAGAAAAATTAATTTAAAAAAAACAAAACAATCACAACACCTTCCCACCAGCCTGTCTGCTGAGAAGGATCTAACTCTTCAACAATACTCTCAATTTGGCCACTGATGCCTCAACATGCCTGCTGATGTTGTGTCTCTCAGCTGCTGCAATACTTTCTCGCAAATCAAGTAATGGGCACAGAGTGTTTTTAACAGCTTAACCTGATTTTAAAATGTTGCTTCCCCAACAATTGTGATTTTCAGGCTTTCGGGGAGTGCAAAGGGTTAATTAGGAAGTCCAGGACCCACCAAGTACTCATTGTAGTTTGGACTATGGCAGCGCTATCTCACACTCTTCTAAGATCTGATCAGTATATTTTTGCGTGTTCTCTTTGAGTTGTTATGTCTCTCATTTCCTTGTCACAACCCAAAGAAAACGTCTGGTTTGGGCCCAAAGATGCGTATGTTAATTTAGAGCTGAGTATAGGGGCGCCTGAATATCCACAGTGATAACCTGGCACCATGCCCTGGATAGGTTTTGGCCACTTCCTGGTTATGTTACAGTTCCAAAGCCCTGAAATTAATTTAACTGCATTCAGGGTAGATGAACTGAAGTATGTGAACTGCCACTAATTAACAGTAAGTGCAGTATTCTGCTATGAAACGTGTAAGTTAACAATTATCTAAGTAACATTTAGCGGCAGCCATGCAATTTTTGAACTTAGTTAAATGGTTATGACATTATTTTATATAAACGTTCATGTAAGGTTAATATACTACAAGACTTCACCACACTACACAGCCTATAGGCTTAACGTAGATTTCAAAACGTCTGGTTTGGTCTTCTTGAGAAAAGTGTTTTTTTACACAAACTGTAATTTGTCTCATATTACTAAAGGCAGTAATTAGAATTTGTTACACTCCTATCGCGTTACTTCTTATTAGCGCCACTAGTTCAAATATCACAAAACTAAACGTTTTCAAACCCACTTTATCAGATTTGGGAACAGAAACTTCGGGCGCAAAGCATGGAGGTTTTAATGTCATATCTAATGTGCACTTCACTGGGACGTGGGAGGAAAATTCGAGTACTAGAAAGAAGCCACTCGGGAGAAGGTGCAGTTTGTGCAAAGAAGGTGGACAGCGCGAGATTGGAAGTAGGAATCGTGGGGCAGCACCTCTAATCTCTCACCACGGCACTGTGTTGAGTAATTTTAATGTATTTAGTGCTGTTTCGGTCTACCCTTCGCATTTTTCACAAAGCCCAGGTCATATGTCCCGCGTTTCACAATATCAGTATGAGAGATGAAGTAAGGGGTACTTCTGGATTAATTTTTAAACAGCGTGATCCAAAAACAGGATCGCGGATGGAATGGTGCTAAAGTTTGCTTTGTAAATGTTTGATATTTGTTAAAAAATGCCTAGTCTTGTATGCATTTATTTACCCGAATGATGGTAAATGAGAAGGGAAGCTTCTATTCGCTGATAAGATTTCTCCATTAAAAAGGGTATTATTTTCTGGCTCGCACCATGCGACGAATAGCATGTGTGTCCGTGCAACACAGGGAAAAGCTATACATCATTTATGCATTGCAAACAGGCATATCGAATTCGACTGTCATAAAGATAAATATCTCGTGAATCAGCTTCTATTACCCGTTTTGTAAAAATTGTATAATAATTTTCCCCATATTTCCCATTGGGTTAGTAAAGAAATTCGAACGCCAGTAGATCTGGAATTCCGTTTCGGGTTTTGTTTCAAGCTACTGAGAAATGCGACGCCATATGGATAAGAGCAACACTTACCGTCAACAGCACCACTCCCCTGAATTGAAATACAGTAGTTTGTGATCCCTACTGCGCTTATTTGTCTGCTCGGACTCCGTCACATAAATTTAGTTGGAGTCGGACAGGACAGTATCAGTTCCACGACTGTCGGAGAAGGTAACGGAAAACTTTATATACTATATTTATAAAGTGAATTGAAACGGTTTTCTTTGTGTTTTACTTTATTTTTTTTAACTTGTTTACTGAAGAATTGAGAGTGCAACGGTATATTATCTCGTTTTATACATCGACTTTAAGGTAAAATTATACATTGAAAAAAGAAAAATAAAAACTGGAAAGCGTTGCTTTTCACTGTGCTTTCTGTGAAAGTTTACTGCTGCAGAGGAGAGAACAAACAAGCATCAATAACATAATCCAGACGATCTGACATCATATTGCGATTAATAACACACTGCTGGCACATAAAACGAAACATAACGATGTCGTACCGTGTTCTAAACATTAATAACCATGTTGGTGGAATGTTCCCACATCAGAATAAACGAACGAACGATAGATAGATAGATAGATTAGGGTGACCAGATGAGTTCGGCTATAAAGGGGGACACCGACAGTCAAAAAGGAAGACAAAAATGACCAAATATATTTTCCAACTCCAATCAACCGCTAACCATAGTCCGTTGCGCCATCGGGCAGAAATAGAATATAAAACAGTGTTGCCGCTAGTTGATGTTACAATTATTGATAACGTGATAATGTAACGTAATGTCACGGGGTGACGCAGATGAATGGAGAATGGCCGAAGGCTGCTCATTCTCGGTATATATCATATGTAATTAGTCAAAAACGGTTAACTCTGTTCGTGATTCAGTGAAAGGAGGACATTTTAATGAATTTTTGGAATGCCTGGAGGACGGAGGAAACCATGTTAAAAAAGAGGACATGTCCTCCTTTTGGAGGACGTCTGGTCACCCTAAGATAGATAGATAGATAGATATCAAAGCATTTTCTTTTTGATGGTTACAGATTTCTTTCCACCGCATAGAACTAGCAGATAATCGTAATTCAGGGCAGGCAACTTAGGTTTCCGGCATCACTGCGACCAGATATTGTCATTCTGTCGGAGGTCTCAAATCAACTTGCCTTGATAGAATTGACTGCCCTAGGAAGATCGTATAGAGGAGGTGTTTAAGAAGAAGTAGTAGGTACTTCCTGCTACTTCCTGTTACTTCTACTAAGTAGCTAGTATCTACTGTTACTAAGTAGCAGGTACGTCAGGAGGATTGCCGAACACAGGGGTGGCGAGTACACTGCCATCCAGTGGAAGCAGGCTGCAGGGGCTTCGCAGGCCACTATCTCTACAGACTCAACACCCTGCTGGGCATGAGTGCTCCGCTCAGAAGGTCAGCCATCAGGACTGCGACGGCGGCAACAGAAGCTTCCCGGTGGATATGAATTACGAGTGGTGAGCCGTGGTTTAATGCTGCTGGAGCGTAAATCGGGACTTGATCAACCCCGGCTTGGTCACCTGGGCGAGGTTGTATGATGTTGTGAGACCCGAAGCGCCCTATTAATCCGTAGAGTGAATCTTCCACTTCAAAGCATTATTCTATTTAATGGTTACAGATTTTTGAAAAAGCTAAAAAGATGCAAACTTCAATACTTAGAAAATACATCACCTAGTAACAAAAAATGGATACAACTCAGTAAAATTAAACCACATTTAAAAATTGCAATATGAAAGTAATTATAACAATACATTTTATTTATATAGTGCCTTTACTTAAAGATTACAAAAGACTAATACGCCTTATGGTTATATTAAAATTTCCCAGCTTTCCCACTAGCATGCTTTTTAGTTTTGCTGGCTTTTTGCTAAGGCTGGGTTAGGCTTCATTTTAAATGGTATAAATGATTAAGGAAGCTAAAAGTTCTATGAGGCTGGAAATTACAGTATCTTACATGAAGTTTTAAATCTAAAAGAAGAAGATACAGATAACTTAAATTACCAACTAAAGGCTGCCAAGTGAAACCAATAGTCTCAATGACTTAAAAAGAGAAAACAAATGAAGCAAAAATATTAACATAAAGAATATAGAAATTTAAGTTTGTTAAGCAAATCTTTTAACTGAAATGTTCTCTATTTTATGTAACTAACATCATATAAAAGGAGGCAATACAAGTAATAAAAAAATCTTTAGGGGTTTGCATGTGCTTTAGTTCTGGCACTAGATAATTCATTTAAAAGGATTAAAAATCAGGGAGGAATGCGAAAATTATACAAGTTTGTCTTTATGCAAATTTATATGTCTTTAAAAGTGCTGTTCAGTGATGGTCAGTTTGTTTGGTTATTTGTAAAAGTCAATACTTTCTTAAAGAAAGAGCTACTGTATATTGCATATGCCAATGAAATGGTGGATCTTGTATTCAGAAATTGGGTTTTAGCTCTGAGTAGTGGGTAACAAAGACATGAGACACTAAAGCTGAGTCTCTTGTTGTTCAGCCACAGTAGACAATCACTATGAAGTGCTGTACCCAGTATGTATTTTTGGCACCCATAACATACTTTATTCCTTTAGGCACAATGGGTGGAGGTTAAGAATACAAAATATCTCTGAACTAGAGCGAGGCAGTGTCCTAATCCAGAAGTTGGTATAAATAGCTGTATATTGCTGTGGCAATTCAAACATGGAGGGGGACGCAGATACATAGTGACTGTTATGACAGCTATGCCCTTAAACATAAAGGTGCCAGAGCGATTCTTCCAAGTGATGCCAGAGGGAAACCAATTTTTTGGTTAAAAAAAAAAAAAAAAACATCCGCATAAAGGTTTTAGAAAGAACATTTTGTTTATTTGGATGGGTAACAGACTCCATATATTAAATAACAACACATAGATGGTAATAGATTTGTGAAATAGCAATGAGTCATGATTTTAAAAGGACTCTTGCTTGCACACAATCACACAGGCTAAGTCCAGGCTTTCTTAATCTACTAGCGTCCTGCTAGGTAGCCTATCATACATTAAATGTTACAGTTCTTTTTTTACTTAAGAGGAAGTTTTCCAAAGAATGAAGTACCAGCCTCATATTAAAAAGAACTATTTTTAGAATGAAATGGTGCTTTGTCAAGTATAATTCTATGAGTGTAAACACAACCCAGTAAAGGACCATAAAGTGCCATTGATCAACCATTATTTTTAAGAATGTATGTTACTCCTAGAGATAACACAAGGTGATTTAATTAAATTTTCACATTGACCAGTGGTTTCATCATATGTGTATTGGTGTCATTTTATTTTGTTTTTTATTATCAATAATGGATGGATGGATGGAAGATGTATTTTGTATTAAGTGAGCCTAAAGTACAGGTACATGCTGCTATCAAATCTGATTGATTTGGACCAATAGCAGAGAAAACATGCTTACAAGACAGGCAGTTGTAGTTATTGTCCTTTACCTGCATATCCTGCTACAGACAGTGCAACAAATGCATAGCAAGTCTCACCTGATTAATTCACAGCGAGACATGAGGGGCTATCGTGTCCTCTGGAGTTAGTGTAGGGCTGTATCAGTGTGCATCTGAAAAGGAACAAAGTTTGAAGGCTATTTCTATACTGAAATGGAAATTACAGCCTTGGTTAGGTGTGTAATCTGATTTACACAGCAGACTGAAACCAAGTATACTGAAAAGGATGATAAGCACAAACCCGAAGAAGTTTAAAGGAAGTGGTGTGCGCTGTAATTTGAAAAATCCTAGGGGTGCGCCTGCCACCGACTCCTCCATATTCTGTTTTTTAAACTAGGAATTTTTTTGGTCAAAAGATCAGAAGTGAACGTCACAGCAGCATTCAAATAAATTTACAGCATCATCAGCAAGCATGAAAACATTCATAAAGCAACTGTCTTCATCTGGGCAGAGGATTTCAATCACTGTAATTGAAAGCATTTTAACATATCCCTTTTTAACCCAAGAAAACATACCCTAAATGAATGTTTTTTTGGTAAGTCTCTCCACACTGTTCTTCCAGTTCTAGATTATAAAACAAAAGTTAAGAAAGACACTGCTTTTTAACCTGTGCCATTCCAGGCCACCAATACACTCTTGTTCAGTGTGTATTCCCTGCTAATATTTCACCTCTTTGACTATTTAATGTCATACATTTTAATTGCATTCTGCCTATTGCTGTGCACTTTTGTATTTTGTGATTTTTGTATTCTATATTTTATGAAGTTCATTGCAAAATGCCGAGCCTTTATTAATGACTAGAATTTATGCTGACTCTTATCAAGTAAACAGACAATAAACAGGAGAAATACATTGTGCTTTATCTTTCAAGAATATAACTTCCCCATGCAACAATTATGGAACTGTTCAGAGGCCAGCTTTTCTACAAAAATGCAATACAACTTTTCCCAGGAATGTTTATGATTTAATTTGTAAAGTGATCTTCAGCCAAAGGTGTAATGGATTGCCTGACAATCAACAGTTGCATGAAAAGAATGAAGACAAAAAATCTGATGTATTTTTTTTATTAACAATTAAATTATTCAATTTTTGTATATGTTGAACTCCTTGATATTATTCTGAATTGAAAGATCACTATTTGAATATCCATTCCAGTTCACAACATAAAATAAATGAGCATCTTTGTCTTTGGAAATGATTTTTTATATTTGTCTTTTTTGTGTTTCATTTTAGTAAACCAGCAATAGCTGAGAAAGATGAGCACATCAGTCACAACTGCTAATGGGATGCTTGTCATCACCCAGGTCGTCCCTCAGAATAATGGGCAGGTTGCAAATACCACAACTACAGTACCTGTGCAAGTTGCCACGGGAGCTAACTTTTGTTCAGTGCCACAGAGATTACAAAGGTTTCTGAAAGGTGAACCAAAGGCTTTAGGGGTAAGAATATTTAAAACCACATCTTTTACTTTGGTAAAAAAAAGTACTACTAAAAAGCAATGTCTTATCTGACAAGAATGATTGTTTTCATGATCATGTTTTGTACAGTACTTCCTATTTACTAGAAAGTGAACAGTTTTGTAGCAATGTTAAACATTTGAGCGTGTTATGGTACAGTGATAGTTCTACCTGACGGGATCCTTGGCTCATTAAATGTATTGGGCTGCCTATTGGGAAAATCATCTTTATTTTGTAAGTTTGAAAATGAAATTTATGTTATGTTCGTTTGTTGTCCCTCTTTCGATGACATTACTGTATGTTGTAATTCACATAACCTTTTGCAATGAAGCACAGTCTCTTTAGACAGCATTTCACTGTGCATACGTTAATTAACTACATTATTGGACTGGTTGATACTTTAAAAGAAACTTTGCTTTAATGCTTGACCCTCAGTTGTCCCATACTATGTTTGTTTAGAATTTTGAAAATCTCAGCCATTTGAGAAACCTTTTAATTGCAAACTGTTGTTCTTTTGAGGAATGATGCTGTCTCTGATCAGACTACCCCTTACAGAATATATTTTTTTACATTGTTTATATTTGTAAAAAAATTCCAACACAAAAATGTTTTTCTTTGGTGTTTCATGATGCTCTTGTATATTCATGTTCAGCCATAAAAGAAGAGTAAAATATTGCTTGCTTCAATTCTGTAATTATACATAGCAGAACATCTATTACTTTACATATCTAAACTTTGCTAATTATTTCTTGTTATGTGAAGTCACAGAATTTAAAAAAGGCGTACTTGGTCTCTACATGAGTGTGTCAATCTATCTATCATACATACATACATACAATTATGTTTTCACTAATTATTTTTATATTTATGTAGTCTTAGTTTTTCTTTACAAAAATAGATTCATATTTATTATTCTAATTAAACTGCTCAATTTGTTCATGTTTATATTTACATTAAGTTAACAGGAGGGTTTACTTACATTATTGACAGGCTGGACTGGTCTCGAAACACAGAAGAGCTACAGTATAAGAAAGGGCAGAGCAGACTCGTTTTCTTTAAAAAAACTGCATTCCTTTAATTTGGGAAGTGACTTCCTCCACATCTTCTATAACTCTGTGATGGCCACTGCAATTTTCTACGCCGTGGTGTGCTGAGCTGGTAACATCACGTCAAGAGTGGCTCACTGAATCAACAAGCTAATTAAAAGGGAAAGTTCAGTTATAGAATGCACTCTGGACCCCATGGAGGTCCTAGCAAAGGAGAGAATTAAAACAATGAACAATGCTGCACATCTTCTCTATGACACACTAATACTGAGGACTTTCAGCCAACAAATTATTCAGCAGAGGTGCGTCAAGAAACGCTACTGGTGCTACTTTATACCAACAGCAATACACCTGCATAATGCCTCACTGTGACAGCCAAGTCAGAATGTTTCTTTCTTTTTTATTATAGTCATTCTGGTGTATGTTCTGAGCAAAGTATGTGTATGTATTTATTTATGTATTCATATATCTACCTATTTATGTATTTATTTATATTAAGCACTTCTGTAAAAAGCCAAATTTCCCCCTGGGGACAAATAAAGTTTTATATTTCTATCTATCTACCTACTTCTCCTTGCAAAGCATGTAAATTGTGCGACTGAGTCTTAAAGAAATAACATAAAATCCATTTTAAATTCTGCCAAAATTAAATAATGCAAATTCAAGAAGCTCTAAAGAGGTCTCATTAAATATTGTTACCAAAAAGATTGGCCATTTTTCAGCAAGTAATGACTCTTTAAAGACATTGGCCAACAATTAGTATAACATTGAAAGTTTTATCGTTATTGTTTTTGATGTGACCTACGTTTTTAGCTCTATTAGTGCAAAAGCTAGACCCATATTTCTATGAGTGTTTACAGTAATCTCAATACAGACAACCTCTAATGGTCAGATCTGTGATGGAGGTTGAGAGTGATTTGGTGTCCCCTATTGAAATATGAAGATGAAAAATATAATAATTTTCTGCTGTTTCCACAAATGTCAATCTATATCTTTGGTAATTTTTATTCCAGGTGGTTCAGATCATGATTGGAGTGATTAACATTGGCTTTGGGATAGTCCTGGCATTTCCTGGATCACTCACTGTATATGGAGGAATTCCATTTTGGCCAAGCATAATGGTAAGATGCTGTTACAATGCCTCCTAACTTATCCTTATCAAAGTTGTTAATTCAGCATCATTTGCTTTAGGAAAGACATGTCCTCAACACCTTCAAAACATATACACATCAGAAATACAGGACAAAAAAAACTGTCAGAGTCATTCATTTACAGTTTTCAAAGATTTTAGCTGCTTCAAAAAAAGATATTGTAAGCTATACGGAGAAGTCATGAGAGGAGTTAATTTACAGTCAAAGCAAGAGTACAGCTGTGCTCTGAAACACTTCTTAAAAACATTTAAAATCCTTCTTGCTCCATGCTTCATATCTTGGTAATCCCCTTCTAAACCAATTATACATTCACAGTATAAAAAAGAGAAGTAGAACACCATTAGCCAATTAAATAGAAACACCAGAATAGACATGCAGGGTTCATAGGTAACACGACTAGGCATTGACCCCAAACTATATTGAAAATTAAGCAGTTTGCAGAATGAACAATGCATCCCAGTTACACTGTGAAAATGTATTACAGTGTAGGTGCCATAATGAGTCTGCACTGCTATCCTCACATCTCCAGAAGACAGGAATCTAAGTACAGTACTGCTTTGTCACAGTCTGTGTGGAATTTCCTCATTTTCCTCTTGTCTGTATAAATTTTGTGCAGGAACCTGATCTTAATTAAACATTCCAAAGACATTCATGTTAGTTTAACTGGTGACATTACATTAGTCTTGCATGACCAAGTGTAGGTGAGTGTGTCAAGAGATCAGGGCATACCACCTTCCGCCAAGGCTAATGGAGTAGACTGCACCCAGTAACCCTGAACTGCAATAGGAATTTTTCTTAAATAAATGAACAAGCATACTCTACATTATTAACTTTATGTATAAACTTTGTGAATTTCCCCTTGGGATTAATAAAGTATTTATCTATCTATGAGAAAATAAAGATCGGTAAAATATTACATTATTTGAACAGCTTACTTTACCTGAAGATATTAAGGTATGTAAAATATTGTTGCAAACAATATATTTTTATTTATATATTTTTTAATGTTATTTCATGAGGGGCACAACTCAACTTGTTTACACTGATGAAAAGGAAAACTCAAGATGATCAATGCTGCCAGTTAATGAATGAAGAGTACTGTAACATCTTTCCTTCCATTCTGATCGAAATACCAAACAAGAGATGAAGCAGAAAGCAAAGGCCATTTTGTGCTCTACAGTCATGGAGAGCAGTTGCACCTTCAGCTAAGCTCAGCCTGCGTACAAAACAAAGACATTACAGATCATCAGTTCGTTGTTTAGCTGAATATACCAGTGCAATTATTCAGTGAATATACTTATGGAATTAGTTATTTAAATTAGACATTTAGCATTACTTGTAAAATCCACATGTATTTAGAAAAAAGTTTCACTGTTTTTTACTTTTCTTTATAAGAAATTGACAATTGAAAGCACATTAACATTGGCAATCTGTTAGACTATGTGCCAATGATATAAAACACCTTTCAACATGTGTTTTTTTTTTTTTATCAGTTAGAAAACTTTCTTTGATGCAGTGGTATAACAAAGCCTCACAACAGGAATCACAGAACCATTACGACAAATTGTGTAAAAGTCTAATTAGAAAGAGAGTAGGGAACAACAATATAAAGGTGTCATTTATAATTTAGATGAGGCGTCACAATGGTGACAGTGTGGTTGATCAAGTTCTCTCTCTGTCTTTCTGGATTTTTTTTTTTTTTTTACTTTTGGGTTCACTATTGATTCATAGCTGATACAAGCATAGGTTTTCATTGCCTGTGACTCTTGTCAGAAAGAGTACACAAAGACATCAAGAAGGCTTGGGGCAGCCACCCATATATTATGTTCTGGCTGCAAAAGGTTAAGGTTTTGCACAGATCTTTACAGATCGGAGTCCACAACTGAACTGATTCTTGACAGTAAAGATGGCGTCTTTATATGCCAGCACTGGAAGTGACATCATCGGAGGTGCCATAACCAGAAGTGACGTCATCAGAGCCCCCACATCCCAAACCATAATCCCCTCCCCCTACACACACGAAACCAGAAATTATATTGTCAGAGGCACCGGAACCGGACGTGACATCATCAGAGGAGCCGGAAACCAGCAGGATTTCTTGAGAATGGTCTGCAAGGGATTGAGAAAGATACTTAGTGCAATCCACTGTCCCCCGGTTGTATGTGGAGTTACCATTATTCAGGCCTTTTAGCTGTCTCCTACTCGCACGTGTGTGACACTCTATACTTGCATTATGTAAAGATGCTGAGGATAGCCTGTAGTATTTTATTAAAGAAACCTTTTACACTGTTGAATTAGAAAAAAAAAACATTCAGGCAATTGGTGCTAAGGAACTCTGTTTAAGGTACTTCCTGGAAAATAGCAGTGAGCAACTTAAAAAAACAAAATAAAAATGGTTAGTGTAATTAGGAATGCCATCCATAAGTGTTTGTTAAAATAAATAAAATGACCTTTGTCTGCTTACAAATGTGTGTTTTGCACATACTATATACATTACCTCTTTTAAGGGTAAAAGGTGAGAACCTCTTATTGACCCCACTTTGCCCAGACTCTTGTTCACGTCTACACATTCTACTGTGTTAATTACAGTAAATACAAAGTAAATATGGGGTTACAACAGTCAGGACATACTGTGTTTGACAAATATAAAATTAATTTTATTAGGAGGCAGCAAATGCGTTTGAGTATAGTGCTGCATGTGACATTGTTCACCATGCATTTTTTAGTGGAGCCTGTGACATATTACCACGTAGGTGGCATGGAATAAAGATTTTTGTCTAAATGTTTTGGGCAAAGAAAACAAGGTTAGATGTTGGCAACATTTTCTGCATTTGGTTAGGTTAAAAGTGAAGTTCTATAAAGTTCATAGCAGAAATGGCACCTTAAGAGAAAGACTTCAGAGGTGTACACATAATATGCAATAAAATATCACTGTCTTTAACTAGGACCTTTATAGAAAAATATTAGAAGGCTAATTGTGTGTTTGCTTAAGCAAGGTTATACTCAGACAGGTCCTGTTCAGAATAGTGGATATAGTTTTGATCTCTGCATTATGAAAACATCCTTACAGCTTTACAGATCGTCAGAGAAAAAAAAAAAGATAAAAGATTTTTATTCTAGTCATTGCAGGGTTTGTAGGTTTTATCGGGTTATAGGGTCGTTATTGACAGTGTACAGAGTACAGTAACACTCTTAGTTGCATGTGCTCATCACTGTTCTGAGTTATGGTTGGTGAGTAGAACTACCTTATTTCAAAATCTCCGTCTTCCTCAAAAATCTGAGAATAATGTTGAAATCCTGAAGGAGCTGAATATTTTCTTCTTAAGCAAATGGAGTTGAAGAGGTAACTATAAAGAGTTTTTAACATTTTAAAGGAGCAGGATGAGTGGATGCCGATGTTATGTTTGCAATACGTACATTTTACGACAGTGTGTTCTTGTTGGCCATAAAGTGTTTGGGGTTAGAGGCTGAGTGTCTGGCGGGATTGGTGGTTTGGAAATAAACGCCTTTCTGAGACAAACTGCACCTGTACGCTCTCGTATTGTATGCAACATTTTGGCAACAAGGATGGCTGAATTTTCACTTCCACCACCATCTCCCCTTCTTTCCCTGCTTGGAGAGCCTCCAGTGCCATGGTCCCGCTGGCTGGAGTCTTTTGAAACTTACCTCCTGGCTCTTGATTTGCAAAATGTAAGTGATGAGTGCAAAAGAGCTTTGCTCCTATACTGTCTAGGAATGGAGGGACATCGCGTGTTTAAGACTTTGGGGAACGCAGCCACATACTCAGCTGCTGTGACTCCGCTGAATCCTATTTCGTAAACAACGACAGCAGACAGGCGAATCAGTTCACCAGTAGGCTACATGGCCAACTTAAGGGGTTTAGCCAGTTTATGCAAGTTCGGAGACATGCAAGATGAATTTATTAGGGATCCATTAGGCTGAGCACACGAACAATCCAAAAGTCCGTGAAAAGCTCTTGCTAGAATCAGATGATTTAAGTCTATCACGGGCAATCCACATTGCATTTCTGCCGCGGAGTTCGCCGCCAAACTCAACACATCTCCTGCTTCCTCAGCAGTGACAGGAGACGCGGCTCAAGCACTGCAATGCACAGAAGACTCGGACAACTGCAACGAGGATCCCAGTGTGCAGCTTACGCGACAGCTTCCTCCAAGACCCCATCGTTTTTGCGGAAATTGTGGCTCTAAATCACACTCCACGAGGGCGCAGAGCGGCCCTGCCAGAGGTCAGATATGCCAGCGCTGCAATAAGGCCAATCACTTCGCAAAAGTTTGCCGTTCCGCTCCGGCATCGTCAAAGCCTGTGACAATTCATAATGTGACATTTAGGCATACATCTTTTAAAACCTGCACAGTAGAAATAGACAACGTATGCCTTCCGTTTTTGCTAGATACTGGGGCAACAGTGTCTCTGTTAAATCTAAAGACTAAGAAGAAGTTTTTCCCAGATCTCCAGCTATCTGCTCCAGTCACCACTCTTTGTGGCTATGCCAGCTCTAAGATTGACATTGTGGGTTCAGTTGAGCTGTCAGTACGCTATGGTTCTAAGTTTCTTCCACAATTAACATTTCATGTCTCCCGCCATGGTGCCAACCTCTTAGGCCTGGATCTTTTTAACAGCCTTGGTTTTACCCTTGTTGACACTAGTGGATCTGTAATTCTTAATGTCTGCTCCCCTTGGCAACAGAAGTGGCCATCACTTTTTGATGGACTTGGCTGTCTCTCTGCCTTTCATCACCAGCCTTTGCTAGATCTCACTGTGCCTCCTGTCATCCAGCCACCACGCCGCATCCCACTGGCTTTTCGTGACGGGGTATCTGCTGAACTGCAACGCCTCCTAGAGGCTGGAATTATAGAACCTATTAATGCTGCCCCATGGATTTCCAATTTGGTTGTTACAAAAAAAAAAGTCAGGGGAACTACGAATCTGTGTCGATCTAAGAGCAGTAAACAAGGCAGTCATTCCTGACAAATACCCTCTGCCAACTTCAGAGGAGCTAACTACACAATTTTTTGGATCTCGTTTCTTTACAAAGTTAGATCTCCGTCAAGGATATCTGCAGGTGCCACTCCACCCCAGCAGTCGAGACCTGACTGCATTTGTCACTCACATTGGGGTTTTCCGATATACTAGAATGCCATTTGGACTAAGTTGAGGCCCGAGCTACTTTCAGAAGATAATGTCAACCATCTTGGCAGGGATTCCAGGGGTTGTCATTTATCTTGATGATATAGTTGTGCATGGTCCCACAACCTCTACCCATGATGAGTGTCTCAAAAGAGTGTTTTCAGCTCTGGTCAGGCATAATCTCACTCTTAATGGTGATAAATGTGTGTTTTCTGCACCTTCAATTGAATTTGTGGGTTTCCGACTATCTGCAGATGGTTTAACCCCACTCCAGTCTAACACAGAGACAATTCAGAGAATTCCAGAGCCCAGGTTGCTTCATTTTTGGGTATGACTGCATACTATCTACGTTTTCTGCTGCAATACTCCTCCACTACTGCACCCTTATGTCAACTTTTGAAGAAAGATGCTCCCTGGGCATGGACTCCAGCCTGCACAGAGGCTTTTCAGTTACTAAAGGCTCAGCTTGTTTCACTGCTTGTGCTGGCACACTTTGACCTCAATAGTCCCACCTTAGTCACTTGTGATGCATCTGGAGCTGCTCTTGGGGCTGTACTGTCTCAGATTCAGGAGGGGACTGAGAAACCTGTGGCATTTGCTTCTAGAGCTCTTAGCCCAGGTGAATTGAAATACTCAGTCAGTGAGCAAGAAGCACTGGCATGTATCTGGGCTTGCGAACAGTGGCACATGTATGTGTATGGCTGTGCATTTACACTCAGAACTGACCACTAAGCTCTCACTGCACTGCTTTCTATACCTGGTTCTGGTCACAGGCCAGTAAGACTGCACTGCTGGTCAGAGTGTCTCCAGCAGTACAATTTTAAACTCCAGTATACTCCCGGGCGCCACAATGTGGTGGCTGACCTACTGTCTCGGTTCTCAGCTCTTCCAGTCATGACTCCCTGCCCTGATTCTGCTGAGCCTGAACTTGTTCAGCTTCTTCACACACATCTAGAGGCCACGGTGTCACTCCAGGAGCTGCAGCAGGCCTCAGAGCAAGACCCTGTGCTCACTCAGCTTCGTACTTTTATCAGGCGGGGTGGCCTACTCAAGTACCAGCTGAGGTGCTCGTGGTCTCTGCACAGTAGTTCCAAGGTCTCTCCAAGCACGAGTCCTGGCTATGGCACATGAGGGCCATTTGGGTATTGTCTGTGTTAAGCAACGATGTCGCAACCTTGTGTGGTGGCCAGGGATTGATGCTGATATTGAAGCTCTGGTCAAGGAATGCCCTGCTTGCCTTGTTAGCGGTAAAATGGGTCCTCCACCCACACCCCCATTGCAGCCAGTTCAGTGTCCTGTTAAGCCTAGGGAACACATACAGCTTGACATCTGCGGCGAGTTACATGGCGTTCCACATCATCAGTGTTTTCTTATTGTGGCATATGACCTCCACTCTAAGTGGCCAGAAGTAGCCTCAGTTGGATCAGTTACAACCCGAGCTGTGATTGAGTTTTTGGAGTCCATTTTTGCTCGTTGGGGTTGCCAGTGGCTGTTTCAACAGATAATGGTCCACAATTCACTTCTGTTGAATTTACAAGCTTTTTGGTGAGTAAAGGAATTCGACACCAATGCACAGCATTCTACCACCCTCAGGCCAATGGGGGGGTAGAGCGTCTAAATAAGATTTTAAAAAATGGCATTAGAGCACATTTGGCAGATGGATGCACATTTCTTTCAGCACTTCTCCAGACACTTCTTCACTACAGAGCTGCACAGCACTCAACTACAGGCAGTTCTCCTGCAGCTCTTATGATTGGTCGTGAACTTCAGCTTCCACTGGATCGTCTGCGTGCCCAACCAGGTTTGCCCACTGCAATGCATACACACAACAGGGTGTACAAAAGCCAGAATAAAATGAAGCAACATTTTGACAGGTCACACAGGGTGAAAATGCCAGACATAATTGTATCAGATTGGGTCAGGGTATGGAGGCCACATTGAGAACATAAGTTGAAATCTTTTTGGTCATCTCATTTAAAAGTAATAAGCCAACTAGGACCTGCCACATTTTGTCTGGCTGATGGTTCCCGATGGCATGCAAGCCGCCTCCGCAAAGTACCTGCACCACCAGTGTCGAGCTGTGACTCTTCAGGTTTTACAGCAGAGTGGCTCGATTCAACTGCAGGATCATTGGTCCCTATGCAGAATGTGGATCCTGAGGTGTTGCAACCTCTGACTGAAACCATCTCCAGACCTGAATGTGTCAGAACTCGGCCAGCCAGATTCAAAGATTTCCTTACTGATTTTCACATTTAAGCAGACTTTAGAATGACCTTTGGGTTTTGGAAGAAGCGCACAAAAACAAAAAAAAGAGAAAAAAATACTTCTGTACAATTTCAATTACTTCTGAAAGTTCGAGCCTTATGTTATGTTTTTCTGGGAGTCACTGTATTTGGTGGGGTAGGGGGGAAATGTTATGTTTGCAATATGTACATTTTACGACAGTGTGTTCTTGTTGGCCGTAAAGTGTTTGGGGTTAGAGGTTGAGTGTCTGGCGGGATTGGTGGTTCGGAAATAAATGCCTTTCTGAGACAAACTGCACCTGTACGCTCTCGTATTGTATGCAACAGCCGAGTTACTTGAATATAAGTAATTGAAGTTTATTAGAGGTAAAATGTGTGGAGTTGTTAAGAAGTTCTTCTTTACATGTAGAACTGTAGCTATCTGGAACATTTACCATGTAGTATAATTGAGCCATTTTCAAATCTCAACTCACTAATGTTTTAGAAATTATAGGTGAATATCACATGCACTAAATGGCCTGATCTCTTCTCAGATTAATAATTCATTGCTGAGATTCAGTTAACCTCACTGTGCTTGGCAGATGTCTATGTAATCTCTTACTGTTTTTGTTGGTTATGGAGTCATCTTATACAAGAAAATGAAAATCTGGGACACATTTTAGTTGCTTCCTGGATGACGTTCATTTTGGTATTTTTGGTACAAGCTTGCAACACAAACAGGAAAGAATTATTTCATATTGACTGGAAACTTTGTGTATACTGACAAGCCTTAGGGCTGTGCAAACACGTTTCACTGGTTTCTAAAATGGTCTCCCTAACAAGGAAGTACTCTTGAAAATTAAGGTAGAGTCTACAAGAATTTATAATGAATGTAATCAACAAATCCATATTACACTAAGCAAACAACCTCAAAGGATAAGATTGGAAGATACCAAAGTCATGTTGTAATTGTACAAAATATTTTCTGTTACATCAGAATAATTTGTATATTCAATTATACATGCAAATCATTCTAAACTGTGTATGTGCATATGTGTTTGTTTGAGATTCAGCAACACAAGTGAAAAGCAAAGGGGCACTTTCAGGATCAAGTCAACTTTACAAGCATACTTTTCAATACTGCCTTGAATAAAACTCAACAACTAATTCAATCTTGTTACTGTAATAAACCATGAGATAACTTTTCAGTCCAATCAAACTGCACTTTTATGACGGCCTTGCTAAGGTTTGTATTTCTTTGAAACCCTGGGCCTGATTGGCCTTCCTAACATCTGCTACTGTATGTTCCCTCTGGAGTGTCTGGAGAGTTCTTTCTCTCCCTCCAAGAAGATGGGCAAACTGCCCTGGGCTTCTTTCCTTGGAAAAGAGGTAGTCCTCTTCTGTTGCCCTCCCTAATGCTCATATGGTCCTTCCACTTTTTTTTGCCCTTTTTAGGAGTATCCTGGTGCTTACATTTCTAGTGCCTAGTTACAAATGCTGAATAGTACAGAAACTGCAGATCTCAACTCCTGCTTTAGTGGTCTGATTGGTGTCCTGTGGAATATTAAAAGAATTTCTTAATGGAAGTTTTGAGACTCACCAAAACAGGTAAACTGTTTTGTATTTAATTCACAGCTTGTTTTCACTTTCCAAACAATTACTTTGCAGTGCTCACATAGATACTTTGGGAGAAATCCTATTCAAGTTCTAGAGCAGGAGTCCCCAACTCCAGTCCTGGAGGGCCCCAGTGGCTGCAGGTTTTCATTCTAACTCTGTTCTTAATGAGCGACCTGTTTTTGCTGCTAATTAACTTCTTTTGAATTCATTTTAATTGACTTGCTCTAATTGACTCAGACTCCTTAATTGTTTCTTTTTCCTTAATTAGCAGCTGTTTTTGTCTTGGTAGAGTAATATATTACTCTACATTCCCCTTTTGTATTGTTAATATGTAGCCTTTGTCAGTATGCCTCAAATTACACAGACTTTCCACTGTTTGTAAGGTATTGTACCATATAACTTCTCCCCACCTTTCCTTCTACATGTGTAACCTCAGGCAATTAGGTGTAGTAAAAGACAAGCAGGAGTTAAGTTACAATTTAAACAATGTATTATTGATAATATTCATAAATAATAACAATATGCAAAGTATATTTGAATATTGGCAACCATACATCCTGATAAATGGTGATGTGTAGTTTCAGTTGGCCTACAGATGTGTTAGTTACTTAAAATGTCTCTACTTAAGTCCTCATTTTTGGTCAGCTTTCTTCAGAACAGACTGCATGCCTGTCTCAATATCGCTGCCGAGCTGTGCTTTTCATTGTGTTGTCCTTTTCAGTTCATGGTGGTTGAGATGCTCTTTCATCAGTATGGTGTAAGAGAGAGAAGGGTAAAGCAAGCAGAATTATAGATTCTCTGCCTAACCCCTACAGCCAATAGGGTGTCATGGTACTTTAAGGCTTCTGATACAAGCCAATTCCAAACAGCCATGCTTCAGACCAATGGGGCATAGAGTATCTTCACACCTGCCCTCAAAACCATTTGTTAAGGTGAAGCTTGCCAGCTAGGCAGTCTGGCTTTTCTGTGGGGGTTGATTGAGAGAGCCCTGCAAAGAAACACTTGCCAAACTTGTTTGAGGCACTTCCCCCAACCCTGTCGTAAAATTCACTATCCTGACTTAATCAAAGGGGTGTATGGGCGTGATTAGGTAAATATGAATGCTTCTCACTAATGAAATACGTGATGAAATGAAATACAGTATTACATTGCTTTACCTAAGTTACAAATACAGACTTACAAAATATTTATCAACTTGTATGTAAAATTTTACACCACAACAGCAGCCATACAAAATAAACCAAAACGTGAACAGCAAACCATGTCTATCATGCAATATCTGAAAAGATTGAAAGATGAAGATCTCAGGGATGTGGATCCGCTCAGGTCCCCAAAACATTTTAACTGTGCTCTATTCTATTCTATTTTATTGTATTCTATTACACAATGAGAGCAGCAACAAGCCATGGAATAAAAGAACGGGTTTATTTAACAACAAGAATCTGCGCCTAATGAAGCAACAGGTTGGAGTTTCAGGCCCTGACTTAGTTGGACTTCTTTTGGCTCGCACACTTCACATTTGATTTCTGAAAGAAAAGAAGTAATTTAGAGGAACAATGAAGAAATTCAGATAAACAAAAAAAAAAGTCAATTAAAATTAATTCAAAAGAAGTTAATTAGCAGCAAAATCAGATCACTAAATAAAAAACGGTTAGAATGAAAACCTGCAGCAACTGGGGCCATCCAGGACCGGAGCTTGGGACCCCTGTTTTAGAGTTTGCATTCAAAAAGCATTTTATTGCTAATCTGGATGCAAGCCCCAAAATATGTATCACGTGTAAAGAATGTGCACATTGCTTTAGTTTCCATGATTGCAGAATTTGTCAGTGTATTCACCTCCTAGCCTGCCTGTGTGTGGCTGAGCATATACACACTGTGATGGTTTTTGTTAGACACTACAGTCTCCTTCCACATCTCAAAAGTAAATTGCCATGCTTAAATGTACAGTATCTGGTATAATTGACCTTGGATACACTTTTGTACAGTCTCATGCACACTTTCCATTTACAGTGACCAAAAATTATGTGTTATTTGAATAGAATAACATTGCCTGATGTCCATCTTTCTTTTAATTGCATTTAAATAAGCTAATTTTAGATCACAATAACATATACAAGGTTTTTAAAGTCCTACTTGCTTCTTTTTGTTAATGTTTGGTAATGTAAGCCAGATGGTGATTTCTAATTATTTACTTAAATAATGGTGGATCTGGACACTTAGTTTAAGATGCTTTGTCTAGGAAGTAGCTGATGCAATTCCAACTAATTTGGAAATAACCTGGCAGCAGGCCTGGATTCTGTTTACTTTGACAGACCACTAGTATCCTGTGTTTGGTAGTTGCTGTGAAAGGTCAGTTCATGCATCTCCTGTTTATTGCTCTCTCTTTATGTTTTGGTTTATAGGATGGCTGGAATGAAAGTAGTTTAGTTTAACACCATTGTATTTAACTAATTAACATACAAATAATAATTTGGAAACTTCAAGGCTATCTCTTTCAGATGTTAGTTTTTCATTAGTTTCTAATTAGGCTGAAATGTTTGTGTAATCTCATGTGCCACAGCCATTGAAAATATGTTCACTGTTTAGCAACCATTTTTCCATATTTCTGCAGCCTGGAACCTCCACCCTTTACCTCTGTTTAGGTGGGGTTGACTCCAATGGGTGTCAAAAGAGTTTAGCTACAGACCTCTGGAGCTCTGTCCGGTTACACTATAGTTAAGATTAAGGTTGTGGAATGGGTTAGCTGACTCAAATAATTGAAGTATGTCAATTAGGTCAGCTCCATATACGTGGAGCTTCAGGATGGAGACTGTTGGCTACAATGATACCTTTGTCCATTTTTCAAAATCAGTGATACTAACAGCACTTCTAAACTATACACAGTTGGCATTCAAATCCAATCTGTGGGTAAATCTAAGTGAAGGAAACTGTTCAGCCAGCTGTTTTCAGTTCTTCTTAAGGGATCTTCATCTGTGGTGTGTGAAAATCCCTTGTTTTTTTTACATATATCACACTTCCACTGTCTAGGATCAATGTCATACTGTCAAAGTATGCCACAACATAGTAAATGTTATTTTCTACTTAAAGAAAAAATGTGCCTGCCCTGTAAGGCTAGGTTGTGTTTCACAATTAGAAAAATAGCCTTCTCTCTACATACTACAATTTTAAAACTTTTTTTCAATTGAGGGCTGGACATTTTAGTAATATTAATACAAATGCTTTATTTTTAATATATATGCTCAAAAGTGAAAAACGGAGTTATAAAGTTAATCAACAAAGCAACTGCTTAATCCTTAAAGCACCATACTCCTAAGCTATTATTGTCAGCTGGCTGTAGCACAACCATCATACAAAAACTACTTGCACCCTGAACATTTCACCATTGCAACTGGTGATCAGTTATACTGTAGCACTAGACAGCAGTACCCCTCTCTCAAACATTATTCAGGCCTTTATCTCAAATAGAGACAGCCCCTGTATTACGAACATTTTCCATTCCTGACAACATTCATTAACATATTTTGTATGTAAATCGTAACTTCCATTGAAACTGTCCATTTACTAGAAATATTGGCAAACATGCAAAATGCTTTATTAGTTGCTTTACAGAAAAACATTTCAAACTTAATAATTTGATAGTTTAGCAATATCACTGTATTACAAATCACAAAACAGGAATAATGTAAACTAAAATAACCATGGGTTTGTACAGTATGCTGATTTTATGTTTAAGTTTGGTATTTTTCAACTCAAAAGTTATTTCTTCACAATCATAGTATTTATTAATTTTCCATATAAAATTGTGTTCTGAAATGAAGAGTTTTTTATACGTTTTAAAAATACCTTGCCTGTTTGTGCTGCTTACAATGGGACTAATGGATACATGGGTCCATAGGTAAATGAAAAAGCCTTAAAACTTAGCAAATGCATCCACTTTGAAGCGGAAAAGGCTTCAATTTAGGGAAATATGTCTGTTTCATTTATGAGGCATCCTTCTGATAACGAAGGAAACTGCAGATAATTATTTTACCACGGATTGTTGGAACCATTTTTCTTAAGAATACATTTTCTTTGCGCTTGTCTGCTAACAGCCTCCATTGTGGGTGAAGTTATGGCAACCCAATAATCTTAACCCAACAAGCACCAAGTGATACTCTGCTTATAGTTCTACCTTTGCGTCTGCAATTCTATTTTGTCAACAGTGATGTGCAGCACTTGCTGATCGTGTAATTTAACACTTTGTTTGGAGGCTTTATTAGCCGTATGTCACTTGACAGATTACTAGTGCTTGTGTGGTTGGTAGTTAAATACTGACTAAGATTGTGCTCCTCATGAGTAGTCACTAATGAAGTGCTGGGGGACAGAGTGACATACGGGTTTCCTCTGACCTTGGGTTAGTGTAAGGATGCAGCTGTGTGTATTGCTGCATGGTAGAAGCAGCTGCTGAAGTAATGAAATAAGCTTCCATTTAGTGAAAAAATCTAAGCAATCTTAAGTGTGAATTTTTCAGTTATTATTGTATAGTAGTCTACAGAATAGAGACAACAATCCATATAAGATCATCAACATTAACTGTCAATAACAGCACTTGGTGATGACTTTCTGAGGTCCCTGGCCCTGAAAGATGCTTTTAAAATGGCTGAATGTCACAACAGTGTTTTGCTTTGCACTTTTTTCCTTTACAAAATGACATGGATACCCTGTTTTGCAATATGTGTGCAATCTCAAGAAATGGATCAATACTCAAAAAAATTTTAGCTTGAAAAATGGACATTCTTTCAGTTCAAGACATTTTCATTCATCTATGGACCCATGGATCTATTAGCACCATTGTAAACTTGCTCTTCCCAGCAGCAGATATTCCCTGGGATAGCACGACTGGGACTTGTACTTAGGATGATTTGAAGTACAAGTAACAGAATCATCAGCTAAACAGACAGCTGTAATAGAATACGTATTGCACAGCTGTGCCTGATGCCAGTTACATTCAGTGACATGTGCACTGTAAAAAATGCCAGCATTTCAGAAGAATTAACTATAATTGTTCAAAATAAAACACTGTTGATATTTCTGACAGAAGCTTGTCTGATATCGTACAAACATTAGAACATTTTCATTCAAACATCGGAAAATATTTTAGTGAGCAGTCGCAAAAAACTTTCACATGTATATATATCAACTGTTAAAAAAACTTACTGCCTAACACACTGTTTGGTGTGATGTACACAGTTACATTCCACAAAAATGGATATTGGCAAGATTATAAAAGACATTCAAACCCATGTCTTTGGATCTGTGAAGCAGCAGCAACCATTGCACTACCTTGAAGTAATGCTTAGCTAGCTACCCACAGCTGCTTATTAGCTCACAGCCAGTTTCTTATCCGCACAGCATACAAGAGTTGTTCAATGGAGTGTGATATTTGCATAACAAAAATGTATTAAAACATTAGGCCACTGAAATTATCATTGTTTCATGACAAGAGACATGCCTTTGTTAAAATGAAATGCATTTTAACTGGCCAAACTTGAAAATCCCAGTCACATAAACTGGCAAACTTGGCACACTGAGTCATCCATTACTATGTACTGTACAGGCAGAACTGCAATAAATAAAAGACACAGCAGAGAGTTAAATTGTTTTGTCACTACTGTTATTGTCATTAAATTTTTACTCGCACATGGGATGTCTATGATGCACATAAACAGTAAGATTTTTTTTTGGTTATGTCCTTTCAGGGTCTTTATCACATCTCTTATGATAGTTACATGGTTCAGAATCCTTCTTGGTGAATGTGGTTAGCTTCCAAGACCCAGCTGGTTTAATTTTCATTAGGGCCTCTCCTGATGACATCAAGAACTGTGAACCTTTACAACAGTCATCATGCAGTCCTCCTGTATCTTATGTAGACACACCTTGCAGTCACTTCGGTTTGATACCTCATAGCCAATGATCCTCTCAATCAGAAATTGTCAAATGTTATCCCATTCATGTAGAAGTGCCTAATGAAACTGTTGGCCATTGACAGGCAAAGGGTCAGGTCTCAAAAATTTGCAATTTATGGCATCCCAGAGGTTCATTTTGGGGTTGAGACGGGAGAGAAGGCAGGCAGCACTTGAGCACCAATATTGATTCTCCAGGACAGTTGTAACTGCTGCAGCTGTGTTTGGAAATGCAGGTTCTTGTTTTAGGAATGGGTTATGTAGGAGGTGTAAGCAGAAGGCCTCTGATAGTTTTGCATTTGTCTAAGGCCAGCAGCATGGAGCTGGTCCCTCGCTGTCTTGTCAACAATGCGAGTTGTGCATGCCGTCAATTTTGGTAGCAGTACAGGTTACTGATCTGAAATAACATGACTGATGCATCTGTTCTGCTGTGTTGTTGCCTTCTGAGGGTGAACATATTCTGGACCCTGATCTGTCCTTGTCTGCAGTTAGAAGTGACAGAGTGGAGATGTTTAATCTATAGTGCCTGGCAACATTGCCACATGACATTCCAGAAGACACATTAGTCTTCTATAGTAAAAATCAGGTATATTAAAAAAGTCAATTAAGTTACTAAAAACGGTCAAAAATGGATATATGAATAATTATAATAAACTGACAAAATGTTGAAAATTGTGAATTTCACATCTCTAGGTACACAAGGATTTTTCAAGGTCTGGTCACACAGCCTGTGTGTAGTTTGCATATTTTTCAAACATCACTGAAACATTTAAGTTAAGTTTATTGGAATCCCTAAACTGACCAAATATGAGTGAATTTGAGTGTGTGCATAAGTGTGTCCTGAAAGTGGGCTGGCATCTCCACCAGAGATGGTGCCTTTCCTGTGCCCATTCCAGCTAAGACAAGTTCTGGTTCTCTGTTGGCCACATAATGGACAGAGGTGCTTAGGAAAATTAGTGATGGATGGATAACTACACATGCAAAATGCAGATGAGTTACAAATAATAACTTTGGACAGACATATGTTAGAACAATATTGCTTTACTTGGTTGTGCTGTCAGAAAGAAGTGAGAAGAAAATAACAGTAACTTCATGAAACTGCGGTAGCAGCATTAATCTTTGTGTTACTATACTGTGTATTTTGGCACAAAAACACATCTGGTCAGTGGTGCGTTGGAACGCCAAAAAAATTTCAATGTACTGTCATAGGGGACCAACTAGTGTCCTGGTATCCATTGGCAGAAGGTAATTATTAATCTATCACAAAGCGCGCTCATGAATAAATTTACACTTAAATGGTGTTAACTTAGAGACACAAAGTCCTGCCACCTCATAATTACATAAAACTAGATTAGACATCCAGGCTGGACACTGTTTGAGTGATAGCTGCATGTAGTTCCCATATTTGTGTGCATTATAGTGTGCATTTTTCTCTTGGTACTCTAGATTTCTCTCTCTTTCCAAAGATGAGCATATGCTGGAATGTGTTCACCAAAACCTGTTGTAGGACTGCTATGTTTTTGCACTATTTTACCATTTTCTTTGTTTTTGATCAAAAGGGTGTATTGGGATAAAGAGATAAATAGTTCTAAATGAGACAGGTATTTAATGCAGTGATGACAGAACAGGTTTAATATGGTATATTTTTCAGCCATGTGTACATAGCCTGTCTTCAGCATTTTATTTATACTGTACTTCAGATTTTTTCAGCAGTCTACAAAAAGTCAATTCCACTTCTCCAGGTGAGAGGAGCAAAACCCCGAATCAGCTTGCAAACTGAATCAGAGTAAATAACGTAATGTTTCTAAAATGAAAGAAACTAGCCTTAGTGAAACTATCTGTGTCTGATTTAAAATATAAACCAGATTCCATTTATAATTTCAATGTAATAGTTCTGAATTCTAGAACTACATTTATTGGCAGATTACTGTCTTTCTCCATATATTTCAGCCAATTATTTTGCTTTATTTAGTTTTTATGAAACTTACTACTTTTATCATACTAAGAAGACAGTTTATCTGTGTATTTATACAGTCAGTATCTTTTGGCTATTAGCAGCGTGTTTAAAGGCAGTTAAAGCGGACAGTATAGATTTCTGAAGATCAACAAGTAAAATATGAATTTTTCCAAACACAGTCATCATCCGTTAACTGAATACTTTCTACCAGTTCAGGGTAGTTCCATAAAGGACAATCCAGTCATAAAGTCATAAACATGCTGTGGCCTATATTTAAATTTCACAAATACAAGTGCTGGGGTATATTTCTCCTCGCTGTTATCATCACAGATCATTTATTACCCACTCTCTCATTGCTTTGGTTTTATGATTTAGCTGTACTTTATTCCTATAATCTTCATTTCCACAGTATTACTCATGAAACAGAAGGCAAGACAAAGATTTATTTGCCTTTAATTGATCAGATCCTCATGTAACCACTGCCTTTTCTACCATTACATGATATAACAAACATGGAGCTCTTTGAGTACTGGAAATTGTTTTGTTTATCCTAGTTGTAAATTTATCCTTCATCCAGCCCAGAAACTGATATATTCTGACAGTGGGAGAAAATATAAACTTCACATATGCAGTGACCCGGTAAAGGATTTAAACCCACAATGCTGAAGTTGTGAGCCAGCAGAATAAAATACTGTGCCAACATGATGCCTAATATTAAGTTAACAATATGTGTACTAAAATCTTTGTTTTCAGTTCATGCCTTTCCTTTAATTGACATTTTCAAGTTTCCCTTTTGCTCTTCCTACAGTACATTATTTCTGGAAGTCTCTCTATTTGTGCTGCCGATAAGATGAAACCTTGTCAAGTAAGTATAAAGATCTGTCTAGTTCTTTGTTTCAATCTGTTTATTTAAGTCTGATCAGCAACTATGAGATTCTTCTTCTTTTGCTTTGTTTGACTATTAATAATACAATGCACAGAATGTATGTTAAGAGACACGATTCAGCTCTTTAGAGATTTTAACTTGTGTTTTCAGCCATAATTAAACCTTTGTTGCAGCTTTTGAAATGACAATTTGTTTTTAAATATTCACATATAGGAGCAGGAGACGTGTAGATCCATTAAGCTTGTACACTTTGTTCACAAATTTTTTTAGCATTTGTAAGATAGATCAACATGACCCTTAGATAGTTTACACATGTAATGTACAATCCATCCAATCAGCCTCAATCATGTTTTTGTGATTGTATCAGGTTTCATATTTCACACAAGCATTGTACTTCTTGTGATTCATTTTCACATTATTTGGCTTTTGATCTAATATTGTGTCAAGATAGACATTATATGACTGGAGTATTATCTCGTGATCAATGTGTTCTGAACAGTATGAAGATCAATGTGGTTAAAAGACTAAGAAATGAAAATGTGGTTTAAAGGGAGATCCGAAAGATTAATAAAAAGATAGAGCATAAAGTCAAAATCAGGAAGTACAACATCAAAACTTGAGACATGAATCATGGTCGAATCACAAAGCAAAAGTTGTGGCTATACAAAGAGCCTTTCCTATTAACTAAATGTGAAACAAAGACTTGTAGTTTAAGAGTTTGTATCTTGTAGATACCCCAGAGGGCATCCCACCTAGGATGGAGATGGTTCCCTTTCGTGGCTGGGATGCCATAACAGAATGACGGATTAAGTGCAGGTAGTATACAGTCGGGATGCCTTATGATTCCTGTCCTGAGTAGGATGCCTGAGGACTACAGGAATCAGTAAAAGATGATGGCAGGGAGCAGTTCATCCACCACTATAACAGATGGCAGTGTCCCTCATATAGAGTCCCTGTTTGAACACCCATAGGGCTGCATGGGAGTTTGAGTCCAGAGGTGCACCCATGTAGGGGTACTTGGTGGATGATAGGGGGTGCTGCAGGGGGATGACCTACCTGGATTTCTTATGACCTGGAAGTACTTCTAACTGGCCATATTATGTCACCATAAGTGCTCCTGGGCCCAGCCTAAAAAGAGCCCACTGCAACACATGGATGAGTCAGAGTCGGGAGGCAGAGTGATATGTACGTACTTGGAAGAAATGAGAGAGAACTTAAAAGTCTGTATATTGGCTGTAATTGTAATTGTATTGAGCTGTCTGGATTAACAATTTTTATATTAACACCCTGAGTTGTGTTGGGTCATGTTTTTCTGGGGTTTAGAGGCTCGGTGGCACCCCCTGCTGTTCACAATCCATAAACTTACACAGTAGCAGTATCATGCAGTCATCATTTATAGGCACACATTATGATGTATGTATGACTATTGACAAGTTCATTGCCAACACAAGCATGATGAAATTCCACAGATAAAATTTACAAAATGGCACTGAAATGATGTCATTGAAAAAATGATCATATAAAACAGTGGTTCTCAACCTTTATTACCCTGGGACCGAAATTTAACTTTTTAAGTTCATTGATGACCCACAGAAAGAGTAAGGTGGTTCTCTTTGGTGAAACAAATGCACTTACAAGAGAGGGAGGGTGAGCTTGCCCCATTGGTGAAACAAGCGATTAAAAATGGGTAAAAATATAAATATAAGTGTTGTTGATTCCTTTTAACCATGGGCAGCTCAGTTGATGAAGCAGCTTTTTTTTTCTTTCCATGCATGCAACCCAGGGATGGCCACTTGCAATCCAAGAATGGCAACCTACATCCCAAAGTGGGTTGTGGCACACTGGTTGCTAAAGACTGACATAAAACTTTAATGCAACATACTAAAAATAATAAACCAAAAACTGACAAAACAGTACAGACAATAAAGCCAATTTAAAAAAAAAACAGCACTGTCTTTGTCGCCAACCTCATAAAAGTAAGCCTGCAGTAGCTTTTCTAATATTTGTATCACTTTTGTATTTAACTAATAAACAAGGTATTACATTTTAAAACTTCTTCTTCTTCATATTTTCCCACTTCTATGTGGGGTCAATGTGCTTGATCAGCATTCTCCATACAGCTCAATCCTACACCTCTCCCTCAGTCAGACCCTTAACCTTCAGATATTTTTACTTTAACAATCCACCTTCTCTTTGGCTTCCCTTGCTTTCTCTTCCCCTGTACTTCATTTCCCATCACTCTTTTGCCCACATATCACCTCAGCCTACTTTTCTATACTTTCTTTGATATCTCTCCCACTTTTGTTGAACGTCTGTCTCATTTCTTATCATGTCCTTTTTTTTAACTCCACATATCCATCTTGACATTCTCATTTCTGCCACATCTTCTCCTGTGTTTCCTTTACTGTCCATGTCTCAACTCCATACATCATTGCTGGTCTTACCACTGCCTTAAAAACCTTTCCTTTAACCTTCATTGTAATTCTTTGATCACACAATACTCCTGGTACCTTCTTCCAATTATTCCATCCACACTGCATTCAATGGGTTATCACTGCATCTCATTTTCCATCTTGGGCTAACACTGATCCTAGATATTTGAAGTTTTCCACTCTTAAATATAGCATTTCCTGCAGGCAAACTTTAACTATTCTGTCTTCTTCCTATTTATATTCAACCCTCTATCTTCCGAAGCCCTTCTCTATTCTTCCAACTTCCTTTCCACTTTCCTTTTGCAGGTGCTACATAACACAATGCCAGCAGCAAAAACATACACCAGGGAGATTGGTCTTTTATCCTATAACTCATTACATCCATAATGAGATCAAAGATGTAAGGACTTAGAAAGACCCTGGTGTAGACCCACTGTTAACTTGTATTTTGTCTTTTACCTCTCACTCCGTCATACATATCCCTAACAATCCTCACATACTTCTCTAGTACTCCTTTTTCTCCCATGCACCTCTTGACATGGCATTGTATCATAAGCCTTCTCCAAAAAAAAAAAAACACCATATACAAATCTTTCTGCTTTTCATGATGCTTCTCTATGAGCTATATCAATGCAAAGACTGCATCAGTTGTTCCTCTCCTTGGCATAAAATCAAACTGCTCCCCCCATGTTGGTCTTTTCCCTAAAATTTCTCTAAAACCCTTTCCCAATTTTCATTCTGTGTGACTTTTATCCCTCTATAGCAGGGGTGGGCAAAGTCATTCCTGGAGGGCCGCAGTGGCTGCAGGTTTTTGTTCCAACCCAATTGCTTAATAAGAAGCACTTATTGCTCTAGAAACACTTCTGCTTTATTTTAGTTATCTCCCTCATTAAGATTTTGAACCCTTATTGCTTATTTAACTCTTAAACAGCTACATTCTCAGTTTTTAATTGCTCCTTATTAGCAATAAGAGGCAAATGACAAAAGAAACCCGCAGTTATCCATTTTGCTTGTTACCCTTTACACCTGTGTGTATTTATCATGCACTATTTGGTTTAAATAAATACTTGGAAGGAACGAGAAGAGAAAAAAGTGAAGGATTGAGAATTACCCATCCGTTTTACACTTCAAAGTATTTGGATGATATCCTTAGAATGGAAAAAAAATCTAGGATATGAGAATGACTTGACATAGCAGAGTTAAAGCACTAACAAGCCATGAAATGTAATTATTGGCAAGGATTGTTTTCTAATTAAGCAACTGGGTTGGAACAAAAACCCGCAGCCACTGCAGCCCTCCAGGAATGACTTTGCCCACCCCTGCTCTATAGTTTTCCACAATCCTTAATATTGCCCTTGTCCATATAAATGGGTACAATCACACTGTTCCTCCACTCCTCTCATATTTTCTCCTGTTCATAAATCTCTCACAACACATTTACTCTCTCTTCTCGTTAACTCTCCCACACTTCCAGTGGTATTCCATCCTGTCCTATTGACTTTCTACTTTTCATTCTTTTCAGTGCCTTCTTTATTTCCTACCTCCTTATTCTTAGTACTAACCCTTCATTTAGGACTTCATCCCCAAATACTACCCTTTTCATAAGGACCTCTTCTTTCTACGTATTCTTGATTCTATGATGCTCACTCAAGACCACACATTGCTCACCTTTTATCTGCTTTATCTTACTAAAATCCTTCCCAGCCTTGTTCAAAACCTTTGCTGTTCTAGAAAACATTCTCTCACCATTATTTGTCTCCAATTTTTCATACACCTCCTCCAAAGCTTGAGCCTTGGCTATTGCCTTTGCACTCTTTGCCTCCTTTTTTGTCAGTCTATATATTTCCCTATATTTCTCCCTCCCTGATTCTTCTTTGCCTCCTTCTTAGACTTTAACACATCCTGCACTTCTCTGTGCCACCACCATGTTTCTTTGTCCCCTGACTTCACCTACTCTTAATACAATTTTACTATTCTTCTCCTACTGTTCCTCCACATTATAAAAATGTCTACCAAAATGTGTTCTTAAGCCCTTCCTCTTTTAATCTCCACCACTATCCTTGGTGCTTCCAGCTCTGGTTTTATTCTCCTATTGTTTCTGATCGCTCACTCATCACCAAGAGTTGTTTTGTTTTGTTTTTTGTTTTGCAGTGGGGTTGCTTTTCATACATTAGAGTTTTGTTTATATAGACAGGTGCCGATATTACTCAAGCCCACTGCACAGGTTGACCTGGGTGAAGTCCCTTGGAAGCTCATCCTAGGACAACCAGATAATTACTCTTTTTTCTTTGAAGTTAACATTGACATGTTACATTTTACACCACCTGATTCTTTTCATCACTGAATTCCTTGGAGCATCAGCAGCCTGTTTTAAGCATGAAACTTTTTTATGAGTGTGCTGGTCATGACAGCTTAATTGCCAAATGTTGTTCTGTTTCTCCATAAAAGTCCATTCTTCATAGTATGACTGTCTAATATGTAGTGCTGGTCTTTCTCCTTCATGTTTGTATTTGCTTAAACATGGTGACTTTGAACTGAGGGAAGAAATGCATATGAGCTATTTCTGAGGTAATTTTGTTTCTTGTATTCAAAAGGTTGTGCTACAATGGTTTGCAAAACCAAAAAAATCCATTTCCATTCATCTTGTAATCATACATTTGGACTGTAAAACAATAACCCTGGTTATTGTTGGTCTGTAAAACAATAACCCTCTCTGCTTTAACTTTCCAGAATATTGGGCAGAAAAGTAAAAAAAAAGTTTATAAAATGAATTGATAAAATATTTATTAAATAGTATTTCACACAAGAATGTATTGCATAATTTAAATAAGTTAATTGGGTTGAATATCTTTTGTTTTTAGATTAAAGGAGCCTTGGCTACGAATATCATCAGCACAATATTCAGCGGCATTGGAATCATCATGTATTCAGTAGATTTAGCAATACGATGTTGCTGTTATGGTCTATATTGCTATAATAATTTACTTCAGGTAATTTTTTTTATTTTTTTTCTGAAGTATTGTCTGGTCAGGGCTTTTTCAAGAACATAGTAGCATTTGCGTTTCAAGAAGTCTATAATTCTCTAGCCACCTGAATTTTCTATGAATAGGAATTTTCTGCATGTTACTTTGAATTCTTTGCCCAAAAGATAATCCATAATTATTAATGTTACAATTCTCTAGATTTTTTTCTCAAAAACTGAAACTGATAGAATCAAAACAGAATCAAAACTGGGATGTGTGGTAGATTTAATAAAAAAGATAAATTGCCTAAAATATTTAAGGATTACTCTAAATTTTCATTGAGACAACATATTGTTAAATCTGATACTCAAAAGAGTGCTCTCTACACAAAGTCCAGGAGTACTAAAACTGAATGTTTAATGTGTAACTTTAAGTGTCACTAAAGAAGGTTCATAAAATCAGAAAAGTGCTTTACAGTGAATCCTTTCCCAATTAAAAAAGAAAAGCATTTCAAATTACTGATGTATTTGTACAGTTGTAGCACAGATCAGGTATGTTTAAAGTGTTCCATTTGTATTTTAGGTATATTATATGTAAAGTTCAAGTTGATTGTTCTGTGCACATTTTACATTGAATATTTTATTTGCATAGCTCTCATAGACTACAGGTAATAACAGTTATAAAATCTTCAATTAACAAAAACGTAAAAGAGAAATGATTTAAGGGCAAAATTAACAGAACTTAGTAAGCCATCTAAGTTTCGTTCCTGATACAGAATCAGACAGGTGCTACATTTTTATACCGACCATTTTTCTACATAGAGGATGATCATCTGTTGACACACACTTTTAAATATATTGTTTCTTATAATTGTATACTATTATTTACATTAAAAATGTACAAATAGCTATTGTGATATTGTTCTTAAAAATAAACATGACTAGGTTTGGACCAAGTCACAGATCTTAAAGAATCAGGTCAAGCTGGGTAAAGGAACATTTATTTGCGGGCTACAGTTGAGTGCAGTTTCATTTTTGCAGGTACAGGTTGGGTACAGATCTTTAAAAAGACACTTTATGACACACTGCATGCCATGAGATTAGAAATGCCAACTGTCAGTTTTAAGATCATGACTGTCTCATGGTTGAGAGGCTAATTCATTGCAGTGATCCTTAGATATGATGTAGGTTTTTGGACCATTAAACTCCTGGTAAGATTACCCTCAGCAAATCTGCCTTGAAGGGGATGTAGACTAAATGATAAAACATCCAGGTCACAGGGAAACTAATCAAACGTCACCCTGAACAGTGATATAGGAACCGCTTTTGGATCCACACTTATTGTGTGGCATTGGAAATTGAACATCTAAAAGCCATGTGACACACAAAACCCACTCAGGTACAAGACAAAGGGAAGTGGGAGAGGTTAGGTTTGATGCATGCCAGAAAGCAGACAGGTGATGCACAGACCCAGATGTACAAATCTGTGACCACTGAAACTGGCTTCTACAGTGGTGCTTGAAAGTTTGTGAACCCTTTAGAATTTTCTATATTTCTGCATAAATATGCCCTAAAACATCATCAGATGTTTACTCAAGTCCTAAAAGTAGATAAAGAGAAACCAGTTAAACAAATGAGACAAAAATATTATACTTGGTCATTTATTTATTAAGGAAAATGACTGAATATTACATATTTGTGAGTGGCAAAAGTATGTGAACCTTTGCTTTCAGTATCAGGTGTGACCCCCCTTTGCAGCAATAACTGCAACTAAACGTTTACGGTAACTTTTAATCATTCCTGCACACCGGCTTGGAGGAATTTTAGCCCATTCCTCCATACAAAACAGCTTCAACTCTGGGATGTTGGTGGGTTTCCTCACATTAACTGCTCACTTCAGGTCCTTCCACAACATTTCGATTGAATTAAGGTCAGGACTTTGACATGGCTATTCCAAAACATTAACTTTATTTTTCTTTAACCATTCTTTGATAGAACGACTTGTGTGCTTAGGGTCGTTGTCTTGCTGCATGACCCACCTTCTCTTGAGATTCAGTTCATGGACAGATGTCCTGACATTTTCCTTTAGAATTCTCTGATATAATTCAGAATTTATTGTTCCATCAATGAAGGCAAGCTGTCCTGGCCCAGATACAGCAAAACAGGCCCAAACCATGATACTAACACCACCATGTTTCACAGATGGGATAAGGTTCTTATGCTGGAATGCAGTGTTTTCCTTTCTCCAAACATAACACTTTTCATTTAAACTAAAAAGTTCTATTTTAGTCTCATCCGTCCACAAAACATTCTTCCAATAGCCTTCTGGTTTGTCTACGTGATCTTTAGCAAACTGCAGACGAGCAGCAATGTTTTTTTTGGAGAGCAGTGGCTTTCTCCTTGCAACCCTGCCATGCACACCATTGTTGTTCAGTGTTCTCCTGATGGTGGACTCATGAACATGAACATCAGCCAATGTGTGAGAGGCCATCAGTTGCTTAGAAGTTACCCTGGGGTCCTTTGTGACCTCACCGACTATTACACGCCTTGCTCTTGGAGTGATCTTGGTTGGTCGACCACTCCTGGGGAGGGTAACAATGGTCTTGAATTTCCTCTATTTGTACACAATCTGTCTGACTGTGGATTGGTGGAGCCCAAACTCTTTAGAGATGGTTTTGTAACCTTTTCCAGCCTGATGAGCATCAACAACTTTTTTTCTGAGGTCCTCAGAAATCTCCTTTGTTCGTGCCATGATACACTTCCACAAACATGTGTTGTGAAGAGCAGACTTTGATAGATCCCTGTTCTTTAAATAACACAGGGTGCCCACTCACACCTGATTGTCACCCCATTGATTGAAAACACCTGACTCTAATTTCACCTTCAAACTCATTGCTAGTTCTAGAGGTTCACATACTTTTGCCACTCACAAATATGTAATATTCAATCATTTTCCTCAATAAATAAATGACCAAGTGTACTATTTTTGTCTCATTTGTTTAACTGATTTCTCTTTATCTACTTTTAGGACTTGAGTGAAAATCTGATGATGTTTTAGGTCATATTTATGCAGAAATATAGAAAATTCTAAAGGGTTCACAAACTTTCAAGCACAACTGTTAATTCACTGTTAAAAGTGTGAGTCCTGGCTTACATTTGTTGACTAGATACGCAAGTATAAAATGTAACTCATGTCTACATACAGCATTGCCTTGGAAACCTTGCAGCTTCTGAACATGAGAGGCTCTATTCAGTGATGCAATTAGGAGTATACATCATCTGGCTGTCTTCAGGCCACAACTGGGAATATCATCAAGAACTAAATAAAATACTTTGAGGAATTCCAGTGTCATTTAGGAGAAACAGTAATGAAAGGATCTTCATCTAGAGACACAAGTCGTCAGCACTGGAAAAGGTGTCACAAACATGTCACAAACACTGGATACTTTGGGAGTATCCTTGTTAATGTCCTCATCAATACTGCATGGAAGGTAATGACAGTAACTGCAGATTTTCAGAATTGGATGGTGCTCTAGATTCTCAACATGAGAGAGCAGAGGGTACATTTTCAATTATTTTGAGATCACTTTGTTTACGGTCCTTGACAGATCTCATCTTTATTGTGCTGTCAGTGCAATAAAAAGTTGCAAAGTTCAACCTTTGACCCAGCAAGAATAAAATTAATTCTGATCCAGCCACAAAGTAGATGAATTTGAGTGGCTAAGCCTTTGACAGTCCTGCTCACATGCTTTGTGAATTTGGAAAATACATAACACTGTGTAGCCTGTGGTATTTTATGGGAGATGTTATATTGGGTTCTAAGGCCACTGCTGTGCATCATATAGACCTTTGAATTTGTGAAGGGCAAGTCTTATTCGTGTAATTAACATTTCAAAGAATCTATTTAAAAGTTGATGTCGGAGAGTGCAATACTTGCTTCTGAAATTCTTCCAGACATATTGGTAGTGCAAGAGCAAGCTATTAACATGATGGGCCGCCTCCAGCTTTAGCCAGTGTGGTGACTCTCCCAAACAGATCAGGGGTTTCAAGACACCAATCCATGAAGAGTCTTCTCTGGTCCGCAAAAAGATGGAAAGAGCTACTATTTTATTATGTTCTTTATTTTGTCAAATTTGAATTATGTGCAGCTCGCCTGTATGTTAAATTGTTCAGAAATTGTAACACAGTATGCTGCTTTTATAGTGTCATCATTAAGGCACAATCATTATTACTGGCTTATTTCATTTTGTAGCACCAGGCCGCAGTGGTGCTCAATTACAGCAAGTCCCAGTGGACTATAGCTTTTCTTACATTGCTTTTTTTAGGTAGCTTGCTTAGCATTTCCATACTAGTTTTAATTTTAATTTGACTTGGTCAGACTTGCCAATTTTATTAGCTCCTCTAGAGCTGACACTGCATTGGAATGCCAGCTCATACAATGGGCAACTCATCCTTCAGGAATGTAAAGATGCAAAACATGCTCCTTCTTTTTGCATATAAAGGTGCAATTTATTTACTTGCACACAGCACAATATTGGCACAAACCAACTCTGAATTTTGGATTTAATAACAAATGCTAGTCAGTGAAATGTGCAGTTTTTCATACAAAAGAGGAAAAAGTAATGCAAAGGTAATGCACTGTTTGTAAAGCATTACATTTTATAATAGCTAACTATGTAATGGCTTTAGTTTATTTTTTGTGAGTAACGAATAATGTAACTAAGTCATTTTTAAAAGTAGCACTCCACAATGCTGAAAGCATTGACATCAAGAGCTTGTTTATGGCCTGATTTGTGCAGGGTGGTGTACATTTATTAAATACACAAATATACATCCATCCATCATCCAACCCGCTATATCCTAACTATAGGGTCACGGGGGTCTGCTGGAGCCAATCCCAGCCAACACAGGGCGCAAGACAGGAAACAAACCCCGGGCAGGGCGTCAACCCACTGCAGGGCGTGCACACACACACACACACACACACACACCCCAAGCACACACTAGGGACAATTTAGAATCACCAATGCACCTAACCTGCATCAACAAATCTTAATTTTAGAAGCACTTAAAAGTCAAATAAAATACACAACTTAATTTTTATAGCAGTATAACACATTCTGAAGATGATTCGAGAGCGATCTGCAACATTCTCATGTATCAATTTCCAGTGATGTAAAGTTACGAATTACATTCACTTTTGTTATGGTTCTTCAGTAAATTATTGTACAGAATTACATTTTTTTAACTATTTTTAAAATCATGCATAAATACTTTTACTCTTTAATTTTGTTTAGTAATGATTCTGCTTTGTTGCTTTTTTCAAGGTGGATCATTACAAAATACAATTGATTGCCTGTGTTTAAAATGCAAAGTTCATAGTTCAAAATAAGACTGCACAAAAAATATTTTGGGGGTTGTAGGTCACAATCTTATAAGTAAATAAAGCCATGGCTATGTAGTTCACCCCAGCTATATAAGTGGTTGTATCTCAGTGTATCAGAACCTAGTGTATTGTCCAAGAGCTCCAACTTATGAAGAGACATGGAAGTATTCTGATTTTTTTAAACTAGCAGGATATTTAATATAACACAGCATAAATGCAAAAAATTGTAGTTGATTGCACAGAAGGATACCACATTTAAATACTGGTAGCCACATATTGTTATCAAACAAGTTTCCAGTTTTCCAAAAGGATAACCCATAAGTTCAGCATATTCAGCAGACATCTTCTGTATATGAATATGGGCACTCATCTTTTAAGCAATGCATTTGTTTCCTTGACCAGAGCAAAATAGTCATAACAGAGAACAGTAATGGTGAAGGCAACTCCAAATGACATGGAAAGCTGTTGGCAATAGCTGCATCCCCTTTCAAGCAATTTTATATGTTGATAACACAGTACTGTATATCTAGGCACAAATTTCAAGCAAGAACTGATAAAATGTACAGAAATTGTACACTCTAAGTACTTCAGATCAATAACAATAAGTGGCCATTTTTGTCTAAAAAACTACCTGCTCCACCTGAGTTTTTGTTTTTCATGTTCAGCACTTGCATGCATTTGAGGAAGTGTGGCACAACCTCTAGATTTTGAGTTTCTTCTATATGCCGTGCTATTCTGATTGTACTTGTCTAATATTTACTAATTTTGTATTTGTTTTTTAATATAACTAAATATTATTATTATTTGAGTGATTTTCTCACAGACCACTTTTTTACTTCTTCTTGAGTGGTTTCCACATTATAAACCTATACTTTTACTGAAATAGGTTTTTGACCAATTTATAATACTTTTACTTGAGCAGAAGTTTTCATTGTTCTTTCCATCTCTGTCATTTTCCAATAAGGTTGCAGAAGGACTAAAGGGTGTCCTGTTGATTTTTACTATTCTCGAGTTCTGGGTGAGCTTGTTCACATCAATCTATGGCTGCAAAGCAACCTGTGGAAACACAGACCAGGTAATAATTCTACATAATATTCTTTAACATTCAGTTTTACATTAAGTATGTGAAAGTGTTTGGCACCCTGCACTAAACACCCTATTGTTTTCTAGTCCAAAGAGTTAAGCTTTCTTGTTTATTTTTTTCTTGCAGCCTATAATTATCATCCAGCAGAATGTTGACCCATCAGGAATTCCTGTGCAGATCCCACAGTATAATGTTCCACTGCAGACTACTCCTATCACACAGCCATATGATCAGCCTCCAAATATGCCATCTTACCCTCCTCCATATGTTAAGTAAAAGTGAGGCTGAGCTGTACAGCACATGACATTGACGAAAGTGACTGTGGAAAGGGTTTTGCCATCAAAATGCAAGCCTCAGATCTTTATTTTTATTAATCAACATTTAACTCAAATATCTTTTATTCTATGTTTCTTTGCTTAAGAAAAGTACTGATTTACTTTATTTTAATTGACACTCCGAGTCCTCTAGAATCTCTATGGAGATGTATCTTTGTGTTTTCGCTTAAGAGATATATAAAGTGTAGTGAATATGTACATTTATTTTTTTACTGATATGGTGATTTCTAGATATCAAGGAGAATGACATTCACTATGATGGGATAATTTGGGGTTTTTGTAAATATTTCAGTATCAGAAGAGAGTATATTTTTGCCTGGAATTGATTTCATTAAATGTTTTCTCAGTTTCCTGTATTTGATTAATCTGAGGTAGATTTATTGTAGATACAAATTATGATAGCCTCGCTACCCATATCAACTCAAAAGAACATTTTTATTTCACCTTCCTCAACAACCAGATGACTTGAAGAACTGGGATTTTCATTTTATTTTTTCTTGTAACCTTTTTGTTTTAATATATAAATGCTGGGCAGTTGCTCTGAGTTTTTTGAGTATGCACCAGTGAAGGTACAGTATAGGCCTGTCCTTCACCATGACATCTCATTTAATTTCACACAATACAACACACCTAGTCTCGCTGAAGTCAGACATGTAATATATACATCTGGCGACAACCATGAGTGAATTTTGCATAAAGGTGGATGGGAACAATTAGACGGCACACATTTCTAAACAAATCCAATACCTCATGAAGGTGTTACTCAAAGTAGGTACAGTGATTAAGAACTGCAAAGAGCAGCAGTGCTCTTGTTAATTTGGTCTGACAGAGAGTAAGCTGCTGATTATGTGGAAGAGTTCAAAAGTCTCCAAAAAACCCTATTAAACGTATAAATGTACATTGCATGTGCAAAGAGCACATTGCGCATGTTAAAAATATACATAACCTGTTGCAAGGGAGAAACCTTTCTGTAATATCAGATTATACGTTGGCATTTGAAGACATCAATTGACAAGTGAATGATACCTTGTCGTAGGTGTGTGCTCTCTGTTGTCCAGTGTTACAATGATAGTGTAGGAGTCAATGTGAGTTTGAAAGAATTGGCAGCTATACTTGTGAAAATGAAAACTGCAAAGCCTGCCTTTGAAATAAATGGTGTCACACCCTGTCAAATGGGCTTCTGTTAAGAAGCTCATAGCAAAGAGCCACAGAAGACAAAGATTTCAGTACTCAAAACACGAATCAACAAATCTACCTAATGACAACAGTAAAGCATGGACAAGGCTGCACAGAATCCACCTTCTGAATGTACATTTAAATGAGTAACTGATGCAAACAGAAGCCCTTCTCAAATGTGTGTAGCTATGGTGTTATACATATGTGTGTATGTGTGTAAGTCTGTCTTCACTGTCAGTTCAGTACAATGTACAAATGAATCATTAAGCTTTGATTGCCTTGTGATACTGAGTCTCTGAATGAATGAGGGCAGTTTAGCTTTCCTTTTCCTTTCAGCATCAAATCTCTTTTTCAATTTCCACAACTCTGTTCCTGAACCCCAACAGTTTAGATCAGTGCACAAACTAAAGGTATTAGGGGGTGGGTGTTTTAGGAAGAAGTCCTGTGGGTGTAGTTATTTGAAGCACTGGATTTCATCACTATTGATTACAGATTTTGGAATGGGCTGTCCCCAGATGTGTATTCTCAATTGAGAATCACATCTGGCCCTACAAGACTACAAAACTCCCATCACAAAGTTTGGGCTCTGGAGACAAGCATATATTTTACTATTAATTTCTTAGTTTGAATTTAGGGTGCGGCTAAATGCTTAGACTAGCATGGCTTTTATAAATTGTTCTGTCCTTCATATTTGCTACATCCTTTGTGAATATATGCCATGCTAATGGAAAAAAATCAGTGTACTCCAAACTTAAAATGCAGTATAGAATGCAAATCGAATCTGTTACCTGAAAAGACTTATAGGTTGATATCCAAATTTGAATTTCTGTTGTCTTTTAATTATTGTTTGCTGATGCTTTTACAAATATTTCAAATATGTTATATTCAGTTGGCAAAACTTCAAAGTTCACTAATTATTATTGAAACATCCTGTGAAATGTTTAAATAACATTTTTCTCATAATAAGTACCCCACAGCATCTAATAAATCTTCATTTGTAAGCCAGACAGAGTAACTGCTAAATAAGGAACCATATACTGTGTTATACCCATATTTTGAGCCATGCACACTCTAGAGGTTACAAAGTGTTTTCACAGCTTCTTTCTTCTTTTTTAATGTGTGGTTTGGCACTTCTGCCAGTTGTTGAGGCTGCCCAAACCTCAGAGTACAGATGGTGTTGTTTATAAAGTGAACAGAGATTTGAGACTCAGGCTTTATGTGATGTGGATTTGCCTACCCCTGTGCTGGGACAAAGTAGTGACTGCTTTTTGTGTCACCCAGCAGTACTAATTTTTCAAGACCCTAATAATATAAACTTGGGCTACCTATGCAATATTTAGGAATATCAGACTTTGCTGTACCTGTTTGGGGCCACATTGCTCTAATTTCCTTTACACATGCTACTATACAAAAGTCACAAAAACAATCTGACAGTAAGAAAGTGGTATGAAATAAAATTTTAAGATGATTAAAGGACAGGAGCATAAGTTTTAAGATATGGTTTAGAACCAACATAACAAATTCTATATCTATGGAGTCTGCTGTAGATCTGTCTTGGGACCATCACTCTTTTTTGCTTTTTTGTTTCTTTAACAAGCTATAATGGGTATGCGCTTCTGCTCATTGATTAATTTTGTAAGTGCTAAAAGAAGGAAAGAAAATATTTAGAAGGTGCAAAAAAAAAAAAAATGTAGGAGAAGAATTGGAGAAAAACTAAGCAATGCAATATGAACATTTCACATAAAAAAAAGAACACAGCATACAAATACACTTCTGAAAAGAATTTAGATATTCATGTTGATATAACTTTGGGCAATATGAAGATAAAAATTAAGTATATTTTAAAGACTGTAAAATATAAATCAAACAATGTCCTGTCTTAGATAGGCAATTCACAATTAGTGTTTTGTGTGTAGTTCTTCTCACTGTCCAGAATACATGACAGAACAGCAACCAGGCACATCCATGGAATACAACCTACTGTAGTAGATTTACAGAACACATCTTTCCTGAGCCAAATCAATTTGGGAAGTGATCATTTAGCACTCATATTCAAGGAGAACATGAATCAATAGTACATAAAGCATGCATCATGTACAGTATGGGTGTGCCAACAAAGGACAAGTGAATGTACAAAAGATTTTCCAAAGTATTCTACCTGCCAAGGTTTGCTAGGCCTTGAAACAAGCAAAATGCCTGAGTAGTATAGCTGACTGTTTATAGTATACAGACATAACAGATATTACAAGACCATAAAATATAGCCTTTTTTATTGAAGCACTCTGATCTTTCAGCTAGCAAAGAATTTCACCAAATGATACATCAGAATTAATTTTTATGGACCATTGACTGACTTTGTTAACCAACAAGTTTAAGGTTAACAACTCAAAGACTGTATGCAAAATAACCAGCAGATGAGAACGGGAAAAAAAAGTGCAAAATCAATCAATTTAAGAACTCATGAAGCTTTCAAAGCTACACAATAAGACCATTTTGCAAGTGACAATTTTTCTAGCAAGCCATGGTTTTGCTCTCACAATTAAAGCGAGTTAAGGGTTAACAACAGAGTTTTTTTTTTCTCAGAGCATTGGTGCAACAAAGTTCATTGCAGTTATCTTGTAACATACTGTACTGGAAGGCCAGGAAGGAACAAATGTCATCATTTTCACAAAAAGGAACATGGTATAACATGTAGTGATGTGTTGCAAATAAGGATGCTTGCCTTTACATTTCAGATGACTCAGGAAGACTGGTGTAGTCTCCGGTCTTTGTATTATTAAAGGAGAGAGGATATCATTCAACAGAAGAAAAAATGGCTGTGGAACTTAAACAGTGACTCTTTATAAACTTTATTTAGGGGGACCTTACTTCATTAAACAGGCAAGTGGGACTGACCTTCAGTTTTGTGTAATTTTTTAAAATTTTGTTCTTATATCACTAGTGTGTTTTACTGATAAAATATCTCAGCAACCTATCAGTCTGTGTTGTTCAGTAACTATCTGAAGTTTTTCATTATTTGCTGTTTCTTTTCTTTTTTTTTTGTATTTATATTCATGTTTAGGTATTGCCTTCATGCTAACTGCCTGGTTGTTTATAAACTGTTACTGATGATAAATTGCTTTTGCACATTTTTTTTAACACATAAATTGGTTCATGTCTCCGTTATTTGATTCATATTACCTACCATTTTTGAAAACATTTTAATAACAGCTTATATTTTTACACACAGTACTGTTGAGGTGAGGCCATTGATGCCTTAAAGATTCAAAGAACTGCTTTGGTTTCATGCCTGGATCTCCACTGCACAGGTTGGGGGGGACAATAAGAAATTTTGAGTTGGCACTTCTTTACTGAATTGACTATACAACAGCTCAGTAGTGGCAGTGGGGCACACAGACATAAAAATATTAAAATAAAACATAAAAAGTAATTAATTCTGCATTATGCTCTCATAGTTATCTCCCCGATAAGGAAAGACATTATTATTATTATTATTATTATTATTATTATTATTATTATTATTATTATTATTTGGGGTTTTTCTAAGTTGCCTTAGAAAGATAAATGATCCTGCTGCAACATCTAACCAGTCACTTCAAAGCACCAGTCTTCTGTTTCTGGGGCAAAAGCTCTAACAAACTCTTCCATGCCTATGCCCTTTGTTATTAATTTTCCATGAGCCAAAATCACCAAATTCTTTTTCCTGTCTTATATCATGATGCGACAGAAAGGGGTCAGGACACTTGACAGCATAGAGAATGAACTCTCACATGCAGCTCGGTATACACCAATCACCAATGCAGTTACATAAATTGCATGAAGTTCAGGAAATGCTTTGTTATAGACCTGTATACGTCGGTACAGTTGAAGGGCTTACATTATTGTCAGGTGAAAGTTTCTTTAGCAGCATGGCTTTTGCTTGTGGAACTTTGTACTGCGGACTATTAAATAAGCATCCATGTCAGTGAGGAGGGGGTGCAAAGATTGTAAAATCCAGGAAAGAATTTGGTTGAGGAAGAAGACAACCTACAACTCTCATCAGGTCAAGATTTTTTTTGTTTGAAAATCTATTTTCCTTTTCTTCAATAACTCTATCTAGAATGTTCTGAAGGGATTCAGGGAGAGAACAATGCTGTCTATAAGCAGTTTGGTCATGGTTCTCTTTATCTTTGAAGTTGGGGGGAGGGGGTCTCTTCATATTTCAATATCTCCTCAGATATCTTTCAACATGAAATTTACAGGCTTTAAGTGAGTAGCAATTATAATTCCAGGCCACATAATAACAAAGTGACCCAGAAAACTCAAAGAAGTTTTTGCACATGGCTCCTCCTGAATTGCATGGACCACTGCTAAGTGGAGTTGATGGTTATAGCAGTGCACATGTGGAATGTGATTACCAAGCTTCTGTTGCAACAACACCTGCACTCCACTCTTGTGCCCACTCATGACTGATGCCCCACCAAGACACTGGCTGATTATATTATTAGGACTGTAACACTCAGTGGACAGATGTTTGATTATGTCTGTGGTTGTATATTCAACATTTAGCCTAGTCAAGCCAAATAAAGATTTACACAAAACCTGTATCACTATTGAAGGATTATCTATCTCTAGTCCCATCACATTTGATACAGAGTCCAGGAATGTCTGCCTTTTCATATTTCTTTTTCACTTCATGCAAAACTAAAATGGCAAGAGTGTCAATAATCTCATTTTGTATGTTTTTGATGTATACATCGTGTTTTGAGGAATGCTTTTTGCTAATCCAGCAAGTTTGGAATCCTTGGACAATGTACATTTAAATAAATGAATGAAAAGACCAGCAGAAATGTCTTCATCATTACTTGTGCCAGACTGGATGGATTCAGTGCTCCCACGAAAAGAAAGCCCATTCACACAGTGAATCTGCATTACTTCGTCTATGCTTTTAACGTAGTATCAGTTTTATTCAACCTGTGTTTCTCCCATTAAGTACAATACAGTCACACCAGTTTTTTCTCTTTTATTTCATTTCTGCTCATGTCTTTGCTACATTTTAATGGCATTGACACGTGTGCTTTTGGAATCCCCTTTTCTTTTCCAGTGTAGCTTTCCAATTAGTATCTACTGTCTTGGTGAACACCACATCTCTGTCAGTCGCGCCAGCAAATAAGTTCTGAGAGGAAAAACAAAAGGCACATCTAGTTTGACTGAGTATTCCAACAACAGCAGTGAATGGTACCAGCTCGGATTAAAAGCTAAACATTCGTTTAGGAAAGACTTAGTATTAGTTGGGATAGTTCGCTACTATTCAGATCACTTAGATAATTTTCAGCCCCAAGAGTGATACCGCTACCTGCACTGTATTGATGTGAAAAGGTCAGGAAAGGTGTAATATTACTGCTTGAACTGCCCACTTGATCTGAAGACATCAGCCCCAAAGCCTGGATGTTAGAGCTAACAGCAGCAGTGCCCGAACAAGCTTTGGTTTGGATAACAAAAATCACTGCATGGTGTCTATGGCTTATTTAAGAGATGCCCAGCATGGACTCTTTTGTTTAAACTGAGCAGTAATATCAGCATTTGAAAATGTATCATTTCAAATACTTAAATGTCTGTAGTATTAAGGTGTTGTACCATGTTAGCCATTATGAATGTGGTGAGAAGTTAAGCAAAATGACACCTTTACATCTTGCCTGAAGAAGGGGCCTGAGTTGCCTCAAAAGCTTGCATATCTTTCTAGTTAGCCAATAACAGGTGTCATTAGGCCCTTGAGCAAGGCCCTTAACCTGCAATTGCTGAGCGCTTTGAGTAGTGAGAAAAGCGATAAATAAATGCAAAGAATTATTATCATTATTATTATTATTTTGCTTAACTTCTTACCAAGTACTTAAATGTTAGTGTACTAGTGAGCTAGCAAGCTAACAACATTAAAACTTAAACAACTCAACAATAAAACAATACCCAACAACAATAACAGAAATTTTAATCAAAAAAACTGTTAAGAATGCACAAATAATTGCTAAATAACAGACACCCAACACATGCTCCACAAAATGACATGGGAGGGTCAAGGCAGTACCGTTACTTATACAGTTCAGTCAGCAAATCATAAATTTGGAAGGAAATTGTGACAAGAGCAGACGAAATAAACGTGATTGGCATTTTCAAATAGCATAGAATTTAGTTGACCCATTGGGTGGGCAGAGCAAAAATTTGGCAGGGCTTTGCCCAACCATGTCTCTTTCTAGATCCGGTCATGTATAGTATATATAACCAAAGGCAATTAATAAGATGAACAAACATTACAGTGAAAACTCAGGCATATTAATTGACTTGCTCATAGTCACACAGTGAATCTGAAGTGAAAGCAAATCCTGAAAACCTGTGGTTAAATGTACAATACTATGGCAATCCAACTAAATCTAACCATTTTAGAGATGTAATAGATGTCCTCATGATGCCTTGAAATATTTAAGTACATCTATAAATGATTTTTGACTTGTCATACAAAACTGCAGCCACTAAGCCACACCGTCTAGTTACTTTGCACCTTCAGCATTACTGTATATTGTGGACTGTACTAATTACTATAGGAGGTATCTTCTCTTCAGAACTTTTATTAATAGTTTAAGGTCTATTTTACTGTATATATACTAAACAGAAGCAAATAAAGTGGCTAAGGAATGAATGTGCCATCTTCATGCACCAATGCCAGGATGAAGTGGGCCAAACAGAACTACGTATCGTGTGACTGTGCCTGCCTTCTCATGAGCAGTTCTGGTGGTCACGCTGCTTTACGTTGGTTTAGCACGTTTACAGATCCTAGATACCCAACAGACAACAAAGTTGTAGTTTTCAATATATGTAGATTATCTACATTCAAATGATGCAGATTTAATTATCAAGAAAACAAAGAAATAATGCATCACTGTACAGCACAGTAAGTTTTTTTTTTTTTACTTCAAATAACATTAAACATTCAGCAACTACACACAAAGATGTGTAATTTTTAAGATGTTTTTAATATGCGCTAAGAATTTATAAGCCACTGTTCTCTCACATATGCAGTTGTCAACTACTGTATAAGATTTTCTCACTATTTATGGGTATTTTGTTTCCTCTGAAATTACGGTGTATAATAGATAAACCCTTTAAACAAAACCACATATTTTCCAGGAATAAATTGAATTTTCAGTGGACAAGGAATCGTTTACTCTATGCCAGAAAGCACCCAAAGCATTACCTTTGAAAGCATGACACCTGTAAATGGAGTGGTCATTCAGGTCACAAACACCAGATCAGTTTTCGAGAGGTTCCTCAAAGGAAAGCCAGAGGCACTTGGGGTAAGTTAATGGTATACTAGGCTATAAACCTGAATTTAAGCTATGATTGGGAAACCTTCTTGTAATAGAGGATATGAGTTTTAAACACCTACAGTAGATTTCTTTTTATCATTATGGTTTAACTGCAATGGCTGGCTTAATTTTATTTTTCAAAATATAGATAGATAAGATACTTTATTAATCCCAAGGGGAAATTCACATAATCCAGCAGCACTATACTGATACAAAAAACAATACTAAATTAAATAGTAATAAAAATGCATGTAAAAGCAAACAATAACTTTGAATAATGTTAGCATTTACTCCCCTGGGTGGAATTGAAGAGTCGCATAGTGTGGGGGAGGAACGATCTCCTCAGTCTGTCAGTGGAGCAGGACAGTGACAAAAGTCTGTCACTGAAGCTACTCCTCTGCCTGGAGATGACACTGTTCAGTGGATGCAGTGGATTCTTCATGATTGACAGGAGTTTGCTTAATGCCCGTTGCTCTGCTACAGATGTTAAACTGTCCAACTTTACTCCTACAATAGAGCCTGCCTTCTTAACAAGTTTGTCCAGACGTGAGGCATCCTTCATCTTTATGCTGCCTCCCCAGCACACCACCGCGCAGAGGGCACTCGCCACAACCATATGGTAGAACATCTGCAGCATCTTATTGCAGATGTTGAAGGACGCCAACCTTCTAAGAAAGTATAGTCGGCTCTGACCTTTCTTACACAGAGCATCAGTATTGGCAGTCTGGCTGCACTCCCAGATATTTATAGGTCTGCACCCTCTGCACACAGTCTCCTCTGATGATCACGGAGTCCATGAGGGGCCTGGGCCTCCTAAAATCCACCACCAGCTCCTTGGTCTTGCTGGTGTTCAGGTGTAAGTGGTTTGAGTCGCACCATTTAACAAAGTCTTTGATTAGCTTCCTGTACTCCTCCTCCTGGCCACTCCTGATGCAGCCCACAACAGCAGTGTCATTAGTGAACTTTTGCACGTGGCAGGACTCCGAGTCGTATTGGAAGTCTGATGTATATAGACTGAACAGGACCGGAGAAAGTACAGTCCCCTGCGGCGCTCCTGTGTTGCAGACCACAATGTCAGACCTGCAGTTCCCAAGACGCACATATTGAGGTCTGTCTGTAAGATAGTCCACAATCCATGCCACCAGGTGTGAGCCTACTCCCATCTCAGTCAGCTTGTCCCTAAGGAGCAGAGGTTGGATGGTGTTGAAGGCGCTAGAGAAGTCCAAAAACATAATTCTTACAGCACCACTGCCTCTGTCCAAGTGGGAGAGGGATCGGTGTAGCATATAGATGATGGCATCTTCCGCTCCCACCTTCTCCTGGTATGCGAACTGCAGAGGGTCGAGGGCATGGCGGACCTGTGGCCTCAGGTGGTAAAGCAGCAGCCGCTCCATAATCTTCATCACATGTGACGTCAGAGCAACAGGCCGGAAGCCAATCAGCTCACTGGGATGTGACACCTTTGGGACTGGGGTGATACAAGATGTTTTCCAAAGCCTTGGGACTCTCCCCTGTTCCAGGCTCAGGTTGAAGATGCGCTGTAGAGGACTCCCCAGTTCCAACGCACAGGCCTTCAGCAGTCATGGCGATACACCATCTGGACCCACTGCTTTGCTGGCACGAAGTCTTCTCAGCTTTCTGCTCACATGGGCTGCTGTAATTGTGGGTGGGGATGTCTCACCTATGCTGGTATCAACAGAAGGATGGTTGGAGAATGCAGAACTCCGAGGTGAGAGTGGGTTAGGGTGATCAAACCTATTAAAGAAGTTGTTCATTTGATTCATTTGGGATAATCTTCATCCCATCCCACACTTCCTTCATGCTGTTATTCTGCAACTTCTGCTGCAACTTTCTCCTGTACTGCTCTTTCGCCGCCCTGAGCTGGACTCGGAGATCCTTCTGCACGCACTTGAGCTCATGCTGATCACCGTTTTTAAAAGCCCTTTTCTTCTGGTTCAAAAGGCCTTTGATGTCACTTGTAATCCATGGCTTGTTGTTAGCATAGCAGTGTACTGTTTTTACTGGAACTGCAATATCCATACAGAAGTTGATGTAATCAGTTGTGCAGTCAACAGTCTCTTCAATGTTCTCACTATGTGACCCCAGCAGGATATCCCAGTCTCTAGTTCCAAAGCAGTCTCTCAGAGCCTGCTCTGCCTCAGGGGACCACTTCCTGAATGAGTGTGTGGTTGCAGGTAGCACCCTCACTCTTGGTTTGTAGTGAGGCTGAAGCAGAACAGGGTTATGATCTGCTTTCCCAAGCGCAGGCAGCGGGGTGTCGCTGTATGCGTCTTTAACGTTTGCATACAGTAGGTCGATAGTCCTATTTCCCCGGGTGTTAACAGTCAACATACTGGAAGAAGGCAGGTAATGTTTTATCCAGCGTTACATGGTTAAAGTCTCCAGAGATTAGCACAAGTGCTTCAGGGTGCTGCGTTTGTAACTTAGCAACTGTGGAATGGATGACGTCACTTGCTATCTCCACGTTCGCTTAAGGGGGGATGTAAACAATAACATATATATATAATAATATATCTCATATACTACAGTTTTTGTTCATTGACAATGTAGAAGCACCAAGTCAGATTGTTCTCATGAAGCAGACAAGAATCCTATGGCTATAAGTTATATTACGTTTTAGTCTGTATTTAGGATATTAAGTTGTTGATGACCAGAAAATGGCAAAGCAGGAAAAATAATATATTCAAGTTTGATGGTCATGATTATTTTTATGTATTTCAGTTGCATTCGTATCTTCTTATAATTCATTTTAATATGGACTAAAATTGATCTTTTAAGTGTATATCTGCATGTATCCAGATTCTTAAAGTGCCATGATGTATCATAAATGATAAACAGATAGATAGACAGATTTTTAACAGAATTTTGTTTACAATTATATTAACAGACCCTACTCTATAACATACTGTTTCACATTTACAACTCTCAGGCTTTTCTATTCACATTTTACCATTAGACATTGATTTTCTGAGAGGTTTTTGCACATGGCTCCCCCTCAACTGCATGGACCACTGCTAAGTGGAGTTGATGGTTATAGCAGTGCACATGTGGAATGTGATTACCAAGCTTCTGTTGCAACAACACCTGCACTCCACTCTTGCCCCCACTCATGACTGATGCCCCACCAAGACACTGGCTGATTATATTATCAGGACTGTAACCCTCAGTGGACAGATGTTTGATTATTTCTGTGGTTGTATATTCAACATTTAGCCTAGTCAAGCCAGTGAACCAATTAAAGATTTGCACAAAAACCGTATCACTATTGAAGGATTATCTATCTCTAGTCCCATCACATTTTATACAGAATCCAGGAATGTCTGCCTTTTCATATTTCTTTTTCACTTCATGAAAAACTTTTTGTGTATATCTGCATGTATCCAGATTCTTAAAGAGCCATGATGTATCATTCTGAAGAAGATAAAAAAATAATTTATACCCCAAATTTATATATATATATATATATATTTGATTAATTAGTTTGTAATATGTGAATCAACCTTCAATCCTTAACTTCTTAAAGAAGCATCTATTCTTATTTTATAAAACTGCCAGTTTAGCTTGGTCCAGCAGACAGTTGCCAAGTAATCATTCATTCCTTATTTTATTTTTCCTAGAGACAGACTTTCTAAACAAAACAATGGGGTAGGTGAAACAAATCATAGCTACTTAAACAATAAATTAAGAGAAAAGTGGTATTAGTCTGGCACTATACACAAAGAAATGATAAATTGTTTCTGTCTGAATTCAAAAAGGACACAGATTTTTTTTTAAGTACTGTATAAGCAGCAGTTGAAACATAAAATTATCCATTAACAGCAATAATAAACATTTATATAATGCTTTTCCCTTGCCCAAGGCACTGTAATTTTCCTACTCTGTTTTCTGGGAGGTTTATACAAGTCCTCCATACAGTAGCAGTTGTGGCAAGTTAGATCAAAGTATTCCTATAGAGGCTATGTGGCACACCCTCTAAATTAATAAAATGTTATACTTTTAATAACCTCTCATACAAGTTTTTTTTCCTATATCTTGGAATAAAATACAATTAAAGTGACTAATAAAACTGGCAAAATCATTCACACTTGTTTTAATTATCTCTCTTTCTGTAGGTTTTTTCTGTGATTAGATAACAAGAAAAAAAAATTACACAGGGGACCTGCACCAAAGTTTATTAAACTTTAATAATTGTTAAAGTTTTTTAATTTATTAATAAGTGATAATCAAAATCAATAGGTTATGAAAAAGATAGACAGACAGACAGACCACTACACAAACCAAAATCTAAATAAACTGCACAGCAGCCTTATTGGTTTCAAATTGCAATTATCATTGTAAACCTCTAACAAACTTGGCTTTTCATTAACTGTACAGTGCTTCATTTTTTAATAAACAAGCACAAAAATAAGAACAAATCTTTATATATATATATATCTTATTAAAATCAAAAAAACATTCCATACATGCAAGTCAAGTTTAACAAAACTGGTTTGAAACAAATCGATCCCCACCAATGAAAAAGAGAACAAATCTTTAGATATATCCCACAAACAACTGCATACACATAATACAGCCAGACACTAAATTTATTGTGTATTATTTTTGCAGGCTGTACAGATCATGATTGGTTTGGTCAGCATTGCTGTTGGTCTGGCTCTAGCAGTAGCTGGGCTGATTGTAATTGTCACTTCTACTCCATTTTGGACAGGTCTTCTGGTAAGATGAGGTTTGATTATAAAACGTCTTTCATAATACAAAGATTTCTCAGCACCATTTTAAAATTACTTTAATGGTATTTGCTGTAGAGTAAATAGGTCAAAGAAATTAGCATTGATCAGAAGTAAAAACTCTGAGGGTATCAATAACAGTCACTGAAACATAAGAAATTTCAAATTTTCTTTATTTCTACTTGTTAGTTAGCTAACTTATAAAACATTGGTGTATTATTTGTCAATTTATAATTACTATAATTTTAGGCTTTCTAGATTGTTCTTTTTAAAATTGGTTTTAGGGCATAAATGATATTTAATTTTTGAACTGGTGAACAAACATTTTGTATACATGACCACTCATTCTCTCTCTCTACAGTATATAATTTCTGGATCTTTTTGTGTAATTGCAGCCAAAACCACACAGATTGGTTGGGTAAGAATTCTGTTACTGTTTTTTTATATGCCCTCTCTGGAATAATTTACTTATGTAATGTATAATTGCAAAGCTTATATTCAGTATAATATACATATATTATAATTGATTAGGCATGGTATCTGTCAAAGATAGGTAATAGAATAATTTCAAAATATTTATCTCTTGCTCTACCTGTACTGTGTGGTGCTGAGGCATCACCCGTTGCATGGCTACACACGTGTCCCAATCCAGGTGGTTTATCGTGTGGTGGCAAGGCGCTGTAATCCGTGCATGCTCCCAACCAACCTACCTGTACTTGCAGCACCTTTCCTCTGTTTTTGCATGTGACTGAACCTATCTTCACCTGTGCTCCCTTTCCTGAGCATGTTCATGTAAAACCTGCTTCCAAGACTCTGTCATTATTTTTAAGGTGTCTTTCTCAACTCCTGTCTGGTTTTATACTTTCCGCCTTTGAAGGTGACTCTCTCTATTTAATCCATCTTGTGTTTCACACATGCACTTCCTTTTTCTTCGCATCCCCAAAGCCAAGCTGACTAATCACACCAAAGCTAAACCAATCAGATTGCTCTGAAGGACCATACACACAGACCTGATGTATGTACTGTATATGATTTTTTTTTTAAACTTTATATATAATATGCAAGAAAACTTACAATTTAAGTGAATCTGCCACCATTCAGTTTAGATTGATGAGCCCAGGAATGGTTGGTAGCATTCACATTGTCGACATATTGTCATTCCCCTCACTTTTTCTTAAGCACATGTAACAAGCTATTGTAGCATATGATTTTATTGCTTCATTATTTCATACATATCTTTTAGTCCAAGAGCCTTTCCTTAATGTCCTTTTTAACCATAATTATGTACATTCAATTCACACAAAAGTCACCTATGATGCCAAGGTGAGACTGGCATTGGTCAATCTATTATTAATTTATTCTGAGGCAAAGTAGTATTGAACAGACAACTTGTTAATAGTACATGATAACTAGCTGATTGGTATGGTAAATAGCTGAACCCTCATTGTCCTAAATGGCCTACGCTATTCATTGTAACAGCAATTATGTCATTACATGTGACAGGTGATAGTGCCTACCTGGTTTGACGCTGACACCTTGCACAAATTCCCCAACTTCCAGAACACAGATGAGACGTCCTTCAATGCAGTTCAGAGCGCACTATAGGACTCCTCAGAAGCAATTGGCAAGGGCTAGATGCATCAGATGGGAGACTACTGTACCTGCAAAAGAATCTGCAGCATGGTGATTGAATATGTATGAGGTTCATTAGAATAGTCCATATAAGGTTGTTTCAGAGTGGCAGCCAAAAAGGGTTTGAGGCATGTTCACATACAAACATTTACAAGATGATTGTGATTTAAACAGGTAAACTGTTAGAAATGTGTGGAAGACAGGTTTTATAAAATATTTTTTGTATAGGCATGTTCCAGTTTTTTGGCATATGCATATTTTCTAATGTGAATCCTCTCTAAGTATTATAAATGAGACCTTAGCTCTTTGTGATAGATCTTCAAGAGACTTTTAAAATCAGCAGCAATCTAGAGGAATCAGCAGTGATTTGTGACCCATCCTTCAGTCTTTAATCAAAAGCAATTAACAAATGTCGGTTAAGCAAAATACAAAGTTATTGACAAATTGACATTTTTCAGCAAACTTTACAACTTTGACTTTGCACATGGTCACAGAAACTTGGTGGACATGTTAAGACTAATTTACCAGGTTTACTAGGTTGTGCCTGGCATGAATAGGATGTGCAACGTCATTCATTTCCACCTAAAGTGACCTGAAAAGGGCAGTATTATTACTACAATGTGGCATACAATAAGAATAATTGAACAGAGAAAGGGTTGATTTACTATAATATTGAATTAGCAAAAAAAGAAAACTAACTAGACAAACCTGATTCAATAAACAAAAAAAAATCAGAATCAAGATTCAAAAAGGGTCCAGAAAACAACTGCCAGCAAAACTATTGTAGTTGCAACAGGTTTAAAGAAAAGCATTCCCTTCGAAAAAAGATCAATAACAGAACATGTAGCTCATTCTTAAATAAGGTAGCTGCCATGACAAAACAGAAAAGCAGGTACATGTAGGACACAGCTTGAGCAATCAGGAACAGAGTGTCCAGCAGGAGCACCAGGAGATTTTCTTGTGGGCCGGTGACGTTTCTGGTCAGGTCGAACTTCCATGCACATCTTTTCAAATTCTCATAAATAAATACACAAGCAATTAGTAAATACATAAAAACACACCCCATCCTCAGGTGGTTCGACCCCGCTTTGTTTGCAGGTATCCATTCAAAGCAAAAGAAAAACACCCCCTCCACAAATGGTAAAACCCCATACGTGAGCTTGAAACTATCCATCCAACTATTTTGTATCACACTAACAGCATTTAGCCATTTTACAATGGACACCAAAGGTAAAAAGAAATTTTGTGCTGGGAAAGCAGGGATTAAGAGAACAGAAAGGAGCCGCAGGAGAATACAGTGTAATGTACAAAACTTTACAACATCACATTAGGTCACGACTTTAGTAACACTAGGTGACAGCAAAGTAGCTAGTTACAGGATCAAATGTGACTGACCTTACAATCTGTAATATTTGCCAGAGCCAGTCAATCCTAAAGGTGTCATAGGCAGCCACCTATCAAGTGCACCATTCTTGAAGGATAAGGGACCCGTGCTTTGTGGACAGCCATTTATTTAAGTTAAGCAGCACATGCTCGGGACCTCCATCTATGTAAGTTAAGCAGCTCTCTCTGGATGACCTCTCCGCCAATGACCTTTAACCACGACAGATACTGCCTAAAACGCAGAGCTGTCTTAACGTATAGGCACAATGGGCACTGGCTGGGGGACCCAGGAGCATGTGGCCCACATTGTTTCTGATGCCTATGTATGTTTCTGTTTTGCTATCAAAACAACAGTCCCAGTGCACTGCTTTTCCTTGGGGGCCATGATGCTGTTAAGACAGCCCTGAAATACAGAGTTTTTAGCGTTAACATTTAGGGTCTGGATGACGCTGACATTGACACTTCACATGACAACACAGTTAACATCATCTTACTAAATAACTTGGCGGCTAACAAAAGTAGTTGTAACTTAGCTCCACTACCTACATTTTGTAGCCAGCGTTAGTCTATGTGTAACCCATTAAGAAAGGGAAAATGTTTAGTGAATGCACCATGCAAGTATTAAACAACCAAACCACAACCTACTATTAATGCCCAGAGAGAACAAAAAGTAGCTCTGTGTCCATTCTGCTCCAACTAGCAGCCACAGAGAGTCAGTCCAGTGATGGTAATTAGGGAAGGGACATAAGGTAGTAAAGAAAGGACAGCAACAGGTATTTGCAACATTGCGATGTGATAATAGATATGGTGGTTTGTGAGTGTTTTTCAAAATTACAGAAAATTATGTGACAAGTGTGATATATTATTATGACTGTAGGAAATGGAGAAACTATCTACAAAAGGACATGCAATGATCTATAATAGATATACAGGCATAATGTATTATCAAAGTTATCTATAATACAAAGTACACAGTCCAGCTGGCACCCTGTTCATGGTTTATTCCTGCCTTGTGTCCTATGTTGACTGGGATAGACTTCCATACCCCCTGTGACCCTGTTTAGGAATAGAAATTACTGACTGACAGACATACAGTGCATCCGGAAAGTATTCACAGCCATCACTTTTTCCACATTTTGTTATGTTACAGTCTTATTCCAAAATGGATTCAATTCATTTTTTTCCTCAGAATTCTACACACATCACCCCATAATAACAACGTGAAAAAAGTTTACTTGAGGTTTTTGCAAATTTATTAAAAATAAAAAAATTGAGAAAGCACATGTACATAAGTATTTACAGCCTTTGCCATGAAGCTCAAAATTGAGCTCAGGTGGCATCCTGTTTCCCCTGATCATCCTTGAGATGTTTCTGCAGCTTAATTGGAGTCCACCTGTGGTAAATTCAGTTGATTGGACATGATTTGGAAAGGCACACACCTGTCTATATAAGGTCCCACAGTTGACAGTTCATGTCAGAACACAAACCAAGCATGAAGTCAAAGGAATTGTCTGTAGACATCCGAGACAGGATTGTCTCGAGGCACAAATCTGGGGAAGGTTACAGAAAAATTTCCGCTGCTTTGAAGGTCTAAATGAGCACAGTGGCCTCCATCATCTGTAAGTGGAAGAAGTTCAAAACCACCAGGACTCTTCCTAGAGCTGGCCGGCCATCTAAACTGAGCGATCGAGGGAGAAGGGCCTTAGTCAGGGAGGTGACCAAGAACGGTGGTCACTCTGTCAGAGCTCCAGAGGTCCTCTGTGGAGAGAGGAGAACCTTCCAGAAGGATAACCATCTCTGCAGCAATCCACCAATCAGGCATGTATGGTAGATTGGCCAGACAGAAGCCACCCCTTAGTAAAAGGCACATGGCAGCCCACCTGGAGTTTTCCAAAAGGTACCTGAAGCACTCTCAGACCATGAGAAACAAAATTCTCTGGTCTGATGAGACAAAGATTGAACTCTTTGGTGTGAATGCCATGTGTCACGTTTGGAGGAAACCAGGCACCGCTCATCACCAGGCCAATACCATCCCTACAGTGAAGCATGGTGGTGGCAGCATCATGCTGTGGGAATGTTTTTCAGCGGCAGGAACTGGGAGACTAGTCAGGATAAAGGGAAAGATGACTGCAGCAATGTACAGAGACATCCTGGATGAAAACCTGCTCCAGATCGCTCTTGACCTCAGACCGGGGCGACGGTTCATTTTTCAGCAGCACAACAACCCTAAGCACACAGCCAAGATATCAAAGGAGTGGCTTCAGGACAACTCTGTGAATGTCCTTCAATGGCCCAGCCAGAGCCCAGACTTGAATCCGATTGAACATCTCTGGAGAGATCTTAAAATGGCTGTGCACTGACGCTTCCCATCCAACATGATGGAGCTTGAGAGGTGCTGCAAAGAGGAATGGGCGAAACTGGCCAAGGATAGGTGTGCCAAGCTTGTGGCATCATATTCAAAAAGACTTGAGGCTGTAATTGCTGCCAAAGGTGCATAGACAAAGTATTGAGCAAAGGTTGTAAATACTTATGTTTTAATCATGCCCCCCTAACGTCTTTTTGAAAGGAGCCCGCCAATACCAATTTGTTGTTTTTTAATTAATGATATGTCATAGATGCATATTTTATTATACCTACTTAACTTTTATCGACATTTATCTAACTCTATATTTATTTTTCTAGTATCAGAATGTAGTTTAAGTTAATTTGTTTTGGTTTCAATAGATGTATTTTTCATATTTTCGATTCTTGTTTTCTTTTTTCACATCTTCACGTCCCCCTTTTTGTTACTTCGCGCCCCCCTAAGGGGGCCCGCCCCACAGTTTGAGAACCACTGACCTATGGCACCACTCTGAAGAATCACTCTGGCGCTTTTATTTTTAAGAGTGTACTTACAAATTTTTCTTTGTCTGCGTACATTTTTTTGTCTTCCCTTCCTTAATATGTAAATATAATAATAGATGCCAATTCTGAACAAACTTGCTTGTCAAAATTCTACAAATGAATTAACCACCTTGATTTTTGATTCAGTATTTCCCAAAACTGAACAAAGCAGGTTTTAGAAAGTTTAATAATTTGGTGGCCAAGGTTAAATCTTGGATAACACCTAAATGTATGGACAATATAGCCATAAAAATTGTCACTATTACCTTATTATTTGAAAAATTACGTTAAAAATAACATCAGTTTACCTCAAAGAAGTTCAAAGTTACATAAATTTAATTTTACCAAGTGAATTAGCTTACAACAAAATAGACAAAAATAATTGATTTCATTGATAAATACATTTCAATGTTGTCAATATGTGTAATTAGGGTAATGTTTCCAACATATGTTTCCCAATATGAGCACATAAAGAAAAAAAAATTGATGATAAAGAAAAACCATTGGTTGATCAATAAGCCATAATATGAGAGAACAATCTGAAATTTAATACTCATTTTTTGACAGATCAAAGCAGCCTTATCCATGAATATCACCAGTGCTGTGTCTGCTGTGTTTGCAGTTGCTATGTATTGTGCAAAGATTCCTACAAGAAATTTAAGTGACAGAGGCAAACATTTCCGTTCAAATGGCACTGCAGATCTTGATCATGTGCATTGGCATCAAGGATCTGACATCCTACTGGTAATTTCTTTTCATTTTTTTCTCCTTGCAAGTAATTTCTTTAATGTTTTTCTGCATAGACTATAATCTGTCAAAGCCTCTTCTAAAGCAGGTATTTACACTGCAGACTTATAGTGCAAACATTCTCATTTAATATATAGAAAGTCTGTGGCAATCCAAAAGCGGAACCAATAATAATGGAATTTTACAACAATAGATCATACCAAAGGGGTCTAATTATTTAAATAGTATGTGGTTCAAATATTTATATGCTGAAATGGCAGATGAAATGTGTAAATGAGAGCCTAATATCTCCATATACCCATACCCATATACCTCCCCCGTGAATTCAATGCCATACTGCTAACTGCTGTGTACATAGCACCAGATGCTAATGCTAGCTCAGCTCTGGGGCTTTTGCATGACACCATCAGCAGTAAACAGAGCAAGTATCCTGAGGCTGTTCACATCATTTCTGGGGACTTTAAGCATGCAGATCTGAAAGCAGTTCTCCTCAAATTCCATCACCATATAAAGTGTGCAAACACTGGACAAGCTGTACACAAACATCAGACAGGCCTATAGGGCTAAACACCTAGCACACCTTGGCCAGTCTGATCATATATCCCTGCTTCTGATCCCTGCATATACCCTCCTCAGGAAACAAGCTCCCACTATGACCAGGACTGTTACCATATAGCCCGAGGAAGCCTCCCAACAGTTGCAGGACTGCTTCCAGAGAACCGACTGGGAGGTTTTCGATCACCAAGACTTGGAGAATCACACTACGGCAGTCCTGTATTACATCACGTTCTGCACGTACAACGTCACCAGGGACAGACGCATAAGGAATTATCCCAACAGGAAGCCCTGGATGACGAAGGAAGTCCAGAGTCTGCTGAAAGTCAGGAATACTGCTTTCAGGTCTGGGGATGGGGCACTTTACGGTGTAGCCAGAGCAGACCTGAAGAGAGGCATCCAAGAGGCCAAGGCAGCGTACATAAGGAGGATTGAGGACCATCTGAGGAGCAACAACACCAGGCAGTTGTGGCAGGGTGTCCAGCACATTACCGGCTACAAATCCAGCAACTCCTCAGCCGCTGAGGGAGACGCTTCTCTGGCAGAGGAACTGAACATCTTCTTTGCCCGCTTTGAGGTGACATCAGCAGCAACTCCACGGTGGAAGAGTGTGAGGTGAGGCTTATGATGAGGAAGGTGAATCCGAGGAAGGCTGCAGGACCTGACGGTGTGGCTGGACGGGTGCTGAAAGACTGTGCAGATCAACTGGCCGGAATCTTCACTAGGATTGTCAACAAGGCCACTGTCCCATCCTGTCTCAAGTCCTCCATCATCACTAAAAACAACCTTATGGCTGCATTATCTAAAGATTACAATGACTCAGTACTGCTCTGGCACTGTAATTAATCAACAAAGCACCACAGTGTTTCACTGCCTACCATGTTCAGATATAGCTAACAATTTTAGCATGAGATATCTGCACAGATTTTAAATCTCCATCAGGTACTTCTTTGTATATGTACTCCTAAATTTTACAGTTAAGAAATTTGAACTCCAATTAGCCACAGACCCTCCACACCCAACACTATCAAGAGCACATGAATCTTTTCATCATTTGAACTGGAATCCGCTGTCTATTAAAGTAACTTCAGCCATAAGATATTGTAAAATGGAATTAAAAACATGTTTTATGTACACTTTTAATACATGCAATTACTTTCCATTATCATTGTTAGCTGTGCTACCCATCTAAGGCAGATTGAAATCTAAACAATCAACATAAACCTTGGTGTAAATGTTTGCAGTGCACCATCTGTTGAATAACATTTTGTAATCATGAGTAATACAATACATTGCATTTTTCAGTCTAACACATGATAAATATTTGTAGTAATAAAATGATTTACTGCAAATGATTGTGATGCACCACCTGTTGGAAAGATAAATGCAATGCAAATGTCTCTGCTATATGCCATTTAATATGGGATTCTTAACAGCAGTGTTAATGTTTGTGATGTGCCATCAGTTGGAATGACAAATGCAGTGCATTGTATTAAATATTTGTGATGCACCAACTATTGGAATGAGAGAGACATAGCAACTGGACGGACACAGACATTTATCCATTTATTAAGATTTTAAAATATGATTTACTGTAACAAAAAATATGCAATAAAATTTAATGAAGTGATTATAACACATACCAAATTTCAAACCAGCTAACAAAGTCTCTGAATGCACCTGCATGTTATGCCATGTGCACATTTTCTTACTTGTTTATATTACAGAAGATGTTGCCAGACCCGTTTGGTCCTTGCCTATATAATTTATATTTTCTCCCTTTGTCTGTGTGATTTATTTCTAAGTACTTTGGTTTCCTTACTTAACTGTAAGTATATGCATGAGTGAAAGCTGTGATAGTATGGCACTTCAATCAGGGTTGAGCCCAAAGCTTTCAATGTCCATTTTGTGACCCTAAAGTGAATTAAATATATTCATTAAACACATGTAGCTGTTACATTTAAATAAGCTGTTTGGCTATAAATGGCTAATAGAAAGGTTTCAAAGATGCTAGAAGTACAATCATTTAGCCTTTCCAGGTACACTCTAGGTCTTTATAGTACTAGAAGATCTAGTAAACTATACTGTATAAGCTAATGATACCATAAATAAAAGTTTGCCCCTGGTCATGTGACAAAACAAACAAATTATTGTTATGGTCTTGGTTTTTCTTGATAAATATTTCATGTCTTGAGTCAAGTAATTTCTTATTTTAATTTTTTTTAGACATTAACACTGCAATAAGTACAGTAGTTATCAACACTGCCTCACAGCTTTACAGACATGGATCCCAACTTGTCAAAGCATTTTGCAGTCTTAAAGTTGAGTTGATGAGAAATGAAAATTAACATATGGTTTTACATTTTACCAGAGTACAACAAATGGAATCCTTGGAGTGTTACTCATTTTCACAGTGCTGGAGTTCCTAGTGGCCATCTCCATGGCAGTTTTTGGATGCAAAGCTGTTTGCAAGAACACTACGGTATAGTTTGTTTAATACAAAGAATTTTTCATTCACACTGTGAAGTTATCGAAAACTCTCCAATTCAGTGATGCAGTTAGTACCTTGGGCCCTAAATGTTGTTTCAGGTTTCCTTATAGGTAACAACATACTAACGTGCTTTAAAGGTACAATAGACCTTTGTTTTGTTTACATACTGTATGTCTGCAATTAAAGTGCCGCCAGGCAAACTGATGAATGAATCTGCACATAAAGTACATATTGTTATAACTGTTAAAGTATCAGGTCAGGTCGGGGAGCATGCACTGGCACAGCGCATTGCTGCACCCACCACACTACGAAGCAGGTCGGGAACCCGGTTGGCAACCATCCAGGCAGACACGCGGTCCAGTACTACCATCCAAAAATGACCATCTATATGCCACTGCCAGGGCTACGTGAGCGTCCCCTTGGGCTGGTCCAGCCACTCAGGTCCTCAACAATAAGGATCTTGCAAGCCAGATCACCCTCAGGGAATCGTTCCACATGGCTGTAGTGTGGGTGAAAATAAAACAGCACTCACTTACCAGAAGCTGAATGAGGATCCTTCATGTCACTGAGACAGATGAGTATGCTTGCGAGTGCGGGAACGTTTAAATAGGGTGGACTGCACGTGAGCAGGTGTTGATGTAATGTGCACATCCCAACTTGACAGTTTATTGGGAGACCGTGGGTAACGTAAATAAGGATTGATGGACAAAAAGTTCTAGCGGTATAAAACTATGGTCCGAACACAAGGATGTTGTCATTTGACTAGGTCTTAAGTGTAAATCTGTGTTACTGATTTGCTTAGCTTAGTAGTAGAGATGCATACCGACCTTTGTATATAGTAGGTGCTAAGATCAGATTCACTTACCTAATTACTTGGGTGGAAGGATTCTTTATTCAAAGATGCTCAATGTTTTTCTGTTTTGATCTTGTCCTTATACTTAGTTTTTCTTTTTTTTTTTTTTTTATTATTCTTCAGCCTGTCCTTCATGAACTGTCTTGTGGCTGGAGGAGAAAGAGTATTTTTTTTTATTTTTCACTATTGTTTTGGAGCCACTGTAAATATTCTAAGCAGCACCTGCACTCATTTTCTTTTGTTTTGATAGTGTCTTTGCACTGGACTTTTGGAAGATATTCGAAGTTGCTGGATGTCATGGCCAGCCTGTACACTGGTACTCTGAGTGCTGTACAGAGTGAAGGCAGAACCTGTTAAAGTGTGCCCAAAGAATTTGGTGGAGTTATTTTAACCAAGGAATGAGGATTACTTGAATGTGGAATAGCTAAACGAGAAGCGGGGGGGCAGTACCAAAACAGAAAATATCCAAGCATCAAAACCAAAATCGTAATCCAAAAATCAAAGTCAAAAGTTCAAATTCCTGATCTAATCTATTTTCCTTAACTCAGTATAAAAAATGCATAAATTCAATGAAAAGTCAATTTTCTTAACGGCGCTGTAGGGTAGAAAGTGCTGAGAGTTAAGGGAAAAAAGAAAAAAAAAACAGATTAGGCAATGAAAGAACAATGAAGCATTTAAAAATTCCTGGTCAGAAGTAAGGTAAAAAGCCAGAAAAACAGAAGAACTAACAAAAAGACATTGTCCAAACAAACATCACATCACAAATGTATTGCCCACTAAACACGTTTGCACCCAAGGAAATCTAATGTTATCTTGGGTTTCTTACCTTAAAGACTATTAAACAGAAATTGTTTATTTATGATCCAAAGTGAAAATATTGGATATGGATGACACCATCTTTTACAGGCAAGAAAAGATTTCATACAATTGCCATGTCTTTTGATTGGTGATAGGCATGGCAACAGTATACAATATGACCACAAAAATAGAAACATAATGCAGAATAGCTGCAGCTATGAAAGGACTCCAACACAAAATGGTTACATGGTTAATATTAAAATTTAATAACTGCACAAATAAAAACTATAATAATAATGAAATAAACATTTCAACCAAATATAAATACTGACATAACTAAGGAAAAGTTGTAATATCTTCAATCCAAAGCTAGGATGCCTCTGATTGTTAGCCACCATCTTTTATTATGTCAATGATGTCACAACTAATCATGTGATAGTAGTACTAATCCATTTTCAGCTACAACTTGGTAATAACCATGAAGAAACACTAGAAAATGTAGCAAATTCCAGGGAAATAGTACATGAAATAGCATTAAAAATTAATTAAAAATATAAAAAACAAAGTTAAACATAGGAAATACCATATAGAAGGCAACAACACCTTTCTGTAGATTTCTGTGTCTAATTGCTATAAACGTTCATGAAAAGTAATTAAGAAAAGAAACATGTTTTATTATTAACACCTGAAGCTTTGAATTGGCACAGGGGGGTTTCTGTTCTCTTAAAGCTTTGGAAAACAGGAGGGGATAGTTTGGCATGATGATAACGTTACAGGAAAGTTACAGCATTTTTGATAGCTAGAGCATAAATGTGCCATTTTTTAAATTCTTTTCTTAACAAAATATATTTATGAGACAATATCTCATAAATGTCAATATCTTTATTGGAAGGAAAGCAACACTTTTACAGCATCACCAACGTCACCAGAGCTCTGTCTAGTCATAACTAACATTGACTTGGATAAAGTAAATGAAGAATGCTCAGAAGGGGCTATGTAGCCATTGGGCCTAAGCTGTTAAAGCTTCATATACTAAAACTGCTGAAAACTGTGGACCCATAGAGGTTTTATTTTATTCAGAATATATGCCTTTTTGGAAGTTTTGATTTCTTCTCCTCCATTGCCATTTGGACACAGCTAAAATATCTATCCCATCATAACTTGTAAGAAAAATTGATAATGTTTTTCAACAAATTTTCAGTTATTGTGTATACTTTGTTGACTTATTATTATGTCAGTAGAAACTTACTAGTATATGTTTTTATCTTTGTATTTAAAGTATACATACCTACCTTTATGGTAATTTGTTTAATTTTTTTTCACTTTGATTGATAGCAAGAGGGTGCAGTTTTGGATAAATACTTCATGGGAACATTTTTAATTGTATGTTTTAAAAGTATAACACTTCGGTAGGTAAAAGCACCACACAAAATAATATAGCATCAAAGTGAAACTGCATATACTGTACTATAACCATATACTGTATCTGAACCTTTACAGTGTTTGCCAATGAAACAGCAGGGATGAACTTCTTAAATTCAGTTAAATGTCATTTTTCAAAGTAAATTAATTTTAAATCCTTTAAAAACAATTCAACTCACATCCATTTTTTCTGATATCTAAAAAAATATTCATTTTTTTTTGTTTTCATTTCTGTTGCAGCCTGTGATTGTCATTCAACAAAGCTCACTTCCAGAGGCAGCTTTTGTGGTTAACACGTAATTCATGATGATCCTCTACTGTGATTCTATGGTGATGCTCAAATACAGTACATCCTTCTCCATTTCCCAGTTTTCAACTAAGGAAAATAATAAAGCTTCAAATTTTTTTTTTTTATAAGAGGAGATCTGTTTTTTATTGTTCACCACCAGGAAGGTCAGAATTTCCTGGGAGTATCCATGCTTGAATTGTTTATTGACTCCGTTTCCCCTCAATGTTATCTGGTTTATTGCTGTACTCCAAAGTACAGTATACCTTTGAAAGTTGAATTTCTCCATTGTTAAACTGAAAATGTTTGTGCATGTGTTTGTGTGTGTGTGTGTGCATCTTATGATATTTAACATTATGTTTTCGCTTTCCAATGCTACACATTACATGCTCATTACATCTTGCCTGAAGAAGGGGCCTGAGTTGCCTCGAAAACTTGCATATTGTAATCTTTTTATTTAGCCAATAAAAGGTGTCATTTTGCTTGGCTTTTCTCTACATTCATAATGGCTAACACGGTACAACACCCTAGTACTACAATGCTCCACATAAAAGCGAATTACATCATAATGAAGGCCATTTACCTCCTGACTTAATTGTTGTAATATTTTGGAGAATGCTTTGATTTTCACACTGACCCTAACCCTTAGATTCTTTGCTATGTGGGAACATATACCAATATAGTATATATAGTAATATATAGTGATATTAACTGTGCAACATTTTTAGCCATAGTGTGCCCATTTGGTAGTTGGGGCTTCAGCTACTAAGGTACATCTTTACCTGTAGTGCTGTTACACCCAAGACTGCACTATTCAGAGGTTAATTGTTAAACCCATGTGTTCACATTTCTTCTTACCAGACTTGATGGTTGTACTGAGATACACTTTTGCTCATACAGAGCTGTTTCATCCAAGACTACACCTATGCACAGACCCTATTGTGGATGTGTCATCTCACCTCAGCTGACCTGGGTTTAATAATGATGCCTTAATTCCTAGGCATAGAAACCATACTCAGAAAATCAGTGAAGACATTTGTTTCCTCTGTTCAACATCATCTAACAGTAATAACATAAGCAGAAGCTTAGGTAGAAGTAGGACATAAAGTATACAACCTGGAGTCTTGTAGCTGAGGCAGTTTTAAGATGATCTATATTCTCTGTCTGACACCTTTCTTACTTACAGTGCCTCTCAAAAGGCAAATATACAGCAGGCTTATATCCTTTATCAGATAGTAAAGAAGACACTCTCACTAGGTTATTGTATAGTGCATATTTTCTATCTATTAGGCAACTGTATGCCCATTTTGTGAGTGCTGAGTCATGCCTCCTTGCTATCCTTATTCTAAATAAAACTTTAAATACTTAGTAAGTTAAAACTTATTTACATTACAACTTTTTTAAATAGCATCCTTCACTAAGTGCAGGTGCTGTGAACAACAAAACACAAGTACAGATTATTGAAATCACTAAACACGGAACTAGTACTTTAAAAATAAAGATTTGTTAAAACAGACAAAGATAGAGAGAAAAGATAGAACCTGATTGAACATAAATAGAAACCAACAATATCTGTCCATTAATTAACTGATGAACTTAAAAGAGTTCAAATTGGAAAGTCAAATACAAAGTCCAGCCAACTAGTCACCTACCCCCTTTCCTGGGTATTCTGTAGTGGAGTCTGTGCTGAGCCATGCAGACTGATGAGATAATCTTGCTATTTGATGATTACAATGTTCCTCTATCTAAGATGACTTTTACATCTGCCTGACAATAGTGCAGTGGCACCAAGTGCAAATCTAGATACTGAGAAGAAAAACAGAATAGAGGAGGGTTAGTAATGGCTTATAATTGTTTTATTTCTTAAATTCCTGTACAAATGACTAACAAACAAAAATGCAATACTCACAGTTAATAAGCAGCTCTAGTCAGGGTATTCTAGACTAAAGTAGCAGGTCTTCAGCTTTTTTGACAGTTTTTAACACTGAGACTGAGGGAGCATATTTGTATTAGCAGGCAGATTATTCCACAGCTTCAGGGCGCTGTAATCAAAAGCTTGACCTTCCATTGTTGTTTTATTAATCCTTGACTTTGTAAATCCAATATAAGTTTAACACAGAATGTTTTAACTTACATAAAAAATCTGAGTTAAAATAAGATACCGTCCGAAAATCCATGTAATCCTCCCATGGGCAGGACTCCATCATCAAAATTTTTTGTGAGTTACACAATTTTCAAACACATATCAGATGCCAGTGTTACTTGTAAAAATAAAATGTATTTCCAGATATACACGTATACATTACACAAAAAGAGTTATAATACAACAATAAAACACACACTACTATAAACAAAAGGAAAAATATCAGTCAATCAAATAAATCATAGAAAGAATTAACATTTATTAATCTTAAACTCTAAGTACCTCAACCTTAACCCACCCTAATTAGTAAAAACCTTTTTATACTATATTTTTAAATATTGATTGAAACAACAGTAGTTATAAAGAAGCATTGACAGTAGACTTATTCTAGAATAAATTTTAAGTATTTTTCCTAGATTCTATAGAAATTCTGAACAGTAATACACAAAAATATTTTTTCTAGTATAAGTTAATATAATATATTATTTTCCCATTGAATTATGGAGTGTGCAGTAAGATTTTTCCAATGAGAAAGTTGAGTTGACACACTAACAATTCAGTGTATTTAATTGTCGCTAGATAGAGTAATCCCATCCAATATTTCTTCAAACAGTGCTATATAATGATATTGAATGGTTTAAAACCTAATGCTATCTAATAAGAAAGAAAATATCTTTGCCCCAGAATGCCTTTATTTAGGAGTATCCCAAAATATATGACTTAGTGAGGCCAGAACTACGGAGTATTACTTACAATTGTTCAGTCCTTGATATATTTTAGATATTAATTTGTTTAGGAGAGGTTCTGGCCTGGATTTACCTTCTTCCCCTTGGCAACATCTTTCATAAATATAATATTTATTTTCACTGTTGCTGCTGATGACACTCAGCACTACCTTGGTAATAAACCTACCTCTTCTTTTCCACCATTTTCACTTATTGACTGCATTGTTGAAATTAAATCCTGGTTTTCTTCAAATTTTCTTAAATCAAACAGTGACAAAACTAAGGTTCTTCTCATTGGTACAAAATCATCATTATCCAAAGCCGATACTCTTTCACTTGCTATTGATAATTCCTTTGTTTCCCCTTCACCTAAGGTCAAGAGTCTGGGTGTCATCCTTGATGGTACTCTATCTTTCCAATCTCACATTAATAACATCACCCGGTCTGCTTACTTCCACCTACATAACATCAATTGCATCCACCCCTCCCTCACTCCCCATATCACTGCCATTCTTGTTCACACAGTCTTGTTACTTCTCGTCTGGACTATTGTAATTCACTCCTCTTCGGTCTCTATAATAAATCTCTCCATAAGCTTCAGCTACTCCAGAATTCTGCAGCTCGCATTATTACTCGAAACCCATCTATTCACCATATTACTCCGGTCTTGCAGCAACTTTATTGGCTCCCGATTAAGTTTCGAATTGATTTTAAAATTCTGCTGTTAATATTTAAGGCCATTCATAACTTCGCCCCTCCATATCTGTCCAGCCTTCTTCATGTTGCCATTCCCTCTTGTAACCTTAGATCCTCTTCCTCCATCCATCTGACCATCCCTCTCACCCGTCTAACCACCATGGGGAGCAGAGTATTCAGCCATTCTACTCCCAAGCTCTGGAATTCATTACCTACTGAGCTTAGAAATATCGAATCATTTTCAACCTTCAAATGTAAACTTAAAATCCATCTGTTTAAAATGGCTTTTTCTCTATGATTACAGTGGCTTTGTTTGGTTTTAATTTTTATATTTTCTGATGTTTTAAGTTTTATTTAAAATGTGTTTTTTATTTATTGTTTGTTCGGTGTCCTTGAGTGCTTAGAAAGGCGCCTTGTATAAATAAAATGTAGTATTATTATTATTATTATTATTTAGGTGTGTCTGAAGCAAAATTTTAAGGTGAATTTTAGCATGTTTTACAAACTTTGATGAAAACTAATTTAATATTGTTAAAATGAACATCCTTCCAAAACTCTTAATTTCTTTTCAGAGTATACACATATTAACAAGTCATTTTTATTTATTTACTTATTTATTTTTTGTTTTATTAATTGTATTGTAATCATTCCATACAAATAGATCAAGTTTTACAAAAAATAGGATTCAAGACAAATCAACCCCCACCCCTGAGAAAGAGAGCATGGCCAACAGAGTAGAACTTAAAGCTTGTAAACATGCCTAAATTGATGAGTTTAATAGGACGATAGAGATGAATGGTGAAGAAAAAGAAATGTGAAGAGAATTACTTCCTCGGTGCTTCAAGAGCTTATTCTAAAATGTTATTTATCAGATCCTGCCAGGTTTTGAAAAAGTTCTGCACAGATCCTCTAACTGTGAATTGGATTTTTTCCAATTTCAAATAGTATAAAGCATCAGTTACCAACTGACTTACAGTAAAAGAGGAGAGTTAGGATTCTTCCAGTTTAGCCAAATAAGTCAATAGTGCCAATAGTGTAGTGAATGCACTCACAGTTTGTTTGTCCTTCTTCACTTTAAGCCCATCTGGAAGAACACCAAACACAGCTGTTAATGGGTTAGGAGGGATTGTGATACCAAGGCTGTCTGAAAGGCACTTAAAAATTTTTGTCCAGAATGATGTTAATTTGGTGCCCAAAACATGTGACCCAGTGAGGCTGGGACTTGATTGCAACATTCGCAGGTTGGATCTTGCCCTGGAAACATTCTGGACAGTTTTAAGCGAGACAGATGTGTTCGATATATAATTTTGAGTTGAATAATTGTATGCTTTGCGCATATGGAGCTCGAGTGAAT
>JANRMT010062854.1:34271025-34318831 GCA_026402145.1 Polypterus bichir lapradei
TACTGCTTTTTGTCTGTGAAATTGTAGTACATGTCGGTTGCTGCAAGCCTGTTTCTGCTCATGAGGCCCTGTAGTATTCCCTGTTTATTATTATGCATAGTTGTGTAACTTGTACTTTCAGTTTAGGAATGGGACTTAAGGGTAAGAGCTCTTTATTCTTGTCATTAAAATGTGGAGAATTTTTTTCTCTTTTTTTTTTATTGGACATTCCCAATTTCTGTTTGAGATTTTCCTAATCAAGGCTATGCCACACCCTCAGATAGTGAAGAGGTACAAAAAGTCTAGTATTTTGCTGCCTTAAAGATAGTTTCAGTATAAAAAGAGCAGACAGGAGATCAATACCAGGAAAGCATCAAACAGAAAACATTGTACTACATCATCATTTTCATCCCGTACTGAGGAGGTCTCATGAACTTAGAAGATTAGCATACAATCTCAAAAAAGCTCCAGCAATTGAAAGGATCCTTCGACCTTTGGTTTGTAGATATAAAGTGGTACCAAGATTCTTTATAAATGAAAATCTTTTTTCCAAAAAAACGTTCTTCTAAACAAACATCCCAAGTAGAAAAAAGGCACAGAGCAATCCCAAAGTTAACAAAGTCCCAAAAGCACAAATCCAGAGAGAATGATGAAAAACAGAGGAGAGGTCACAAAATCCAGAAACAAATCACAAAACAACAATAAATCACAATAACTCACTGAAATCACTAAGCATATTCGGATGAACCCATTTGACCCATGCATCTCCTCAGCCTTTATAGGGCTTGAGGTGGTCCCACACAGAGACAGACAGGTGGCCCTACTTCCTGGGGAATGACCTACGAAACACAAGGAATATAACAAGATTGCATAAATAGAAATCAAATAATAGATAAAATAACATTGACAAAAAATATATAATAATAAATATAATTAACAATATAAATAGAAACAATTGTCATTAATGAAAACAAAAAACAAATGAGACATTAAAGGAAATTTAAACATAAGGCAGAGGAGGAATCCTGGCTTAAACATAACAATAACATCTGAGCATTGTCTCATTGTGATTTATCAAGGTGTTTAGCCTTTGGACCTTTTCTCTCAATCAAGTTATAGGAACCAACTTCAACAGACAAAACAGACCTGTTGCACCTGAGACTATTGCTTTCTGATGCCAGGAGATTCACATCTTTAGTGTGAATCCCTGTATTACTCCAGTATGGTTAGCCATCAGTCCATCCACTGTAGTACCAGTTTAATCTGATTAGATGTCATGGGGGCCAGAGTTTATCCTGGCAGCATTGCAAAGAAAGAATCAGCTCTGGATGAAACGTAGGTTCAATGATGACAGGCTTAAAAAAATAAATATTTGAAATATTTATTATGAATTAATCACATGTGCATGTGGTCCCTAAAGATAGACCAACTTCATATTATTCAATATTTTGAAGTTGATTTAATTTACTTTCATTAGTTCTAAATACTTGCTTTGTTAATTGAAGCTGTATACTTGAAAGTCAAGAGGTTTTCTGCACTGAGTTTGTTCACATATTATGTAAGGGCATACCCACATTATTTTTACACAACAATTGTTGTGAATTTACTGTACATGCTACTGTACTTCCAACTTTGGACTAAAATGCTAAAAATAAAAAAACTGTTTCAGTTGTTTCTACAGTATAGGAAGATCTGAAAACAATATTACTGCTAATAGCTTTTGTCACATATTCTCCTACATAATAGGTAGGTCTTAATGCTAGTACAGTAGTTTCTCCCATATGCAGTAATCCTGAACTTTGCATGTTCAGCATTATCTACTGTATTTCATATTTAATCATGATAGCCTTGTCTCTGTTTTCTTTGCTAGCAAAAAGCATTGACAATTACTTAATTAATTAAGTAATTAGTATTTCTTATACTGGGGTGATGATGACAAGGACTCATGTTTCAATTCGCCCCTGTGTGGAATATGCATGTTGTGCTTGTGTCTGTGTGAGTTTCCTTCAGGTGCTCCGCTTTTCTCCCACAGTCCAAAGACATGCAAGTTAGGTGGATTGGTAAAGTTATATTGGCCCATGTGAGAGTGTGTTCCACTGCAATAGGCTGGCGCACTGTCCTTGGGTTGCTCGTGCCTTGTGTTATATGCTTGCTGGGATAGGCTCCAGTCCTCAGTAACCCTTCTCAGGATTTAGCAGGCTTAGAAAATGATATTTCTCATACTGGCTCCACTTTTTGCTGCAGGAAAATTACTCTTTTCAACAATATTTCCAATTGGAACAGACTTCACACAAGGCCAGTCAGAAGTCTTGTCTTTTCTTGTTAAGCAGTAAAAAATCTCTTTTTGTAATGGCAGGTGCCACAAACTTAAAAATTTGCTTCCTGCAGTCCAGCTGGAGTTTTAACATATTGCTTAAACAATACAAGTCTTCTCTTCAAAGTGTCAGAATTAATGCCGCAGTCCGAAAGAAAGCATTTATGATTCTTTCATTCTGCTTACACATTTTAGGTATTATAATAACACTTTTTTCAGAAAACTATTTCCTGCTTAGTAGATTCAGATGTGCTGCCTAGCTCTCTTCTACTCCACCACGCCAACCTCTTCTAACTGGATTCCTAGCATTTGCCACGTACCCAGTTGTTTACATGAAAACTCCATCGACTGTCACTGTCAACTTAGAAGATAAAAGATATTGTTAGATAGATAGATAGATAGATTGTTCCCATTTATTTGGCTTTTTACAGCTCTTTAAATAAATTCATAAATAATTAGATAAATAAGTCAATAAATAAATACACACATATCCTTTGGTCTGAACACACACCAGAAAGACTATAAAGCAGGAAAATTCTAAGGAAAAGAACATTTCTGATTTGGCTGTCACAGTCCTAGTAAGGCATTATGCAGATTAGTTGTTGTTGGTATAAAGGAGCTCCAGTAGTGTTTTTTGGCACACTTCAGCTAAATGATTTGTTAGCTAAAGATCCTTGGTGTTAGTATGTCAGAGAGAGGATGTGCAGCATTGTTCATAATGCCACACAGTTTTGTTTTGATTTTCTTCTTCACTATGAACTCCGGGGAAGATGTGAAGGATTTCACTTCCCACATTAAAGGAGCACAGTCTCCTATGATAAAAGAGCCTGCCCTGGCCTTTTTGAAGTTCCTCTGTGTTCTGAGACCAGTCCATCCTGTCATTAATGTGAACCCAAGTACTTATAGGGGCGCACCACCTCTGCATCCACTCCCTAGATAATGACTCGACATGGAGGGTCTAGTGCAGTGAAAGTCAACAACCAGTCCCTTGGTTTTGCTGATGTTAAGATGCAGACTATTTTGTTTACACCAAGAAACAAACTTCTCCACCTGACTCCTTTACTCTGTCTTATCCCCTTTATTAATACACCCCTTAAGTGCAGAAATAGATATTTTAAATATAATTTGTATTGTACATACCAGAATTAAGTGTAAAATTATGAGGACAAACTTGTCTTTATTATTTACCTTCACTAGCATAATTCACATCATTTTCATTTTTCACTCTGTATGTCGATTATGTACGGTATGTTAAACTGCACAGACTGCAATTACATTTGTTTCCAAGTTATTGTTTGTCTGCTTGTCTTTTGAAGAGAGATGAATTGATCGTATTTCTGTTCAGGTCTAAGAATTCTTGTCCTGCAGAACTGTTGATAGTGCAGTCTCTCTCTTTGAATTCATTTTTTGTTATTTTTATTTTTTTAATAAGTGTTGAATTTTCTCATTATCTGAACTTGTCTCATCTAGTACATAATTCAGTACAACACAGTTAGGCACAAGGATCAAACCAATTCTGGTCAGGACCTCAGTCTATAACTAGGCCCACAGTTTAGTCTTTACTTTTTATTGAATTCCGAAATTATTTGTTAAACTAGACTTCTTGATTCATTGTTCCTATTTGTTTTCCATTTAGAACACTTCTAACAACTTCTCCAGAATTTATAATAAATGTAAGTCAACATCATTTTCTCAGCCATGGCAATGCTATCTACAAAACTACTATAAAACCTAGGTGTTTTCCTTCAATTTCACTTTATGGTTGTCACACGTTTAAAATATTAAAACAATTATTTTCTGCTTTCTTTTACAGGCGATAGTGTATTTGAAGCTCCTTGCAGATGAAATATTGCATTTTGGTTTTCAACATGTTTGAAGATATAATAAGTAGAGGCATGGTGGATACTTTTTACTCTCATTACAAATGGTGTAAGACATTTGAGAGGAAAATAACATCCAGGCTACTGTCTCAGGAGTTTCCTAAGTAGCAGTGCAAAGCCCATCCATTTTCATCCAAGCTATAGGTAATCAGGAGTAAACATTCACTCCAGGATTATAAGGCAAAAGGCAGAAACCGACTATGGATTATTGGCTGGACACCAGCCAATGTACACAAACCCACCTTCACTCACTCAAATCAGGTGAGAATACAGAAAGCAATTAACCAAATATGAACATTTAGGAATGAGTAAGGAAAACCAGACTAGAAAACTCACACAAACAAGGGAAGAATATTATTGGAGTTGCAAGGTGGCCTGAAAATTGACACCTTGGCACTCCATCAGTGTAAAGTGTCCCTTGAATTGATTTGTGATACTGCCAGTGCTCCCATCTTGAAGCTTGTTTATGAAATTGGTGCCATCTGGTGTTGAAAAAAGTGTTTTACACCTGCATTGAATGGCTCAGGTATTAACTGTGTCTACTCTGTCTGGTCCCTCATTTACACTGGCATTAGTTCGAATCCTGAAATTGCCAGGTAACAGGCTGCCTAATGTCTCAAATGTTCAGCAAACTGCAGTTGGCTTCTATTGTGTCTCATCATTGTGACAAATTAGTTGGTGGTCTGACTCTTGCTCCACCTAATCTCATAGATGTTCATTGATCTGACATTTAGCAGACCGAATTAAGGTGAATTCTCTGTCGTAGCTCTGAAACCATTTCAGGATATTGTACAGCCTGTAGATATAGAGGATTATTATTCTGAAAAAGCCCTTTTACAAGTATTGTTGTCATTTGATTACTTTTTTATTTTATTTGGCTTTCCTCATTATTTGTTTTTATTCATTGCTGTTTCACTTAGAGGTTTTGTTTTATTGAGAATTCATCCCTTATTTTTTAGCAAAATATGTTACAATAGACTTCAAGGATATATATACTACAATAATTTTGCAGTATACTGAAATATTTTGTAGAATTTGTAATCTATTGACACTTATGTATATTGTAATATATTTTCCAAAAATATAAAAAATATATTGCTAAATATATTTTTACAATAGTATAAATAATATATAAAGAATGTTATGATATAGTTTTAAATATACTGTAAATTTTAATTCTAATATACTAATAAATTATATTTCAAGGTAATTTACTATATTTGTCTTTTAGGTAAGTTAACTTTCCACAAATAGAAAATTTTCTTAGGAACAAATGCTCTAATATTACTTACTGTATGTATTTATAATTAAAACTGTTAGCCTGCCAGTAGATTTATTGATTTATAGAAACTAATATTGCTAACTTTTTAAGCAATTTTTTAACAATACCAAGTTTATAGTAAACATATTTCAGAGTGGACATGTGCTGACTTCTGACTGATGTGCTGTGTAATACGTGTTTAATATTTTAATGCAAAAACATAAGCAATAAATGATTTTTAGAAACCATAGATCCCAACAAACAGTATATTCCATGTCCTATACTGTACATAATGCATTTGCAAATATGTTGTAACAATATATGAAGGGAAATGTATGTTTAATATTTCAAATAGAATCTTAAAATATATATATATATATATATATATATATATATATATTTAAACTTGATATATTTTACATCATATTACAAGATTATGCCCAAATATCTTCTTATAAATTACACTACCATGGCTGTTTGTCTGTCCAGGATTTTAAATCAACTGTAGCTCACAAACCGTTTGACCTGCAATTTGGTACACATATACTACGTGAGTCTACTATCTGCTTTCAGGGTGATGATTAACCTCCAAGGTTATTCCTTTTTTATTTTTATTTTATTGCATTGTAGAATCAACTCTTGGCAATGGCCAGCAGAGCAGCCATGTGGCGCATGCTTATGTGCACCATTGTCATCCCTGCCACCTTTGCCGTCACTTCCCCTATCACTTCATATCTTAAATCATTCTTGATGCAGATTGAAGACTTAAGTGCCAGCTTAAGTGGAAAATTAAGGGAAACATACTAAGTAATTGCAACACAGACACTGACTTAATCAGTTTTAATGTGAAAAGATGCAGATGAAAGAAGAGAAGAAGAAGGTTGCTAAGGTGGAGAAAAGAAGAGCAGCTCAGGAAGCAGCAAGTGCATCAGTCTCTGAGCAAATGAATGCTAAACATACAGAGAAAGAGTAAGAAAACTATGAATGCTCAAGTCAAGTGTATTCACTGCATGTTATCGTGCAATACACCGTTACTGGTTTGGGTATATTGCAAAATCTTTCTTCTTCATGAGGAAGCTTTTGTTGCTTTGTGCCACCATTTTGCTTTCTGTGGACACCACCATTTTATGTTCCTTTGTTAACAGTTACTACACCAACATGACTGGAAGTATGTGAAACTTAATGTCAGCATTGCAACTATTTAATGATCAGTGTCATGCTCTTCCAGGTTATCCAAGACTGTGGATACAAGTACTGTATGTCCTTTGTGAGTTAGTGTGCTTCTATTTAGTGTTGAAGGTAAGACATTTCTGGAAGCCAATGTAGATTTTGAACATAGCCTGTGCTTTGTTTGTGTTGCCATGTCCTGATCTTCGTCAGATTGGCTGCAATGTGCAGGTGTGCTTTGGCATTTAGTTCTTGCTCTACTCATTTCTGAAGATCCAATGTGCACCACAAAGGCACAATCCTTATACCCTGTACTGCCACCATCTTCCTGAACCATTTACACAAGTATATAGACTCATCTGAGTTTTCCCACATCCTGGTAATTCTATTAGTATGAAGTCTTAGGAACTGAGCTTCATCAGGCCTAGCAATGATTTTTGAGTTGTCTAATGTTTATTACCCCACTGCAACACTTCCTCCTGTTTTTCCCGGAAAGGAAAACATCTACACTTTGAGAATGCATTAGCGTGGCAGATTGAAAGCACTAACAGACCATAAAATTAAATCAATTCCATTAACAGCAAGGATTGGGTTCTAATTAAACATCTGGGTTGGAACAAATACCTGTATCGACTGCATTACTCCTGCATCACTCCAGGACCGAAGCTGAGCATTCTTGGTTTAAGAGAATAAACATGTACTCTTTTTAATGTGCACAGTAGATTATCATTCTGTCTTACTTCCAATTGAGTATTGCACATTTAGGTTACTGTTCATTTACATGCAGTTGTTGTTTCAAAAGCACCTGTGTAAACATATATAAATAAACCTCATCTTCAAATGCCAAAATTAGAAATTTAATGAAAAATTATATATCATTTTAAACTTTAGGCAATAGCTGTTAGGTGAAAAAAATAGTATATCTAGATTATGCCTTATTTATTCGACACATATAATTTTAATGCCTTGTGCTCTGTCTGAGTGTAAAGTCAGTGAGACCAAGAGCTGCCTGGGTGTGATTTATCAATCCACCCTTCGGCAACATTTCAGATTTTTGCCTAATTGTTAAATACAAATAAAAGTAACAGTAATTATTTTTAATAAGAAGAACAATGCATATACTGTAAGTCAGAATTTGCTGGAAAGTGCTTCAGAGAGAAAGGTGCATACAGAATAAGATGATAACATGAATATATAATACTGTAAACATTTATAGCACTATTGAATAATTATATATGGTGACTCAGTACATGGTTATTAGCATCGCTGCCTTACAGACCATGCTCCAGAGTTCACATGCTGTCCCAGTAACATTTATGTGAAGATTTTATGTTCTCTCTGTTTTTCCTTAGTATTCTAATTTTCTCTAACATCCTAAAGACTTCCAGCTGAAGTTAAATACCAACCCTGCAAAAGTGAATGTGCTGCACAACTGATTTGTATCATGTCCAGCTTTTGTTCCCATCTTCTTTTGAAAGCCACTTGGACAGCACTGGCTCTGCATAACCTGAGAATAGATGGAGCAGATTTACAAAATGGCATGTTATGTTGGAGAAGATGGATTTTCTTTTCTATTACAACTGGGTATGTACATTGCTCTTCAGCCCAATGAAAACATTTAAAATAAACCCACCACTCACCTTAGGAAATAATCTTTACTTTATGTAGGAGTTTTTCTTGTGTAGAGACCAGGGGCCTCATGTATAAACAGTGCGTATGCACAGAAATGTTGCGTAAGAACGTTTCCACATTCAAATCGCGATGTATAAAACCTTGGCATAAAGCCACATATTTTTCCACGGTACCTCATACCCTGTCGTACGCAAGTTCTCCGCTCAGTTTTGCAGTCTGGCGGCACCCCGCGTCAAAGCAGTGCTACTGTTCCTGTGTGGTTATGTCAGAAGGGGACCTTGTTTTTCAATTTCCTGGATAATCCAGTTACTGATTGTGTCAGGGTTGTCTGCAGGATGTAGGTATTGCTGTCTGGCAAAGGAGTCGCCGCTTTGAAGTCTGGCTGGTTGAGTATACAAACAATACAAAGTTATGATAATAGACCTGCTCCTCCCTTGGAGGATGTGTGTATTTACCTGACTTGGATATTACATGTCTGACGCTATTGGTTTCTAATCAGCATATCTGTACTTATTTATGATTGGTAACAATACATTTTGTTAACTTGTGTTTTCATTAATTGTTAAACCCAGGAAATGTAGATGTGCCATTATTTAATCCGATTGTCCAGGACTGATAATTGCAGGGACTGAAGAAGATTTAAGCTTCTGGGCAGCAGAAGGCAAGGGAAGGGACGTTTCACTGAGAACGCTGCCAAGACACTCGGACAGATCACAAGGGCTCGTAGGCAGACGAGGGTACCTGGCTGGCACGACGTGTGGCACAAGGACGGCAACACTTATTTCCAGGTAGGAAGAGACAGCTCCACAAGGAGACGCCGGTTGTGGGTCCAGCGAGAGAGGGAAGCCGCATGAAAGGACCAAGCAAAGCTGGCAGATGAGAAGTGAGGCGTGCCAAGGTCGCAGCAGCACAATGAGCCCAGAGTGGAAAAAAGGAATGATGAAGAGACGCTGACAGGGATTCAATGATTTGACACAACTTCTGTTGGGTAACGAGTGTCTGGTGAACAGAGTGCATCCGTGGACAGTTGAATGATTAAGTGTTGGGATAACACAGTGCGCAAACTGGACTCTGCACCACTAAAGGTTGTATCCTCCAATTCTGTTTTTGATGGACTTTAGAGTGTGGACTGTGTGTTTTCCTTTAAAAAAAAAGGAAATTTGTTCTTGATAGTGTTAAATTTTGTTTATGTTCATTTATCTTTTGCATGTACTTATTATTGTCTTGTGTAATAGAAGTTACTGTTGCTTTTCCTGAAATTACTGTTGTGTCTTTCATTGTGTGTTTACTCACTGCCCAATTTAAAGAAACCTGTGTGCTATTATTGGTAAATTTCAGGAGTTCCCAGTCTCTTAATAAAACTGGGTGGCGTAGTCAGATATTTGGATGGTGTCTATGTTAGATTACCTGTAAGTGTGACCAGACACCTGTCACAGTTACCCTTTATTTCTTAGAACCACATTCCTGCCGAGGCTTTATAAATACACTGAAACTAACCGCATATTGTTTATTAGTGTAATGCATCTGATTGTAATTAGTTTGTAACAATATAATAGTCCAGGGAATAGCCATAGTATTCCAAATACCATAACTGCTTTAGCGTTGTTACTCTCACTTTTTTTTCTTCTTTCAGCATTTTGTAAGGGTAAGGGTTGCCACAGCGGATCATCTTTCTCCATATTATTCTCACTGCATCACTTGGAGTATTTATATCATTGTATCTGAGTGGGGAATCACAGCAGCAGCTGATTGGAAAGATAATTATCGGTATACAGCATCAGACACACGCTTGCCATTCAGCCACGGCAAAACGTTTCAAAGCCTTTCCTGTCCGAACCTCGTGGTTCAAAAACAGTTTCATCACAAGAACTATAAATGCACTCAATCGATTGCTCCTTGTAGAACTGTTTGTACTTATGAGTACAATTACCCCACTGTAAAGTTGCACTACAGTTATAATATTGCACAACCTGCGCCATTTTATAAAGCATGTATTTATATATGATGACGATATCATTTTTAAAATGAAATGCAGCAAAATGTGTTGACTATATTATACAGATAAAACTTTAACTTCATTTAACTAATCTGTATTGTTAATAATTAAACATGTGAGGACACGGTTCTGCAGCGCTAGCTAGTTCACAAATTGATCCTACCTTGTGCTGTATTCTTACTGGGGCTGACGCGACACTGGAAGGATAGATGGATAGAATAATTAACCATGTACTACAAAAATATTTCAATGTTCCTTAAAAGTTTTCAAGAATCGCCGTTGTAAGCTTACAGATGACTAAACATCTGTTACAGAGCTGATTGCATGGCAATTGGGTATTTAGAGAAAGAAAGTAAGCACAGGAAATGGAGGTTAGTATGTTTGAAAGAGACAGTACTGCTACAACAATTTCATCGAAGGTCACACACCATGCTCCCCTGTTTAATAACATGCTTTAACTCCTATCATCATGAAAAAGATATCATGTATACATCTCAGTATTTTAATTATTCAGAGAGCTGTAATATCACAAATGTAATGGATTCTGTGTCCTGTCAGAGAAAGAGAAAGCGGAAGCACATAGTGATACAAAACAAAGCATTTAACGTGCTACTTTAATTGCAATGTGATTTGAGAAACTGGTTAATTAAACGATTTTAAGATGAAGTTTATGATGTTCTACTTTAATGACAAAATAAACTACATAATTAAAGTGGAAATTTCGAGATTGAAGTTGACATTTCGTGCTTTTTTCTTACTGTGTGCCTTTTTTTTTCTCTGTACCCTAATAAGCTTTCATATGATGCCTTTTCATGGCATCTTTGCTATGTGACAACTTCTTTTTTATTTTGGGCACTGTGCAACTTTGTGAACTTGAGCTTTCGAGTTTCTCCGACACGCTATGTCAGTCGATCAGCTTCCTTTTGTTATTTATACCACTGTTTAAATCAACAAATAGTATGTTTTTCTTTGCCTCCACTTGGTATTCACTAAAATTCCTATATTTACCCCCCGTGCTATTCCCATTGTCTTTTCACAGAACGCTGAGCTTAAGGGCTATTTATATTGATTTGCATATTCAAAGAGGCGTAATTCTGTGAGGAATTGGGGCGGGACAGCAGGCACGTGCACTTGTGTTACTTTTCACGCTGACCGGGATTTATGAAGCAATAGAACGTGGAAGTTGGAGTACGCACAGATTCCTGCATCTGGATTTTTTGGTGCGTAAGCACATTTCGGATTTTTGATTGTTTGCTTTTCTTGCTCGCGCTCTCTCTCTCTGACATTCTCTGCTCCTAACGTGCACTCCTTTGAAGAGGAAGATATGTTTGCATTCTTTTAATTGTGAGACGGAACTGTCATCTCTGTCTTGTCATGGAGCACAGTTTAAACTTTTGACTAAAGGGTGTTATTTCATGTCTAGAGGGATCTAATAATAGAAAATCTATTAAGAAGGTCGTAAACAGGTTTTCTATGCTCTAACTGCGAAAATATTCAATTTATAAATAAAGAATCCTACTTCGCGGAAATTCATTTATCAAGGCAGAGTCTGGAACAGATTAACCGCGATAAAAGAGGGTTTACTGTAACTTTATTTTTAGATTTCATCTTTGAAAGTGCACTAAACCATGACATTCTTTTACAATATAAGCTGAAAATTACCTCACTTCCATATAAAGATTTAAGAAGGTTTATACTGTTTGTCTCGCACTCTCAGAGTCCTCAAGATGAGGATTTTGCTGAATATTCCTCAGTGAAGTTCCTCTGGCTACAATAGTACATTAAATGCCTTACTCTTGGAAACAGGATAAAGAGTACATCAGGTAAGGTGATTTGTGTTTTCTTTTAAATAAAATGAAGATATGAATTTTAATTAGCCTTTTTTATCATGGTACCAGAGTATGGTGATATGTTGTGTATTGGTTGGACATACAAGTGAGAATTTTAACTCTGATCTTTGACAATAGTACTACTACTACTACTGCTACTGCTACTGCTCTTACTACTGCTACCACTACTACCTCAAATCTGCAGAATCTTCGGTATGAATATAGTTGCTTTTCAATGTCATTAATGCAAGTGTATTTTGGACTCTAAACTGCCTCCATATGAATGCATTTGAATGTCTCTTAAGATGGGTTGGCACTCTGTTCAGAGTCAATTCCTGGTTTGTGCCCAAGGTTTCCAAGGTAGACTTCTCAAATAGATTAATAAAAAGGCTTTTACAATGGATGAATAAATATTTAGACAACAAAGTTCAGCAATCTTGAATTACCTAATATTGGACCGTTGATCGATGACTTCTGTCCTCAGTTCAGAATACAGATCACCTCAATACTAGTGTGCAAATCTTTTTTTTACTGGTTTGTTAAACAGGTGTGGAAGCGTCTTGCTGTGTTGTTACTAAAAGATCTAAAGTGTGACCACAAGGGGGTGCCACTGAGTCCCAATCCCAAGACTGCAGCAATACCCCACACATTTTAGAATAAAATACAGGATATTTTATCACTACAAAGCATGTATCCAATTCACCTTCCAGAAATTAGTCACAATACACAAAAATTCAGTTCTTCTGCTGAATATGACTCCCTGATGTAAGGCAGAGGACTCCCTTTTAAGCTGGACTTGGGAATGCTTTCAGTGCTATGCCATATCTCCCTGGAAGCACTTCTGGGGTGTAAAAAATGTAGGGAAGTTCTCCCCCGACAGTGCCCTCTATTGACACCCAGGGACCCAGAAAGGGCTGCACTTCCAGGTTCCAGCTCCCAATCATCTCTGCGGGTGTGCCACCTGAGTTGCCATACAAGGACTAAGGCCACATTCCATATGGGGGATGGAACTACTCCAGAGCTCCAACTTCTGTTGGTCCATCAATTATTTTATACCGGCTGGGCACAAAGTTATGTTTTTCGTCCAGGCAGCCAATCCATCCATCGTTCCTCTCTGGCCTCCTGTCTGTGTAATAAATTTTCCTCCTTCCCAGTTGGGATGCCTGTTCTCCTCTTACAAAGTTAAAGTGTATGTGACAATGATTGCCATGTGATAAAATACTATAGCCGTCCTCATCTCCTTTGACTACACACCTTACCACCTGAACATTGCATGCTGGTTAAAGGCTATGATTTATATTCTGTTATTTTTCCAAACAGAGAATTCTACATAAAAAAATCTTCTGGCTCCATAGACTTGTAATCATAAAATAAATGTGAACTCTCCAAGAGGTGATTACGTGCAGGTGGAAAGAATAAGAAGCCACAGTTGAAACTTAGAATTTGAGAACTTCAACTAGAAAAGAATTATTGTAACTTTAAAAGATTAAAGACAATCCCCAATAACAAAAGATCTAAAAGGACATTGGTGCTTCAAACTAAGGATTAGGAAACACAACAGGAAACTAAACTTTTTAGCTAATGTTGTAGAAGACATGACTTATAGTCTTGAGATGAGTCCCAGTAACTTCCTGTCACAGCAGACGCTGCTTATCTGTGGGAAAGGGGTTGTTGTGGTCAGTTGACAGATGTGAAACTGACTGTTGTGAAATACCACAGTGAGGCTTCTCAACAGTTCCATGAAAATGGGATAGATATGATAAATCAAATTTTAATTTATAAAGACACATACTCTACAGCAAAATTATGAAAGTGTTTTCAATAACAATTCTTTCAGGATATTCTAAATCTATTACATGTTTGTTCTGTGCAGAAAATACAATATTGGCATCAAAAGTATTTAAAATCTAGACATTGATATGAAATTAGTAATTCGATTTTTTAAAGCACATTCAATGTTGACTTAAGGGAAATGATTTTGTAATAATTATCTGAAATAGAAAGAAAACCTCATAGTACAGCAAGAATTTGGATAAGACATACAACACTATTTGATGGGCAACAGAATAATATAGTTAATATAATTGTTGTGTTATAGCATTTAAATTATTACTTGAATCTTTGCTGGTGCATTTCTATATGAAGTGTATATATTTTCTCCATATTGTGTTGGCTTCCTGGTAATGCTGGTAGGCCTAATCCTCTAGTGCATATAGTCAATCAATTGCAATGATCTATACATCATACTTACCTCTCAGAGTGAATGATCACCCCTCGGCTAATTTCATGACCTTACATATTACAGCTTTATGCAGTAGTGATATGCTTCAAGAAAAGATCACAAATAAAGGCCAGTTTCTTGACAGTTGGAGACCTCATCTATTGGACAATGTTGATACCAGTTTTCATGATATTATGATTCTGACACAAGAAAATGACAAAAATGGAAGAGGCCTTCAAAACAGACCCACAAAAAAAAGCCAGAAACCTGAATGGCCAGCCTCAAAATAGGCCTCACCCAGGTAAGCCTGACTCTAAGCGACTAGGATGCTTTGGGCCAGACTAAGTCTCAAAATAGAGAAAAGTTCAATAACAAGAGGAAAGAGTCTTAAAAAGCTCAATGTATTTACTTTCTATTGGAGAACCATAAAATCTCTGGCTGAGGGTAGAAACAATTTCATAATAATCTTTATAAAATTCCTTCACAAAAATCAGAAAATGTAACAAAATGCTAGGAACCAAAACAATAAACAAAACTGATAAAGTACTTCATACAAATAATAAACCTAAATAACAACAGCAACATACTCAGTTGTAATAAAGAATCAAAAATACACTAAACAAAAAAGACAGAAAAAAAATGTAAAAATAAACCAGAGTAGGGTGGTGGCACTGAGGCTAAGGATCTGCACTGGTATCTGGAAAACTGTGGATCTGAATCCCCGTTACTGCCAAAATAGATCCTACTCTGCTGGGCCCTTGAGGAAGGCTCTTAACCTGCAATTGCTCCAGGTGCGCTGTACAAATGGCTGTCTCTGTGCTCTGACTCCAAGGGTAGGCAAAAACTAACAGAGTAAAAACACAGACAGCCACAAAATTAAATGACTAAAGCATTTGTTTGTGCAGACAAAAAAGAAACAAAGAGGCCACTTGTCTGATTCAATTCCTAACCTCTTGTGTATCCCTGAGCAGTCACTTAACCTGCCTGTGCTCCAACGGTAAAATTGCTGGGCATGCTTGGGAAGTGACTTCGGGCCTCATGCATAATGCTGTGCGTAGAATTCGCACTATAACATGACGTAAGCACAAAAGCCGAAATGTGCTTACGCACCAAAAAATCCAGATGCAGGAATGTGTGCGTACTCCAACTTCCACGTTCTTCCGCTTCATAAATCCCGGTCTTCGTGAAAAGTAACACAAGTGCACGCGCCTGCTGTCCCGCCCCAATTCCTCACAGAATTACGCCTCTTTGAATATGGAAATCAATATAAATAGCCCTTAAGCTCAGCGTTCTGTGAAAAGACAATGGGAATAGCACGGGGGGTAAATATAAGAATTTCAGCGAATACCAAGTGGAGGCAAAGAAAAACATACTATTTGTTGATTTAAACAGTGGTATAAATAACAAAAGGAAGCTGATCGACTGACATAGCGTGTCGGAGAAACTCGAAAGCTCAAGTTCACAAAGTCGCACAGTGCCCAAAATAAAAAAGGAGTTGTCACATAACAAAGACGCCATGAAAAGGCGTCATATGAAAGCTTATTAGGGTACAGAGAAAAAAAAAGGCACACAGTAGGAAAAAGCACGAAATGTCAACTTCAATCTCGAAATTTCCACTTTAATTATGTAGTTTATTTTGTCAGTAAAGTAGAACATCATAAACTTCATCTTAAAATCGTTTAATTAACCAGTTTCTCAAATCACATTGCAATTAAAGTAGCACGTTAAATGCTTTGTTTTGTATTTGATCTTTTGCTCTATGTGTGTGAATCACTATGTGCTTCTGCTTTCTCTTTCTCTGACAGGACACAGAATCCATTACATTTGTGATATTACAGCTCTCTGAATAATTAAAATACTGAGATGTATACATCCTCCTCTTCAAAGGAGTGCGCGTCAGGAGCAGAGAATGTCAGAGAGAGAGAGCGCGAGCAAGAAAAGCAAACAGTCAAAAATCAATAGGGCTGTTTGGGCTTTTAAGTATGTGAGGCACCGCCGGACAAAGCAGCTACAAGTAAGGCAGCAATGTGAAGGTAGTCTTTCAGCATTTTTTAGAGGAGTGTCCGTATCCTCTAGGCCAGTGTGCGAACACCCCCTCTGCTCACACCCCCTCCATCAGGAGCAGAGAATGTCAGAGAGAGAGAGAGAGACAGAGACAAGCAAACAATCAAAAATCAATACGTGCTGTTTGGGCTTTCAAGTATGCGAAGCACCGCTCAGGAAGCATATCTTATATCATTGAGGAGTTTTATTTAATATGTAATACGTGTTCTGATTGGGTAGCTTCTCAGCCATCTGCCAATAGCGTCCCTTGTATGAAATCAACTGGGCAAAGCAACTGAGGAAGCATGTCCGCAGAAATCCGTGAACCAGCGAAAAATCTGTGATATATATTTAGATATGCTTACATTTAAAATCCGCGATAGAGTGAAGACGCAAAAGTCAAAGCGCAATATAGCGAGGGATCACTGTATATATATTTTTTTTTTCAAAAAAAAAATACATTTGAATTTGTTTCATATTTCTGTTTTACTAACTAAAAAAACATTGCAAATGTTGAAAAGAAGAGTCTTCTTTCAAAGAAATCACTTATTATTACTGGAGAAGAGTACAATAATGGTATCTCTTCTTTCCTGGAATTATGTGAAGAGAGGCACAGATACAAAAATACTTATTATTAACAAAATACACAACTTGCAAGTAGTTGTCTGGAGTGGCTAAGCTACTCTCCCTCCCTTCCATCCTATCTGTTTACCCAAACAACACTTACAAATGCACTGCCACATGTTATTTACAAAGTAAAGTTTATTTTGATATATCTTTATTTATGGATGCTTAGACAAAGTACTGTATTCTGAAATAACTTAAATTTATATCCTTAAATAAGCCCTGCATTTGTTAGTTTATTGATATATACATCAAAAGAAAAATAATCAGGAATGGAAAATGTCAAACTGAGTCATAATTTTTTAACTGAGTAATGAAGTGACATTTAAAAACAGGCTGTTTTTATCTTTGTAAGTGACAAAAGGAAATTTTATCAAACTGAAAATGAATTAAGCATTACAAAGTATTAACCCAATAGAAAAAAACCACAAAAGATTGCACGACCCTCACATGTCCTCTGGAAATGATGTAATGTCAGCTTTGGACTATAAAAATCGAAATAACACATAATTCAAATCTAAATTAAAATCTGTAATTAAGCAAAAATATGGTACCCAGAAAATGACAAATGAAACTGTAATACAATCATCGAAGGGATAGCTAAACCCTTGCAGGGGCCATATGTTCTTTTGATTAGACTTGCATTTGTCTTAGCTCTGCTATTCAATCAGAGTATTCAAGTTCATGTAGATGTAGTTTATTGTCACATGTAAGGAGTATAGTGAAATTGTTACTTGCACGTCTGAGCAACTTGCAACATATTCATGGCATCATGGTCATTAAGTAGTGCAAGTAAAATGTGAACCTTATCTTGTAACATCTGGATTCTTCTTTTGCCAGATGATATTTGAGAGCTAAAAGTGACAGTCAAGAGATAACTGAGTTCAACTGCATAATTTATACCCTATAAGGGCAAAATCCACATCAGAACGTGAGTCAAATCATGTTTTGTAGATGGCTGCTTTGAAATAGAATCTAAAAGGATAATGGTCTTAAATAGCTCATATGTGAAAGCTGCATATCTCAAAATACTATCAATTAATTAAAAAGCAATATGATATACAGTAAATCTGATGTTTTTTAATCCAAAATGCAGTTTCATAAAATACTCACCCATCCTATCCCACCAGTGCAAGAGAGAAAACAGGCCTGCATGGGGTGGCAGTTCATCACAGGGGACACAATATTTTTTATTAACCCTTTTCTTTCATTGATTTGAGAAATGAGAAATGTCATAAGTATAAAAATTGGAGGAATGAAAAGTCCCCAACCATTACACCCCACAATCAGCCAGAACCCACCCAGAGATGACTGACAAACAGCCATCAAAGAAAATGCTGTGTTGACACCACAAGAACTTAAACAGTTCTTAATGAGAACAACTAATTTTCCAATAGATTGTATAGTCAATGAAAAAATAATAATGCTACCAGCTGAAAATTTCAAAGGAATAAAAATATCCAATAAATTTTCCCAGGTGTATATTGAACATCCTGTTTATTGAGCATGTTGTCAGCAGATCTTGGCAGCCACAGAGTATCATGAAATCATCTTCTTAATAAAAGATAAGAAAGAGTACAATGAAAAATCCAAAGATAGAAAAAGCTGCAAAGAACAGGGAATAGTAACATCCAAAGCAAACAAAAAAGAGGTGGAAATGGAGAACCTCAAAGATGTGGATGGAGGACAAGACCAGAACTCATGAAAAGCAAAACAGGAACTTCAAGAGAACATAAATTGCAAATATGGTCAGAGGCTAACCCATTAAAAACCTTTTCACTTCAAGGGTGGATGGGGGTGTGTATTTCCTATGAATAATTAAAAATTATAAAAAACAAAACTGACAATTGAGATTTTTGGGGAAATATTTGACCTCTTTTGAAAATTAATCCCAGCTCATGGGCGTGGAAGATCTGAATCCCATATTAGTGAGGAAGAAAGAGGTTTTTTGCCTGCATCACAAAAATGTGAATGCTGCACAGAGACTGGTTTGAAATTAAAGCTTAAAAATTTAAAATGGATACCTCCCTACTTTATTTCTTGTACACCAATGATGTCAGGTCCACTGATCCTTCAGTTAAAATCATTAAGTTTGCTGATGACACCACCATTTTTGGTCTAATTACTAATGGCAATGAAATAATAAAACAGGTATCTCATCTTGTGTCTTGGAATGCCTCCAACAACCTAGTGCTCAATATCAGCAAGACAGTGGAAATGGTTATTGACCTTTGCAAAAAGCAATTACAACCTCTCCTACTAGAAATTAATGATTCTGCAGCCAATATGGTGGAATCCTTCAAATATTTGGGCACAACTATCACAAACACTTTCAGCTAGGATATTAACATAATTTACATCACTAAAAAGGCAGAGCAGTGATTGTACTTCTTATGCCAATTAAAGAAAACTAAATATTTCCTAGCCAATTCTAGTTCAGTTTTACTAAGCCATAATTGAACATGTAATCACGTTCTCCATTGTTGACTGGTTTGGTTCACTCTAAATCTAAATTACAGTCTGTTGTGAGGTCTCCTGAGAAAATAATTGGCTGTGCTGTTCCACTTGTGGCAGACCTGTAGACTTCTCAGGCCACTAACCATGTCAAAAGGATCATCATGCACTCATCTCACCCAGCTCATCATTTATTCCAAAACTTCCTCAATAGTTTCTTTCCCACAGCCAGAGCCCTCTCAAACTAGTAACATAGTCTTCTTTCTATATTCATGCATTCTGTCATATACTTATGAAAGTTTGTGTATTTACAGTGCAAGTACATGTATGTGTATTCACGTGCATACACAATGCATATACTCACACCTTCACTTGTACATCATCATTTGAATATCTCCTTTATAATTGTATTATTCGGTAACTGTTTGAAGTTTTTTCTTTTTAACTTAAGCTATTTATGTTATCTGTTTGTGGTGTTATCTTCTATCTTCTTATATAATACACTACTGTGGCTGTCCATTTGTCTGTCCAGGATTTTAAATCACCTGTAGCTCGCAAACCATTTAATCTATTGACCTAAAATTTGGTGCACTTATACTACATGACCTCTACTGTCCACTTTCGGGGTGATGATTTTTATTCCTCGTTTTATTTTTATTTTATTTTATTGTAGAATCAAATCTCGGCAGTGGGCAGCAGGGTGGCCGAGTGGCACATGTTTACGGGCACCATTCTCATCCACCTTCTCCGTCACTTACCTTACCTCTTCATATCTTAAGTCATTCTTGAGGCAGACTGAACACTTAAGTGCCAACTTAAGTGAGAAATTAAGAAAAACGTACTAAGTAATTGCAACACAAACACTGACTTAATCAGTTTTAACGTGAAAAGATACCGACAAAAGAAGAGAAGATGCGGGCCCCTCATAGTAAAGAAGAACTGCTCAAGAAGCAGCTAGCGCTCAACCTCTGAGCAAACGAATGCTAAAAGTACAGAGAAAGGAAATGAAAACTAGGAATGCTCAAGTCAAGTGTATTCACTGCACGTTATTGTGCAGTCCGCCGTTACTGGTGTTCCATAATAAGCAGCTGCAAATCTACCAAGTCAAATTCCTGTACATTAAGTACTGGCGAATAAAAGTGATTCTGATTCTCTCAGATGGAAAATGAGAAGACAAAGAGATGGCACATTTTTTGAGGTCCAACCTTAGATATAGGGAGAAGAAAAAGTAATAAAAGCAACTGACAATTTACAGCAAAAGTCTTGGAATAAAGGAGCCCTGACTTCCAAAAGAAATTAGTAAATGTACAGATTCCTTGAGTGATGAGCACTGAAAGGAAATGGGCACACACACCAATACTGAAGACATTATTATAAAAGATAGGAGTCTGCATGCACATAGTCTGCAATATAAATTCAGTAGAAAGCCTTGTGAAAATGGGGGAAAATGCAATAAGGAAGAGGACACAAAACAAAGGCCCAAATATAAAGTTTGAAACTGGAGAAGGAGAATGCTACACCAGCCCTGATCAAATACTTAATTATCAGCTGGTTTACACCCCAAGGATAAAATCTGCAAGCATATGGAGAAATATTTTGGACAAAAATAAATAAATAAATACAACACTAAAAAACATAAAATAATATGTGAGCATAAATGAATACATTTGTTGGAGGTTCCTAGTCACAACTTTAAGCATGTGCTTTGCCTACCTTGTGTATCCTAGTCTAAACTGGTGGGTCTCTCAGAATAATTAAACTAATCACTAAGCCCTTGTATGCTGATGGGTGAAAGTGATAGTTTCATCATATTATGTTGCATGCTCTCACTAAAACAAATGAAGAAATAATTAAATGAATGCATAAAGAAGTAAAAATACATATCATCTACATGTAAATATATGCTCATATATCATTTTATTAGTTATTCACTGTCATATTTCACAACACATTTATTTATTTGTTTATTTATTTAAAACGGTTCTGAAAAATTCCTCTATAAGAGTGAATGCCACATCAGATATGAGGGGGAGAGGCAGAGTTAGCATTCTACTCATAGTTTAAATATTGGAGTATATTCATCTCAATTATAGACAGAGGTTGAAATGAATGGGTAAAATTGTTCCAAGAAGTGATGGATTGTTTAACCTTTTTCAAAACATGGCCAATGTTTTATGCAGCAATATGTTTAATAGTGAGGGTTATACAGTAATACTAAGGTATCTGAAAGGGACGTGAGCAAATAGGTAAAGGTCCACTGGAGACATTTGAAAGAAGAAAAGTAGAGTTTCTCATATTTATGAAAAAAAGTTTAAAATATAAAGTAAATTATATAAGACATTTCCTAGAAAAATTAAAATTTTATCAGTATATAGACAAATTTATGAAAATCATTAACAGTTACAGGGGAAAACAAGCATGAGTCACATAAAAGAAAAAAAGAAAAACTCCAGTGAATGAGTAAACAGCATAGGTTAGAGACTACAAGTCTTTGTTTGCAAGGCGAGATTGGTCCAAGTTGGAAAGAAATGATGCTTTGGGTTTTCAGTAATGTGTGTTAATCATATCAATGAAGGGGTCACCAAAGCCCATCACATGTACAATTTTACTTAGATAATATCAATTCCGTCTGTCAAAGGCCTTCTTGGCATTTAGTGAAAATATCTGTATCTGAATCTGTAGCCTGGGAAATCAGCCGCATTCTGAGGGAGTTTTGAAGGTTGCACAGAGGCAAGGAATGCATGAATTGCTTGCAGAATTAGCAATAATACGCCTGGACAAAAATTTTGCAAGAATATGTAATAATTTTAGACAGGTTATTAGAGAAAAGCCAAGCAAAATTACACCTTTTATTGGCTAACTAAAAAGATTACAACATGCAAGCTTTCGAGGCAACCCAGGCCCCTTCTTCAGGCAAGATGTACGGTACAACACCCTAGTACTACAGACAGGTTATTAGAAACAGTCCTTGATGCAGTCCTAATGTATGACACACGTTTTTGTAAAGACTCAAAGTTAATCATTTACTAGGCCTGAGTTCTGATAAGAAATAATTATCACATGTATGATGTGATGTGTTCTTTAACAGGCAGTCACTGAGCTCACCCTTCACCTGAGATATGCAGGATTCATACTGAGAGTTGGATATTCATGGGCAAGCACTTTGAAACTTTTTAAATGGTACTCAACATCAGATATAACTTTAAGAGTCTTATGAGTATGGTCAGCAATGAAAGCTATAGAGAAATCCCTTCTTCAACCTTTAATAGCCATCCATACAAAAGTCAGGTCAAATGCCAAATTTACATTGATGTTAAGTCTTAGTGTTACATAGGAAGATATTCAATGAATGCTGTGCACTGTAAGAGGGAGGCGTCAAAACAATTGTGCACAGAAATGGAAAACAGAAGTGGAAGGTGAATGTTGTCATGCATGGTCAACAAAGGGTCACATTCTAGGCTCATCAAAGGTAAACACTACCACCCTGGAACACCAGGTGGTTCAATTGCTAACCACCGTCTCTCTTTTTCCACCCACAGCTCCATGAATGCGCCCAGTGAGGGCAATTGACTCTGCCTCCTCTGGTCCGTGAGCTATAAAAGCAAGCCATTCCAGGAAGTAGGCGTCTCATTTAGGAGATGAGCAACTTTGAAAACATAGCTCTGAACCTAAAGCCTGACTGCTATATGCAGCATGCTTACTTTAGTTATATTTTTGCTAGTCTCTGTGCCATTGAGAGCCATTGTTTAAAACCCTTCTGAGTAAAAGGCAGGGACTGGCTGGCATACTGACATGTCTTTTGTGCTCTGAGTCCTTATTACCATTTGACGACAATGGAAGTCGATAGTAAAGATCTGATGACAGTGAAAGCAAGTGATTTGGCGATAAAAATGTAAGAAAGACATTTATAATGTTTGGAAAAATTAAGAAAATGATTTCACAGATGGGTTAAAAAGGTGATAGATTGGAAAAAAAACTTGGCCAGAGCAGAAGAGGCAGAAAGAACACAGTGATTGATCAGTGGAGGAGCTTTATCTAAAAATGGATTAATAAAGGAGTTAGCATTAATACCAGTAAAAGGTTTAAAGACGTTAAATGCTAAAATATTTTTAACTATATCCAAAAAGAGATTATTTCTGTATGGGGTGGAGACAAATTAAGCAGCAAACTGGTTACCCTCTCATTTTCAGTATTCGCTTTGGAGAGTCCAATTTTCTGGTACACTTTTTCTCTATTAACACCCATCTTCTTTATCACATTTTTCACACTAATAGATTTCTCCACACTCCACCTTTCTGAAACATGCTGATTCCTTCTCACTTGAAATCCTACTTTTCCTAATCCTAAAGTAATTTGATCCTTTAAGAACTCTCCATGTTGGGCAGCGATAGAGTATCGGGTGCTTAAAATGATAAATGATCTGAAATGACATAATCACCCCAGACCTGGAAATCAACTAGTCTGTGCTCTGTCTTTAATGCTTGCCTAAGTGCCATCACTTTGTTTTTCTTGTAGCTGGTAGAGGTCCTGCTCCTCATTTACTGGTCCGCTCGGGCTTTCTTTTTAACACTAAGAACTTGCAGTACCAACAGAGCTGAGCATTGGCTGGAAGGGGAATTTAATAGGTTTGTGTTGTTAAATGTCGTCATGGATGGGTTACTACGTTGTAGCTTATTACATGTTAAATCTGATGTATACCCTTTTAATATTGTTGCCATTATATTGTATTTGATAAAGATTTGATTGCAAAAAGTTATAAAAACTGTATTTAATTTTTTCTGTAACATACTGTATGTAACAAACACTTATTCAAGGTTCCCTTACATGTATTTGTATATCTGAGGATGGGGTGTCTGGGGTTCTTTCATTGCAGTATAAGTTGATACACTTCTGCACCAGTCCATCTTCATTACCATAAGTCAAATGGCTATCATTAGGTCACTTGCTTTCGTCTACTTAGTCTTATTTTCATTTCACATTTTCTTAATGTCATTTCAACTACTTTAAGAATATTTTGGAATATTGCTAGTCCAAATGGAATTATTTACCAGGTAATAGTAAGACTTTCAAAGAAACTTCCAGCAGGATGGTTAAAGGGCTAACCAAAGCTAAAGAATATTAAAAGAGACTCCTTCCACCAAAACCAATCTGTGAGTTTTTCTGACTTTGACAGTGATGTTGTATGTTAAAACTGACCATGAATGCTTAAAGGTTCATTTTCTCAAAGACTGATGCTGACTGGAGCTTTTATTTTTCTCTCTTCTGTTGTCAAGAGGTCATAATGTTAATGTTAATGTATTTTTATTATTTGTTTATGTTAATCACATTGAAAGTGCTCTGTTCTACTGTGTTTTTAATGTAATCTGTGCATTTCCTGTTATTGCATTATTATTATAATCGTGATCAGATGCTCAGAGTCTGAACTCAGTGGAGAAAACTGCACAAAAACTAATTGATTGCATGGAACAACAAACTTAAAAAGGAAGTCTGCCTGTGTATTTCACTTCCTGTTTATCACTCAACATGTAATGAAATCTCTTTGTGCTAAAGCTGTAAAAAATAATTGTGATATGTCATGATTTGGTAAGTCAGACAAATATTTAAGAATAATAACAACAGCGTTCATTAAATTTGCACCAACTGAACAGCTATCCACTTCCTATGTTGGTAAAATTTACTGCTACTTTTTTTGATAGTCTGTGTCCTTGTTTACATTGATGTTATTCTGATCTTTTCCTAGGCAGGTGCTGTCCTGCTTGAGAAAAACTATGAATTTATGAAAGTGAAAAAATAAAAGTTCCGTAAGTTCTAAGTCATATTTTAGAGTATCATGTCATTCAGTCTAGTCTCAGTATGGACTTAACTAAAACTGTAAAATGCCCATGGTTGAGTCTGGTGCTCAGCCTATTTTTTCACATTACTTCAAATTATTTGAGATATCATGTATTTTATTTTTCCTGATGTGGTTTCTGAGTGACACAGAGAGCACAATGTGCAAAAACTGAAAAAGAACAGCCTAAATTTAAAGAAAATGACATGAGAAAGAACTTATGATTTGTCTGGGGTGGATATGCAGGAAAGAATCAGAATCAACTTTATCGGCCAAGCATATAAGGAATTGGACTCCGGTTTTACCTTGCTCTCTGTGCATGTGTATGTGTGTATACAACTGTCACAAAGTAACATTTCTACATATACAAGAAAGAAATACATATTTTTATATACATATCTACATGTATGTAGGAAATTTGCAAAAGACTATAGTGCAAAATTGGAATAAATACAAACTATGGAATATAGAATAATGAAATAAGATAAGTAGTTACAATATATACACATGGGGACCAGTTCAGCACAATGGATGATTGTTATTGACTGGTTTATTGCACAAGTATTATCTCTGATGCTGTGAGATTAACTTAAGTATTCATGAAAGTGATAGCCTGTGGAAAAAAACTGTTCATGTGTCTGGTAGTTTTGGCGCACAGTGCTCTGTAGTGCCTACTAGAGGGAAGTAGTTGAAAAAGATTATGACCACAGTGTGATGGATCTGCAATGATGTTTTCTGGCCGGAAGGAACTTAAAGGAAAAAGAAATAAATGAAGTTAATGAAAGCACTCATAAAGATCTGAGTAATGCAAATCAAGATATGAAGGATAAGGTGACTCACTCAGTATAACCATGCTGAGTACAAACTAGAGAAAAAATTAGTAAAGATAGAGAGTGAAACAGAGAGCAGACGCTCAGCTAGATGGTCTGAAACTTACATTGATAGCTGAGATTGAAAATCCCTCTTAGTCAGATGTCAAAAGAAGAATTACTACTGTAGAAAGCATATGTTAAATACTTTGCAATAAACTTTTAAAGTCTAATAATAGATTGAGATGAAAAATAGACAAAATCTTATGATTAATGGAAAGAGCAGGACATGCTTTAAATATCACTTTTCAGTTTTTTTGTGGAAATTCTAGATAATATTACTGTATTAGGGATTAAAATTTTATTAGTTTCACTAATTCAGATTTGTTTTATTTTTTTTTTCATTTTTTGGTTTTTGCAATGAATTAGAGTTTGAATGGAGTTTAATGGGCTATTTATATTTGTTTTAGTGGTTGCTCATTTTTTATCATATCTAATGACCCCCATGTTGTGTTTTGTTTTGTCTAAATATCGTTGCATGGCTGTGGTCATGTTGTTTGATGTTGCTACACCCAAAATGACAGGCCAAATGACACAGAGGTAATAGCTTGTGTCATCATGTCCTGCCTATACAAGATGGTGGCACATGGCTTCTAGCATTCAAGCTCTTAGATTCACAATTGAAAACAAGAACATTTTGTGTAGAGTTAGCTAGGGGGCAATTAAAGCAAACTAGTGTGAGGACCTTAGCAATATTACTCTGACTTCAATTATGATTTAATGTTTCTGGCTTTGACAATTGGCTTTGTCTGTCTCATTTGGTATTCCACTGTAGAACCATGTTTTTGCCTGTTTCAGTTTGCTTAAATTTTTGATCATTTTCTTTCTCTCTGTCTCTCACCTTCTCAATATCTTTTTTGTGATCTTGATTCTCCTTTAATTTGCTTCACAATAGTTAGAAAAGAACAACTCCAAAAGCCAGTTTGCACTAGCACCTTTCCAAAACACATTCAGATCACTATTCAGAAATTTAGAGCCGCAGACTCAACATCAGCACCTTAGAATGGACTGGGACAATTAACAAACCAATAGAATCTATTTCTACTTTCATGAGTACATATATTTCTATGAAATAAATGAAGTTTATATTTTTACTTGTGCTTCGGACAAAGTTATAAAAAGGTAGACTTCAATGATATTCTCTCAAGTGCCTGGCCCCTTACATGCCACAGTCTGCTAGTTGTCTTGCAATTCACTGCTAGTTGCTCCCAGTTTCAGATATTTCTGGGAGAAACCATCTTGATTCAGCTATTGTTCTCATCTGGTCCAGTTCACTGGTCTCATTTATCTCGCTATTGTACTGTAAGATAGATTCACCAGCTCAAAAGCTGTAAATGTGGAGGACTCCAGCTGACTTACAGTGTCTTTAATGAGTTCAGAATGTTGATACTGACTTCCCAAAATCAAGACGTGACACTCAAAATTGTTATTTTGACCATCCATCATCAAAGCCGGAAGACCTAGAAATTTTTCATACTGACTAGGGAAATATCTCAGATCTTGTTGAGATTTGCCAGCCAGCAAGCAATGATAATGATTCTAAGAATCCTCAGAAAAAACCATCTCCCCAAAAATCTGCTCCTTGCCTTTTATCACTGTTCCATTGAGAGTATGCTTACGTATGGACTGTGTGTGGTACGACAGCTGCGCTTCCATAGAAAGGAAAGCGCTCTACAGGGTCTTCAGGACAGCAGAGAGAACAATTGGATGTACCCTCCCCACTCTGGAACAAATCTACACCTCCCGATGCTGCAAAAAGGAAATAGACATTTCATAGGATTCATCACATCCCGGTCATTGTCTCTTCCAGCTTTTGCCATCAGGCAAGAGATACAGAGCAATGAAACCGCCTTAAAAAACGCTTTTATCCAAAAGCAATCATGGCCCCGAACTCAGAATAAAACTGCTCCATATCACTCTCCCAATGTGTAATATAGACCTTGAGTCAACCAGTGCAATTTGTATATATAACAACTGCAATTTGTATATTTTGTAAAGTACTTTTATTACTATTTGGTTTTTTATTATTTTCTCTCTTCTTGTCTTTTTAACTCTTATGCCTCGCACTAAGTCAACTGCACCTTCAATTTCTTTGTTCCTTTGTAAAAGTGGCAATGACAATAAAGATCGATCTATCTATCTATACTCTCAGCTGGGTTTAGAATGGCAAACTGAGGAGTTGTGCTTTAATTAGTACTTGCTGTCTTAAGTACATTTGTTTTTTATACTTGCTTTTAAGGTTTTTCATGTGTTTTTTGATATTGTGTATTTTTTAAAATATTGCTATGTATTGTGTATGTGAGCCTCAAGACAATATTCTTTGTGTTTTGTGAATGGACCTCTAAGAGGTGGGGCCACCATGACATCATTGTTATGTGACCACCTTTGAAGTTGAATTTGGGGAAATGGTTACAGCATATATGCATTGTGAGTTTTGTGGAGTACACTTCAGCTCTAAGTATTCTTGTTGGATTTTTGTGGTTATTGTGGATTCTTGCCTTGTTTTTGGAACACTCTTCTCTGGATTATGATTTAAACATTTTAGTCTTAGATTATCTTTTATTGCAAACCATTTTTTCCCATTTGGTTTTGGTCCTTTTTTGAGGTCTATCACCCCCTTTTCATAATTTTGTGTACTGTTATTTAAAACTTCACACATGTGAACTAGTAGGTAACCAAATGCAGTGATCTATTCTTTTTGGTACATGTGGCCATTTGCCTTTAGGTCTAGATTCAGCATACTCCATCTCGTTCTCCATTGTTTTAATATTTTTGCATGCAGAAGTTGTGCCACTCCCAGCATCACTTCATCTTGGCTGATATCTTAGCCATCGAGTATGTTAGTTGGTTGAGTGCATTTTGTGCTGTTTGTGACTTTTTCAGTTTTTCCTTTTTTTAATTTAAACAATTTACCAGACATAGCCATGTGATCCTTTGTTTGTGATCACTTGAATAGCATGGGAGGTTGTAGGGCATGATCACATGACACATTGAGCATGGTCATGTGTAGTCACAGCTCTAGACCAAAATGGCAAGAGAGTCATCTGAAATACTAGTTGGGGCATGGTGTGATAAACTCCCAAAAGTCCACTAAATAACAGTATACACAACAGTACAGGTGGAGGATCAAAATTATATTTTTGGGGGTAGGCTTAGTGCAACTAAATGACACCCTGGAGCTGGTCATTATGGGCTTAGAAGTCCCCTCGCTTTAAGAGTAGACCTTCACTATGCAAAGGTATGAAACTATTTACATCTCCTTAAAAATAAATAAACAGATGTCATCTTTTGATAAAATCTGCTTCTTAGCTACTCCTTTTACTACTTTTTGATCGAGCATTTACAGACTTTTTTGTGCTTTATTTTTATTTGATTTTCTGTACTGTGGTGATTCTACCCATTAGGTGTTAGCTAATTAAGCAGACATTTATATGGGTTGCATAAGTTCAGGCAGTTTAAGCAAACTCCAAAGTTAGTGCTAGGATCAACAGCAAGGAGTTTAAATTACATGCTGTCTTTAGCTCTTCTGCCTGTCACAGCTACAGTCTGAATGACTCAGCAGAACATACTTTGTAGCTACTGTTATCTTAAGTTTTATACTGCAACAGAGTTGTGATCATAATGACAAGTGCATGCCTGAAAGAGATATGTGCCATCTGCTTGGCATGATGACACAGAGGATTCTGAGTAAGTATCGACACAGAGGATTCTGAGTAAGTATCCTAATGAATTGACTTATTGCTATGCTAACATTTATTACAGCTTCTCTAGCATTTCTTTTTTTTAACTCTGTTATCGCCAAAAGACTTTTACTACTCTTTACTGAAATTATTGATGCTGTTCCTATGACCATTTCCTTCCATAAACAAAAATGCAATCCAATAATAATCAAAACCAATTGGCAAAATCAAGAAAGATACCACAGAAAAATCAAGAGAGATTAAAAGTCAAGGAAAAGAACAAAGCAAAACAAAAATGGCAAAAAGGCTAATAAACACAAAAGGGATGAAAGCACAAACAGGAGTCAAACAGCAAAAATAAAAAATAGCTAATACTTCAGCAGTTTGCCTAAGGCAGGCTTTCATCTCAAAACCTAAAAACCCTAAGCATATAATTATGGAGAAATGGACTGGAGCTAATTTTCAAATAACTCAAAAATGTGAACAGAGAACAGATAAAGGAGAGGGAGGAACATTAAAAATTCTACAAAAAACAAAACATTTACAAAATAAGGATACAATAGAAACTGTAGCATGTATGGAAACAACTCACAAATTGGAAACACATTGTGTCGCAAAACTATTGTAAGATTGTTAATTGTTGCTACCGTGGCTGTGAATTATCATCCATGCACCTTTGAATTAAAAAAAGAAAAAGAGTCCGGCTGTGGGTCCTTGCGGGAACAAGAAAGAGAGGGATGTTATGGTTTTAATCTTTCACTGGCTCAGAAGAGTTATGAATAAAAGTGCCAGTGTTGCTGTAAATTGGGCTCTCTGCATTTCTTGCTGTTCTCAAGTCCAGCAGCCTCAGGTCACTCAGGTACACTTACACTATCAATAATAGGCCTGGTAAAAATATAGATTTTCTGATTAATGGTTATATTTTGTTTAAATGATTCTACAGTATATTGATTCCTAAAGTCTCAGGGTCCATCTTATGAATCTCTATCCTGCTCAATTACTATATGTAGATTTTTGCTTATCTTCGCTTTTTGGGTCCGATCCAGTAGATGTCGCTAATGTGCCTGTTAATGCTTTCTACAAAAAAGCACTTTACTAGAGTAGCTCTCGCTGCAGGATGTGAGATGGGGAGGAGATGGAGCTCATGGGGATAGGGTGCAGACATCTAACTATGCAAACACAAATAATGTTACATGCCCATCTGAGCACTGCACCCCGTTCACCTGAGCTCCAGTAGCCCTAACAAGCAACAGCTGAACATCCTTTTCAACAGATTCTGACATGACAGTCACCTGTTACTAAATTAAAAATGACTGGGCACCTGTGTCGGATGTGTTGCAGTCAAGCATGCTACATGCCAGTCATACCAGGAGCACCTTTGCTGCAAATACAATACGCAGAGCTGCTGAGATGGCTGGTTGGTTGTTGTTCCAAAAACATTTCTAGCATTTCCAATGCACTGTTCCATCGTGTGCCCACATCAATCACAAGTTTGTGTGTTGGCAAGTCTAATAAAGGTTGCTTCGCTGTAAGCATGTGGCTAGTTGTACTGCTACAGTGGAAACAGTTTCCAACGCACCTCACCCGGCCAGCCTACAATACCAAAATGAGCGTGTGCGGAAAGCAGCCGACATGAAATAACTGAATACGCTGTATCATATGGATCATATTAGCGGCTTTATCAGTCTCAATGGTTGGTTCTTTGTTTTTTATATTAAATTCATCAAATGCCACTGTCAAAAAGCATCAGATCCTCTATCATCTAGATCCTCATTTTAAAACACTTCCTTTTAGTCTGAGGAATAACTGTGACGACACGTTTTCAAGACTGATTAATGTGACTGCTACACATGAATAACTGAAGATATGTAACTCATAGAATTATAGAAAGACACAAGTCTTCCCACTGAATCTTTAATTTCAACTATTTTAAGATTACTATTTAATGTCAAATAGGGGAATAAATTTGACTAAAGGTTTAGTTGAAGGGTGTCTACATGGGGAGTCATAACACATACATAGGTTATAGAATAACATTTATTAATTAAAAAACAATTTCTGATTATTTTATAATACTATTATTATTATTATTTTAAACATTTCAAATTTCTCATTATTTGTCTTCTGCTGAAGTGTTCTACACTCATGCTTCACTTGCCCCTTTCCTTGGCAACAGTGGCTACTTTTTGAGGCAAAACAATGCTGGGAGAACTGGTATTGTAGTAAGAAATCTACTTCCTATTGATAATTGTGCAGGGCTGTAACCATTCTGCAGTGGAGTTTTTCTATAGGTTAGTAACACCTGATATGGATAATAGCTTCAACAAAGTCTGCATTACTCATTCTGCTTCTCCATTATCAGGTGGAAATCTGGAACTACTCATCCTATGGCTAAATCTATAATTGTCATTGAGTGACAGCATCTAATGATTTTGGGGAAGTGAGCTAAGCTCCCTCAATATACCCTGAGACGTAGTCTGCACACTCACAAGTACTGGCCACCTTTCATTGTGAATACATCTGTCTCTAACTGTTGCCAGGATCCATCTAATGGATTGGTAGGCATTAATGGTTCTCTCTTTTTCATACACTACAGTTTAAAGTCAGTTTTGTGCTTTATCTGCTGATACTTGGTAATCACATAGTTTGTTTGGCTCATGTTTTGCACATAACAACTTCAGTGTTTTCCAATTTGCATTCTTCCAAGCACACTATTACTCAAGTCTGTTTGTAATTTTGTATCTCAAAGGAAAAACTCATTGTAAACAGATAATGCAGCTCTTTCTCTTTCTCTCTCTCTCTCTCTATCTCTCTCATAGTGTTTTAGACCACCTTGCAATTTGTGGTACACAGGCCACCCCACATCTGTGAAATTCTGTCACTTTAGAACACATGCCATCTTACTTCTGTCTGTTTTCTGAGGTTTGTCAAGTTCTCAGTGCTTGCAGGTGTGCTTTCAATATCTGTCAGTGTAAATACTTATTGTGTTATATTAGTTCTTGGTCCACTTAACTCCCACTGTTTTGCAAAGTGGCACAAGGAACATTGTTACCCATTAAAAAGTTGCCTGTGACATGTCTTATGTTATATCAGTGTCTCATCATTAGTTTCACATGAAATCTCTGGATTCTAGGAGAACATTATCAAGGTTTTGATATTGTCAGAATAGATAATTAATATAATAAGACACCCATCCAGGGGGGATAACAATAAATGTAGGAAAGAGTGTCCACCCAGAGTGACGTCAATGAATGTTAGAAATATGAATTTTATTTTGGTTAATTATCATTTCTGCCTGGTAATTAATCAAATAATCCGGTAAGGCTTCTACTTTCTTTACCTTCCATTTCTCTATTGAGTCTATGAGCTTTAAACTTATAACAAGGTAACTGAGGCACACTCATTTAAAAAATAGAATAATGCAATTTATTGATAAACAAGGATTATAGAACTATGATAACTGCATATGTATATTTACATAGAAGACTTGATGCAAGGAGACTAGACAAACAAACATACAACACAGAATAAGGTGGCTGTTTCCTGCTTATTACTGATTTACTAGAGTCCTGACTTATCTTTGCACAGATAAATGGCTTCATGACACCAAGTCTTCAAAAGGTGATGTTGTGGTGAATTGTTGCTTTGTTGCTGCTCTGAATTTAAGTGGGGAATTGTTCTCCCGTGGAAGCTCACTCTTTCTCTTTGCTGCATGAGCCTTTCTTGTGTGTTGTCTTCACATCTTTCTGGTTCAGGAGTTTACATGCTGAAGTTCCCTTCTTGAAGTGATGGCTGCTTCTCAGCCTTTCTGGTCCATTGACCCACAGCTTGGCTTGGCAGAGAGAGTGTCAGTTTCTGATCTGCAAAGAGAAAGATGTTTCCCAAACAGAAAATGGACTGTCATCTTTTGGTTTCAGAATGCAGATTTCAGAGGTTTTCAGTCATTTTGTAGAGTTCCCCCTACATGAAAGAATCCCAGAGAGGGTGCCTCAAGAGAATCCCCATGGAGTTCAGTGAGAGTGTCCCAAGAGAAATATCCCAGAGAATATTCAGAATTCCCAGAACGGATGATGCAGAGAATTTTAAGGGAATTTAATTTCTCTTTTTTGGATTAAAGTCATTTCCAGTTACAAAACCAGTGTTTTCTAATTCTTGCTTGCGTCCAGTTAGCACCTTTTGGCTCAAGAAGTCTGCAGTGGGCCCTCTGGAGAGGTGTCAGTGCAACTCTGATTTACATCTTTCTATTAAATGAAGTTCAGGCAGATCCTGGTAAAAGCTGGAGTTCAGTCACTTAATTTGGAATGTAAGTTAGGAAGGTGTTGCTGGATGCCTGCCTTCCTGTTAAATCTGCTTTCTTAAAAAAATTATCTCCCAAATGGAGTGGCAAATGTGTTTACTGAAAGCCACCTGTCAGCCAAATCTCACGTTTGCATCCAACTTGCTGAAAACCCGAGCATCAGCTACCACACTTAAGAGTATTCTCTACACCAGTGTTTTTCAACCAGTGGATCACAATTCTATTTTTGGGTTCTGGGATCTCACCAGTGGATCGCAAGTTGCTCTGTTTATAATGCTAGTGGGGTTACAGTGGGTCGATTCTCCAACAATCTCACTCGATTCACAAAGGGAGACTCCAACGCTCTCACAATCATGTTCAAGTAACCAAGAAGATTGCAACAACAGAAAGGTTAAGAAACACAGCTGTTTGTTTTTCTTTTCATTTTTTTTTTTAAACTTCCACATTGTATTTTGTCATAGGCACTGTCACACACGTGCGCATGGGAGGCAGCTAAAGGGCTTGAGGAAGGGCAGTTCTGAGTCATATCAGGATGTGGCAGAGTGGACTGACTCTTTTTCTCCCTTGCCTGCAGACCATTCACGGGAGATTCCACCTCTTGACGTCACTTCCAGGACCGAGCCTATGCAAGAAGACCTTGTCGGCTCTGGCCCCCTGTGATGTCACGTCCAGGCTCGAACCTAAGGCTGAAGACCTTCCTGAACCCGACCTTTTTGATCTCACTTCCTGTCTTCCCCTTTAAAAGCCTCCATCTTTTCCCTAATTCTTCAGTTATGTTTTGGACTCGGTTTTGTGCACAGAAGTGCTATCATTTAAACAAAGATTTGCAGCCAGGAAACCAAATATATGGGTGGCTGCCCCAAACCTTGCTATGGCTTTTGTGACACCACACAAATATGAACTGAACATACTTCTTGGGAGCTACCATCATTCCACAAAACCAATCTGTGGGCTCTTCTGTTTTGCTTATTACTCCCATCTGTTCCATTTATTCAATCTCCTGTATTGCCTTCTCCATCACATGTAAAGGAACTCTTATTTTGAGTGAAAAGGGTATGGCATTCATGTACATTTTTAAATAACGTCAAAGTCTAGCATAGTTGCCTCATCTCACAGTACACCTATTAATACAATTGCTTCATACTCTCCATATTGACATCTGTGATGCTCTCATGCACATCTTCAGAAATGAGTGTAATATATTCTCCTATGTAGATGCTAAATTACACCATTGTCTTATTTATGCGTACACTTATAATCGATGGATTATCTTCATCTTTCACTGAGCACAGGAGTAAACTTTCTATCTCTCTAATGGGAAACATTGATTTCATTTTCCAACAGAATTTGGCATAATGTCCTCTTTAGCCACACACTTGACATGTAATGTTATCTAGCTGCATGCTTCCATTTGGTTTCTTGCCACATGAGATGCTTGCACACCTGTTAATGTTTTCCCTTGCTCATTTCATTTTGACTGTTTTTTGTTTGAGACTTTTTCTTATTTTTGCCACAAAAGCTTTGGGATATGAGTTTTTACTAATATTGTATATTTTCTTTTCCCAAATCATTTTATTATCATTTAATCTCTTCCAGTTGACTTTCCATATTGGTAGCTTTATCAAGCTGCAGCCTCTCTGATAGCATTGCGTCTCTCGGGCTGGCCACTAGCCAGACTCTGATAAGTTCATCATGAAGCAATCGATACTTGCAGTTTTTAGTTCAGCAGTTCCCAAACTTTCGTATTTTACCCAAACAACCCACCTGGAATAATTCTGCGCCCCTTGCATAAGATAGATGACAATAACCCATGATATAACTAACAAATGTATACTCGTGCGGTGTCGCAGTATCCTATCCTTTTTACTTCCATAAGATTTGCATTTGTTCGGCTAACTTCAATGAAATATTTGCAATTTATTTTTTTTAAAGTGCTTTAATAACTGTTAAAATGCCTTGTGTGGTTTTTGGTAGCAATTCTAAACCCAAAAACAAAGAATAAATTATTTATTCTTATTTAATTATTTTATGTAAAGAAACGATTAAATATGTTTACATTTTTTAAAATCTTGTAAACGAGGACACTGATGAAGTCAATCTGCGCGAGACGAACGTATTTTCATCCGACAAATATTATACCGCTGTTAGTTGTATCGTGAGAATAACCCAATACGCATTCAATTATTTAACTCAATTTGCCAATATTGGCTACGCTGCCAATGTGGTGCATTCGTGCCACATTATCACCTGATCTACTGTTACCTGAATGTTTGTGACAGATACCGATACGTCTCGAATTTTCTGGATTGAAAATATGCGACTATAAAAGCAGCAGTGGCGGCGCCGCACATCAGTTAGTTCATGGCTGTGCCATTGTGACTGTGTTACATAAGAGATTTTGCCAGTTGGAGTTCAAACTCTGAAAAAAAATATTTTGTTGTCTTGTTCATTTATTCGACGCCCCCCGATTGTACAGCTTCAGCGCATCCCACAGTTTGAGAACCGTTGTTTTAGCTCATGTCCATAATGAAGCAACAAAGGAGTTTATGGCTCATTGGCCTGTTGTACTCTTTAAACCTAAGCCTTTGCAAATCACATTTCTCTTGAACATGAAAACATTTTTATAGCCATGCTTCACTGACACATACCTCTGCAGCACATGTTCTTCCTAATTCAGCCAAGCTGATTTCCCCTTTCAGAAGCTTGAGGTTGCCTGAGAGTTGAAATAACGCAAATCATCATATCAATTGCTCCCTTTTCTGCAGTGAAATCCAAAGGCTCCAGAGAATTGTAATTTTTGTCCTTGGAGGAGAAGTCATCCTCCCTAAACCTCATCATATCATGGCCACAACTCCCTCCATTACATCAAATCAAACTTTCTTTTTGTTGGTTTACAGTTCTTGGATTTTGGCTTTTACAGTACATAAATATTATCACATTTAAAGTGCTTGTAATAACTCTGAAGTCTTCAGCTAATCTTGGGGGGGGTTCAGGCATTGCCTGCTGAGTCTTGCTGGCCATCTGTGTGTCATGACTTTCGTGACAAAGTGTTGCACCGCTGCTGTGAAGTCGATAAAGTGGTGTGCTGTTAATAGTTTTCAACTGAAACGTAAATGGTTAGTCAGAATTACTTCATGTGCCAAAGGAAATTAGCAGCAGCATGCCTTTCATCATTTAGAAAAGTGAAGCATAACCATGTGTTGAAATAACTGGGTACAAATCTACTCTCTTCTATATTTATTTTCTGGATGAACCTGAAGAGTTCTTATGAAGAATATAGTATGCATAGAGAGGGTTATAAGGTGACAACAAAACATTTAGAAAGCCGAGCAATCTCCTGTAAGATCAAAATTTTATACATTAAGAATATAATGGCCAACTGTGACTCAACATGGATTTTAATATCTTTCAGATTTATGTCACAACGCCACAAGAAAATCATCTTATGCAAGACGTTTAAAACTATCCCAGGACCACATTTAATATTCCAGACCTTTATGATGGTAGCTGTTGTCTAAGTTTATACCTCAACAACTCAACATAGACAATAACTTTATTATGAGAACAATTAAAAAAAGAAAGAAAATAACAGTTCTCTTTCTATAATTTGCATTATTCCATAGATTTACAAAGAACTGTTCACCAGATAGAAGTATCTAAAATTGATTGTCTTATCCGTAATAAAAATGTTTTTCACAAAAGCAGGTCATATCAAGCTGAGGGTCCCAGCACAGGCTTAAAGATAGGGTGAGAATCTACCACAACCCACACTGTTGCACTCACTCACCTTATATTCTTATGGATTAAGTAAAGAAATAACTACACAGACAAGAGGAGAATATTCATCCAGAAATAGAGCTAGGATTTAAATCCAGAGTTCTGCCGTTGTGAAGTAGCACCCCATTTTCCTCAATACACTTTAGAACTTTACTGAAAATAGGTGTGATGAGGTAGAGTTGAAGATAAAAATGATAAGTGAGCAATCGCAGTACTATTATAAATTTCACTCGTTCTTGAATCCAAAATAATGGACATCAGTAACAGCCTTTTCGCATTTAAAGAACATTTCCAGGCTGCATTCTTTTCTAATATAACCCACTGCTGAGACTCTCATCCATGCTTTTGTTACATCTTACTTGGAATATTGTAATATTCCTCTGTTTGGTGTTTCATTCCACAGGCTATGGGGATTACAACGTGTACAGTATTCATTTGCCAGAATTTTTCTCCTAGCAAGCAGTAGTAGACAATACTCCTACAATGGATTGTTTTACTTATGTTTAAGTCCCTTTATGGTCTCATTCCTACTTATCTTTGCAGACTAAATCAAATATACATTTTGTAAAATTTGCTGTGTCTTCACTCCATGAAAGATGCAGTGTTCAGTGTTACTGGTCCAAAGACCCACCTCTTACTGTAAGTGTATCTACAATTTTAACTTCTTTTGAGGAACAGCTCAAAGCTTACCTTTTTAGACAAGCATTCTGTCTATGTTTACTGTTATATATTGTCTTTCATGTTTCATTTGTGAAATTATTATTTTCATTTTTATTGACTGTTTCTTTTGTCTTGCATTTTATTGTGCTTGGTTTTATTTTTTATTCAGCTTTCAATGTGTTCAATGGTGCCTTATAAGGCAATTTTAAAGAAAATAATAATTTGCTCATTTGGATTAAATTGTGTTATTGAAATCAACAATAGACATTTAACACACTTGTGCACTCAGGTTTTTAATGGCTTTATTATTTGCTGAACAAACAACATATACAAACTCAAGATGGTAAAATATACAATCATATAATTACAATGTATTTCTTAATTTAATTTAGAAGCATACAAAAATATGTTTATTTCTTCCTTATACCTACGACTAATCTTCTGCAAACAAGACCTGAGCTCTACACGTCCCCATGTAGGCTCGTGTTCCTCTTTATCCTGTAAACACCCCATGATTTCTTGAGTTAATAAGTTCCTGATGATGTTTCTGTATCCTAGAAATCAACATGATTAAACTCATGTAAGATTTCTTTCTGAGAATTAGTCATTGTGCTCCTGGTGAGGATGTGTTAAGCTGGTCAGTTGGCAATGAAATATAAAACTACTGTATTTATGCCAGTATGTTAAAAAGCACATTTGATCACTGGAAAGACCTGCTTTCAGATCATCTCAGCTAGAAAACCTAACTTAAAATATATAATATATTCATATTTCAAACAATACTAATGTATTCTGTATTTCATGTTTAATTCTCTAGTCTGGCAAAAACTCAGCAATTAAAACATATTGATTAATAAGCAGCAATATTGATAAAAAAAAAAAAAACTTTAAAAAGCGAAAAATTACACATTAAAAGAAATTCAATAATCTGGGCAAGGCAGTTTAAGAATGAAACAATCACCTACAGGTTTGCCTTCACAGTGCCAAGGTGCTTGACTGACTTTCTCTAGTGCAGCAGGAAGCTCTCATGACCAGTGATCCAAATGACCAACAAGATACTATAGTTGGAAAAAGTTTCCAGAAATAGTGCTTAGAATCCTGAAACATTACAAATGCCACATGTGCAAAGGGCAATACTAAGACCAGATCTTTTCTGTGTAGTGCATCCAGAAAAGCAAGGTCAATTATAAAGAATTGTCTTCGCAAATGACCACCTATTGAGTGGATAGAAACACCTTTAAAGAAAAGCAGAAACATAAGAAGATACACAAGTACCATGAGTGATTCTTAATGTCCAAGCAAAATTGCCATCATTACAGAAAATCACTTTACAGTCATGAGGCTGAATAACAGGAAATACATAAGTACACTTCTGAATGATATACTTTAGTTCTGAGACTTTTCTCAGTAAAATCAATCAGTTAGTAAACAAGTTAAACAGCAGCATATACAGTACTTGATATGTTTTTACATATACTGTACAAATACAATGTATGCTTAATAACAGATATACTGTATATACGTATGGTCATATTTTGCGCATATGCTCTAAATTCCTGGTTGAGTTGCACCTATAACACACTACTTGTGCCTGCTGTAATATGGAGGCAGGTATGCAACTTAGTACAATCCAAAGTTTTTATTTCTCTTTTATCCATCCATCCATTATCCAACCCGCTATATCGTAACTACAGGGTCACAGGGGTCTGCTGGAGCCAATCCCAGGGCACAAGGCAGGAAACAAACCCTGGGCAGGGTGCCTATTTCCCTTTTATGGTTTTAAAAAACCAAAGTCTATCCCTGTAGAATCATCTGCAATCCAAGAACCAACTGTGGATCGGATAAATTCTCCAATACAGAGCATACTCACGCACACCCAAACAATTTAGAATAACCAATTAAGAATGTGTAAGGAAGCTAAGAATAGCCACACTGACAGTAGGAGACTGTGAAAACTCCACACTGACTTACACACTGTTAAAGCTGGCAACTGTGAGACAGCAGCACTATGGCATGGTGCCATTCCATCCTAGTTGTGTAAGCTCATTAGATAAATGCCCCACTGTTTTAAGTTGCTGTTGGTGAAGTCAATAATGTATAAGGCTTGAGAACTACCAAACCTAATTTCTTCCTGGTCTCTTTTGTACATTGTTTTAGTCACAGCATAGGAATCTTTATAAGTACATTTAACAGGGCTCACATTCCTGGAAGTTCATATCCGGTGTAGCTTCAGGTGGTTCATCATACTTGACACTGAATGCTGCTGTTTTTCAAACATTTACCAGCCTCCACAATAGGTTATCTCCATGTTATGGTGGAGCTGTTTTGGTTTTCGATCTCTGATTAAACCAAGTACCCAACAGTCCATTTGAGCATAGTTTTGTTTTTCTGGACTTTTTTGTTTATGGTGAAATACAGTTTCAATTCTCTTTTTCTTATTTCTACCTTCAGATAGTATATCATGGAAAGTTTCATTGTTTTATTGTCTGCATGACCACACTCACAACCTTTCCAGGTGTCTTTAGTTGAAACAAATAGGCAGCAGCTGTTTTTCAGTTACAAGATTAATGTGCAACTGAAATTTCTGCTCAGGCATCAAGTACAGCCATGCTTTGCTATCAGAGAAAACTGTATTGGCTTTTTAAAACATAATCTTCATGACAGTTTCTGGACACGCCTAGGACGATAAAAGGTTTTGTGAGGACACCATGAAGTATAATCCTGGACATGTTACACATTTCCAGAAAGAATAAACCAAAAACCTTCTGTAAACTCAAAACCAAAAACTGTAATGCATCCATACAGTACTTATTGTTGTCCAACACATCAGAGATTTCTTCCCTGCACTTTCAAGAGGCTGTAGTAATGTCTATGAAATTGATGAAACTGAACATATAGCTGAAATTGTTGCTCCGATCATCGGGGTACTAGAAAGTAGCCCATATTCATGACATGAATGGGGCCAGGAGAATCTGTAATGGAGCTGTCCAGGGCCTCTTCTACTTTGAGAGCAGTATCCTCAGCAGGCTCTGTGTCCACTGAGGACGTGGGAGGAGATTCCATTGTGATCTCTCTATACTCAGCTTTGTCCACTGTAATTACTCTGATTGTGGGATTCAGTGTTGAGGCTGAGGAGCCAATCAGCTTTAGCAGCTTCGCCCGCAATTTCTTGTGGAACCTGCAAGAATAAGATTGGTACACATATTAAATAAATGAGTAGATCTGTAAAAGTCACATGAAATTCAGTTTTACTTATAAGAAATCTAAGACCTTTAACAATAAACTTCAAGTGTGACATATTTTCTCTTTTAGAAAACTATGCACATTTCATAATTTGACTAAAAATAAAACAGAAGATACTAAAACACAGTCTAAACAACAAAAGCATTGAAATGCAACGCAAATAGACAGTTATACCACTGCAATAGTAATGTTCTACTTGTAATCTAATAATATCAGTTTGCAGTGATTTGAATCTTGAAGTTTACACGGTCCTTTGAGAAAAGAAGTTACCAATAAGAGTAGATTTTATTTGGTAAACCAGGTACATGGACCAATTCAAATAAATTTGATTTAAATCATTTTAATTTTGTAAAGTTCTCTTCCCTGAGTGCAAGTTCACATGCATGCAATTATAAACTTCACCAATTGTTAATTACATGATGAATACATATGAACATGCAGATTTGTTTAGACAGACAGGAAAATAGAGTAGTTCCAAACTGATTATCATAAAACGTGTCTAACAATATCTGTCCATTAACATTATTCTTAAACAATGACCAGTTGACAAAAAACAAAAGGAAACCATAACTCCAGTTAGGAGCATCCCTGGATTAAATAAACCTCTGGGGGGTCCTTGGTCAGTTATAACACAAAGTCATAGATACAGTGATACACAGTTACACTACCCACCCCATCCTGGGAAATCTACAGTGGATTTTGCACTTGGTTGCCTAATTTGAGGACAGAAACTTTCTATCCAATGACTCCATGGCTCCACGTGTTTCAGTTGTCTTTCCATAGGCAGGTAAACAACTTGAACCCAAACAAATTAACACACAAATTAAGGTCTCCACATACCTGGCTAAAAAGAGGAAGAAGGTAATTACAGTTGCTAGAAGACTACCTGCAACTATCCAAAGGCTTAATGAAGAGGATGGCGTGGCGTAGGTATCAACTGAAGCCTGTACTGTGAAACAAATGAAGAAATTAAAATTTAATTTTAATAACATTTTACATTACAATTCTGATAAACAGATTCATAAAGTGACAGGAAACATTTTCAGTACTTAGTACAACATTATAAAAGAACAGCATTTTGTGTGAATAAATATTAGAATCCCGTTTGCTAGGACTGTGAATCCATCATGATGGAGAGATTTGTATGTCGAGGAATCTTTGTGTTACTGATAGGAACAAAGTGATCTAAGTGAAGGATGACAGCCAAAGAATAATAAATTAAAAGCACCTATGGTCAACATAAAATAAAATTAAGAGAACTATGTAAGTTGGTCAAAATTTGTCTTAGGAAACTGCACAGAGCTTGTATGCTGGCTAGCTTACAGAAAGGTGAAGAGTTGGGGTCAGGTGCAGCGCTAGTCAAGTGGTGAATGTGTGCATGAGAGATTCATTTAAATTATAAGAAATTGTTTAAATAGCAGTTATACAGGATGCTTAGCCTGCTGCCACCACAACCTTCCCCAGGAAGAGGAGTTTCAGAAAATTCAACGAGATGCTTCACAGGGAACAGACCCATGTATTAACTTCCCTGCATTCTGAGATTTTGAGTAGAAATTACAGAAGGAAGGGCGGCACGGTGGCGCAGTGGTAGCGCTACTGCCTCGCAGATAGGAGACCCGCGTTCGCTTCCCGGGTCCTCCCTGTGTGGAGTTTGCATGTTCTCCCCGTGTCTGCGTGGGTTTCCTCCGGCGCTCTGGTTTCCTCCCACAGTCCAAAGACATGCAGGTTAGGTGGATTGGCGATTCTAAATTGGCCCGTTTGTGTGTGTGTCCTGCGGTGGGTTGGCACCCTGCCTGGGATTGGTTCCTGCCTTGTGCCCTGGGATTGGCTCCAGCAGACCCCTGTGACCCTGTGTTTGGATTCAGCAGGTTGGATAATGGATGGATGGATTACAGAAGTAAATCTGTCTAACACCATCTTTGATCATTTTGTATTTTTCAAACCTCCTACTTTAGTGTCATCTACAAATGTACCAAGCTTGAAAAGATAATTTGCTATATAGATCTTTAACATTGATTAAAAAGAGTAACAACTCCATAAATAATCTCTGAAGAATCTCACTTTTAAAATCACATAAATCAGAAAATGACTACATTCCTTAACTTCTATATTTTATCATTTTTCTTAAACTACTTATTACATTATCTTCCCAAATACAAATATGTTAGGCTAACTGGTAACTCTAAGACACTCAATGATTGTGTCTTGCAGCCATCCAGTGCAGAGTTCCTTCTTGGCTTGTGTCTAGTGGTCCCAAAATACACCAATGACCCTCAATAGGAAAAAGTAGATTCCGACCACAGATGGCGACATGCATGTATAGCATATATTTAAAGTAAATAGGTGAAAGATGAAACACAATAGTTTAGCTTTTCACTAAACACTAATTCTTTAATCACTAATTTTTCAGAGTGCAACTAAGTTCTAATTTTTTCCATTCTTCTACTGCAGCCAGCCTTAACTCCACAACATACTGTAAGAGGTTTATGCCAGCTTCACCATGTGACTATGTGGGTCGGCTCCACGCTACTGGGTGCCACCGGGAGCCTCTTGAACCCGCCACCACCGAAAACGTTTCCGAGGGAGAAGTCAGAAGATAAGGACAAACACACACTTAGCAAGGGGATAATGTAAAAGTGTTCAGTGCTTTTATTAACACAATCCAACAAAAAAAACAAAAAGCATCCAAAAAGTGATGCGTAAAATAGTCAATAAATAAATAAATATTTCATAAAAAGAAGGTGTCTCTGTGGTGATTAAAATGAGAATAAATACAGGTAGTCCCCGAATTACGGACATCCAATTTACGAACGGCTCCCTCATCTGTCTGGGGGACGCGACACAGGCTCCTCAATAGCTGCCGCTCTGTCATCTCCAGCCTGAGGAAGCTGCAAGCGGTGGCTGGAGGAGCGGTTTCGGTTAGTGTCCCTCAGGCTGACGAATGGGACGGTGGGAGCCGCACCCCATTCATTCTCAAGTGGGCGGCTGAGTGCGCAGCAAGTGCTCGTGTGCAGGACGGAGGCTTGATGGGGCAATTCGCTGCCCGCCCACCACGCCACTGCAGCTACTGCTCCTGACTGGACGGAGGCTGGATGGAGCAGAGGGGGGCGTTTCACTGCCCGCAGCCTTGCAGTGTCCCTCGAATGGCTGCCCCATTCGTTCTTGGTGGTCGGCTGGTGATGCTGCAAGTGGTGACCCGATTGTGGCTGAATGGAGGCCATTGAGGGTGACTGGGGCAGCGGGGGGCAGCATTGTAGTGTGCCTCGAGTGGCTGCTTGTTGAATGGGGGCGGTGGTGAGCGATTCACTACCCGCTTTTGGACGCACCCAGTTAGCTCTTGGTGGGCTGACACTGCAGGCAGCATACTGTATGCAAGTGGAGGTGACTTTGAGGTGGATGGGTGGTGAACCGCCCCTCACTGCCCCCATTCACTCTCAATAGCAAGCCTGCTTATACAATCACGTACATAGCAGGAAGTTGTCTCTCGTCAGTACACCAGACGTGCCGACGAGGGTTGCCTTCCTGCTATGATAGCGTGTACAGTGCTGTGCAGAAGAGCTCATCTTAACCTTTTGTCTTCACCCTTCAACAATGTCTCTGAAACACAAATCTGATGCAAGTGCTGGTGATACAGTAAAGAAGAGAAAGACCATCACCATGGACTGACCATACAGTCAGTCAACAATAGCATTTATTAAAATAATGTACCTGTTCTGACTTACATACAAATTCAACTTAAGAACAAACCTACAGTCCCTATCTTGTACGTAAACTGGTGACTGCCTGTATTCCTTTAAAAATGAGGCTAAAACACAGGAAGCTGAATTTAAAAACCCTGAGTCCCAGTGCAATCCTTTAAAACCTGGCCATCTCCTTGACTTAACCCAAAGTAGGTCCTTGAAGCCAAGGAGACAGCTATCCAGCAGTTCAGCCCACCTCCAGCGCTGCTCCTTGGCTCTGACCATTCTAGCCCTCTCTGGCTTCAGGTAGGGCACCCCATCGTGCCTCCAACTCCCGCTGGCAGACTTGTGTCTCTGTGGTCCTTGGCACAACCTGCAGAACGCCACTCTGTGCCTCTCCTTCCCCTGCAGCCTCGCTGCCTCTCTGGCATTGAGTCGCTACAACTGAGCAGCGTTGCAGCCATTCCAGCTACCCAGTTCACTCAGCTGGAGTGACCATCTGCCCCCGAGCACCATTCATGTGCTCCGAGGGACTTCTTCAAGGCTGTCTACCTTCTCCACCTTCCTTGCGCTAACTTGCAATGGATCTCTGCTTCCTACCTTCCCTCCCTCCATCTTTTAACCTTCTTTTGTTTTCTCTCAATCTTTTTCTTTCCTTCTCCATCAGCTTTTCCTTTCCTCCAATTGTTGTGCTGGGTTGTTCTTATAAGGCTTTGTGGGCACAGCATCTCAATCACGTACCGCAGGAAGCCAATGAAGCAATAGAGAAAGAACACACCTTCATGTGCAATTGCGTCTCGCCCCAATTACTCCATCATCTCCCCACAGCTGCGTGAGTGCCACCCCCTTCGGAGAATGAGTCGGCCAATTGATTTTTTATTTATTAAAACTGACACTTTTTCATGATCTGCAAGCCTGCTATACCACACACCAGCCTACAACCAGCTCTCCTTCAATGAAGAGGAATAAGCAGATAAAATTGCAGAAGTACAGGAATGTCCCCACATGCCACAATTATTTTTTGAAGAATGTCTATTGCAATATAATTTTGGAACAAAACATTTTTAAAAAACACAGTAAATGATGAGAGTACTTGAATACGAAATGAAGAATTTCTCCTACAGTGATATGAAGATTATTTATTATTACACATACAAATATGTTGAAGGAAATAAACAAAAATGGAAGCTCAATAAAATACAGACTTACTCAGAAGATACATAAAAAGAAAAGTCACAAATAATACAATAATACTAGAGAGAGAGACAGAGAGGTTGGGAGCTTGGGCTCATTACAGCGCATTGCTGCATCCACCACACGATGACTGGCTTTAAGCCTCTAACCTATTTTTTCAATTTGTTCACCCACTTGTTTTATTACAGAAGCACAAGTTACCAAAGATTGTCTCGGCCTCAGTAGAATGGGAACATTGCTGGGTACACTCACATACCCATAATCAATCATGTCACCCATAATCACTCAGTTGCCTAACCTGCACCTCATAAAATACAGATTGAATGCTTAGTAATATGTTTGGTAAGAAAAAGGCAGATACAAATGCAAATTGTTTTTAGCTCAGTAAAGTAGACTTAGTCCTATGCTGTAGGCATAAATTCATTACAGTTTTTAATGTTTAATATTGCCTGCTTATTCCTACGGCACTAAATGTTTTGATATATTCATTTTTTCAATAAAAATTGTAAGCATTTTTAATCACTAAGCTAATAAAACACATACAAAAAATCTTATAAGATTAGGAAACTAAGCATGTCTAAATGTATAGTGACAAAATGAAATTACATTAGAACAAGTGACTTTGACAGGATATATTTGGGTAGTTCAGTCTATTAGGAATTTGTATGTTCTTCATGTATATGTGATATTGTCAGGTTTTCTTCTACCATCCCAAAGATCTGTGTGTGTTAGATTAATGGAAACCTCTACTGAGGGAGTGTGATGTGTGTGCAGTTGTGTCCTGTGATAGCCTGGTGCTTCATCCAGGGATGTCTCTCATCTTGCATGCAATACTGCTGGGATAGTCACTATCCCTGAACTAGAATAACCGGATGATTAGATCAATATTTGGGAAGGAGAGAACAGTGGAAACTTACTGAAATAAATAAAGTGCAGATGGACTTACAAGAGAAAGACCTCCAACTCATGCTAAAATAACTATAGATTCTGTTTTGCTTTTTCATCTGCTGCTAAGAACCTTATTCAAGCAAGGAGGAAACTGATCAAGGCAAATCCTTTAACTCCTTACAGATTTCTTTTAGTTTTAAGAAAATTCACTACATGACCTGAAATAAGAAAGCAGCATTACCATAATCATGCACTTTCACACTATATATATATATATATATATATATA